>JAUTXW010004013.1:0-572500 GCA_030620095.1 Kuschelorhynchus macadamiae | reverse complement strand
CACACCTTATGTGTAGGAAAAATAGTACTATGGCAATACAAGAATACCGCCGAAGATTCCCTACTCGTAATTTACCGGACAGGAGGTATTTTTTAGTTCTCTATAGAAAATTTAGAAGTAACGAGGAGGTTTTTAAAAAGACAAGGAAGAGAAAACCTTTTATAATAAGCGAATACGTTGAAATTACCATATTAGCCTATTTTGAAGCACACAAAGAATACTCAACAAGGGATTTAGCAAGAGATTACGGTGTTAGTTTAGTGACAATATGGCGGATCTTAAAGAAGCACAAGTTTATTCCGTATAAGTACCGGCCAATTCAAACATTGTTGCCTGGTGATAATGAAAGAAGACTTGCGTTTTGCCATTGGTTGCATCATGTTTATGAAAGAAATAATGACATTTTGAAGAACATTATTTGGAGCGATGAATCCAATTTTTCCAACAAAGGTATGTTCAATCGCAAAAACGTCCATTATTGGTCGCAAGAAAATTTATTTCTCACTGATCCCAGAAATCCTCAGCATCAATTTAGTGTCAATGTTTGGTGTGGTATGAGAGGAAGCGAAATACTTGGACCTGTATTTTATGAGGGTACTTTGACAGGAAGGAGATATGTTGACCTGATAATTTCTGGGGCGTTAGAAGAATATTTGGACGGCGTCAATTTGGCTACACGACAACTAATTTACTTCCAGCAAGATGGGGCCCCACCTCATCAGTTTGGTGATGTAAGAATGATGTTGCAGAGATTATTTGGAGACAAATGGATTGCCACAAATGGTCCAGTTCGCTGGCCACCTAGATCCCCAGACATAACTCCTCTTGATTTCTATTTTTGGGGTTACGTGAAAAATGAAGTTTATAAGAAGAAATATGCAAATTTGGAAGAACTGAAAATTGAAATAAGGAGAATAATGGCGTCTATTGATGGAAGGACAATTTTAAAGGCGACGAGGCATGTGCTAAAATGTGTCCGAAAATGCATAGAACAAGATGGTGATGTGTTTGCTCATTTACTGTGACAGTTAAATCTAACCAATTAAGTAATATTGTTTTTATTTGGAATTTCATGGCCAACTTGACTGTGAGTAAAAATATCGTTATAACTTTGTTGTTATTAGGTTTAAGCGATTAGTGCATATGAACTTTTTTATTCTTAGGACGATTTGCTAACGTTATGTCGAAAAATATACAGGGTGTTCCATTGAAAAAATATACATTTTTTGGAATAACTCGAAGACGCGATGTTCAATTGTTTTTCTGATTTCACTATCTTAATCAGCAGAAAAAGTGCTACTAGTTTGCTAATTTAACCGACCTCATATCTCCAATAATAAGGAAGTTAGCAATGGTGCCGACTTAATCGGAGGCACCCTGTATATATGTATATATATATATATATATATATATATATATATATATATATATATATATATATAATTCTATCGACGTTTCGCTCATTATATTGAGCTTTCTCAAGATATTTATTTTCTACAATAAAAACATATATAGTTAGTATTTAAATTTTAAAATGGTTGAAACATTATTGAAAGAACATCACTCAAAAAAACATTACATTTAAAACAAACTTCGATCATGAAAACAAAAATACATTTAAAACAAAATTAATATTGTACGTACCTTGGAAACATGTCAGTTTTACGAATGTTTTGAGATTGCAATAATTTCGACACGTCTGGAATTCAGGTAGATAAAAACGAGACAATTTTTTCTTTTTTTTTTGTATTTACTTAGATTTTTATTGCTGTACCGAGTTTGGGTTTATGCTATTACTGAAATGTACAGGGTTTTATGTATGAAGTGGTTTATTTGTTTAGATTAATTCACTTAGATATCAGATTATGATAAATTTGGCTTAAGTTATTGATGTATTTTTTTATCGTTGACAGCATCTTTCTCTTTTTTAATTTGTATCATTTCTTTTATTGTGAGTTTTCGATAATTAGTTTCTTGCTCTAAAATTTTTGTTTGTTTAAAATCGAAAGCATGTTTTTCTGTATGTTCGTGTTTGTGGAGTGTAGTCGATGCATTTTTTGTGTATTTGTGGCCGTTTAATCGACTATCTAAGTATTGTGTTGCCATTCCTATATACTTTTTTGGGCAATTTAAACATGAAATTGAGTAAACTAGGTTTGATTTCTTTTTTTTATTACTCTGCTTTTCAAAGGAGTGAAAAGACAGTTTAGTAAATTCTGTGCTTTACGACAGACAGTTATGTCGTGTTTAAACAAGATGTGATTTATTTTTTCTGATAGACCGTCTATGTAGGGCATTGCAACGTATTTAGTATTACCATTTTTTTCTTTTGTTGCTTTCTTTAAGTTATTAGAAAAAACATGAGTTCGTTGTTCAAAAACTCGTAGTATGTTTTTTTCCGGATAATGGTTATTTATTAAAGTCTCCTTAACCTTCTTTAAAATCTCAAGACGATATTCTGGGGAAGTAAGTGAGATGGCACGATCGGTTAGATTTTTTGGTATACCACTTGGTCTTTATATTTTGATCTTTCTTGTTTCTAATTAGGGTTAAGTCTAGAAAATTAATTTTGTTTTTGTCTTCAGTTTCCATGGTAAATTTTAATTTGGGCTGAAAATTAGATATGGAATATCTGGAGGAGAGTGTGATAAGTGAACTTGATTTTAACTTTCCTTTTTTTTAAAGATTTGTGGACGATTGTTTAAATGCCATTTCAAAAGACCATATTAATGACCCATTAAATGCTCTCAATAATTTTCACCCCAAATTAAAATTTACCAATTATCTAAAATATATTAACATAAATATTTCAAAATTCAATTAATGGAACTTGTTGCAGTTTTATCCCTATTTGACCTTTATTGTTTTCTGTTTTAATTGAGATTTCTCTACAATTTTTTCTTATAAAATTCGCCTATTATTTTTGCGGTTATTAAACTATTCCATATACACATGAGTGGTTACTAGATCCATAGGATCTCTAGTATCAATGTGTCCAAAGAAAAGTTCGTATGGATAAAATTTATATTAGAATATATTATTCTAAGAAATAATTGTGTATCGCATAAGCTTAATAAATTTTGCGTTTTTCCGATTCTGAAACAATCTGTTTAGGGATACGCAAAAAGCAAAGTAATTTAATTAGTAGTTCACAGTACTGAAGCTTCAATAACTTTGTAGTATAATGCTACAGTTCTAGTTTAAAATGGTTGGAGATGTTTGTATATCTATAAAAACGTATCGATATGAATAATTTCAAAAGGTTTGCTAAGAGTTTATGTTAGTATCGAAGGTTGATCCGATCATATTATGCTTTGACCTTTATTTACAATTATTCATATATTTTGTAGCACTTAGGTGATTTCCAGTATTAGTTGGCTTTTTAGAATTTACTAGTTTTATCGATTCCTATTTTTTTATTTTGCCTTCTTGACTATATAATTAAAAAATGTCTTTCATTTTGTTCGGCTTTATCTATTAATTTAAAATATTCTATTAGTTTTACGTATCAGAAGTGGTTTTTCATAGTTTATTAAAAATAGTGTCTAGTTTCTTTCATTTGTTAAATGTTCTTTAAAAAAAATAGTAGTTACTGCACTGTTTGTAAGGAATATTGCATGAATAATTTGACGCCCTTTGGTCGGTCTTAGTTTATTTTTTGTAAGAAGCTTTTTTAAAATTAATAAACTCACAGGTTTTCTTACTAAGAATTTCGTCTAGTATAGTATATGTTACAGTGATTTTCATTTATATTTGTGCTACATACCGTTTGTATTGTTGATCTCTTATTTGAATATCAGAATAAATATTTAATTTGGGTGTCATCTTAATTTCAAGTTCTAGTCCTTTTAGTATTTGTAACCCTGCTTCGGTGTCAGGGACATCTGGATTAAATTCATCATCTACGTCGGTATTTATGTCGCCTGGATAATTTAGTAGTTATTCGGATTTGATTGCGTGTAAATGAACTCAGCTAAAAACGTCAGCGTTAGTATTTTGTTTCCCTTTTTTATAGATTATTTCGTAGCCATACTCATTAAATTTGAGTCTCCAACGTACTAATGTTCAATTTGCTTTTTTAAGGTTAAATAGCCAAACGATGGTCAGCGTGAATTCTGAATTTTTTATCATAAAGTAGAGGTCTAAAGTATTTGCAAGCCCAAACGATTCCTAAAAGTGTGTTAAGGCAATGTTAGATTTTTTGTTGCAAAAGTCTTTGATAAGCATATGTTTGGGTCCTTCTATTATTAAAATGATTTTTAATCTTTTTGTGTTTTGGGCGTGGGAAAACCTTTAACCGCGATTTTATACCTTTATTTATAGTTTTGTGCCCTAAATAAGTGATTTAATTTATGTAAAAACTCCGATTTGTCTCACTGTACTTTTAAATTGAATTATCTATGTCTCTCGGAGATAAATTTAAAATGTCGATATATTCTTGGAGTGACATAGTAAAGATTATTATATTATCGATTATTATGTACCGGACAGAATTCGTTTTGAAATCAGGGAAGACGTTATTCATAACTCGTGGAAAAGTGAAAGGAACGTTCTTTACCAAGAGGCGTGAGACTTACATCATAATGACCGGTGCCTTTTGAAAATGCTGTTTTAGAAATATCACTCAGTTCCATCTCTATTTGGAGTAATCCAGTTTCAAAGTCTAATGTGCTGAAATAATGGGATTTTTCTAGTTTATCCAGATATTCTACATATTTGGTAAAGGAAGATTGTCATCTATTGATCGCTCATTGATTTTAAGAAAATCGGGACAACACATCATTTCCGTTTACCGGATGCGTCCATCTTCTCCAAAACGATCCAGATTGGATGGTGAGGTTGAATTTTGAATAAAGCCGTTCTCTAACATTTTTTTTAATTGAGATTTAACCTCTTTTTATGAGTTTCGAGGTATCGATAGGTTGTTGTGTATATAGTTAAATTTATTTTATGTTTGATTTGGTTAGTAAATATAAAAGGTATGATCTCACAATAAAATACATCACAATATTTGCAATACAAGGTTTTTAAGTTTTTTGTATGTATATTGTTGATATATTCACTTATTTTGGTATCAATTTCCATTTTTTTTATAAAATTAATTCCTACCTTACTTATAAATTGGATATCTAAAGGAATATGCATTTTTATATTTACTGGATTTTTGTGACTACACGTAATGATTGTAGTTGCATAAGAGTCCCTCAAACATCTGGCATTTCTGTGCAATTAAAGTACATACAATTTAAAATAGCTAAATTATTCATTAATGAACAGGTCTATTAGAATTCCAAAAACAGCATTCCCTGCGGGTTAACTGTTCTGTAGCACTCGAAGTGATCAAAAGCAACCTTTCACATGCCCCGCGTCTATTTATAACAGTTCTTGGGTGTTCTAGAATTTTTCCCAAAGGAAAAACATTTTCCGTTTCCCGACACATTGTATATTTTTTTCAACAAAGAAAACGCAACTGAATACTTGGTTAGATTAATAACAGCATTCTCTTAACCATCTGTTTCTGTGATCTTTGTACATATGGCATCCAAGCAGATACCATTCAACCACATCTCGGATCCCGTTCAAGACAGTAAGTATCTAAAATCCAGGATATTTTACGAAAAGTGATTTTTTTTGGAATGACCTCTAAAGCATAACGAAATTTTTCTAACTGTAGACAAGTGTTTCTGAGTATAATCAATTAGTTGAGAGAGGGGTACAACTAGTACCAAACTATACACACAAAATCTACCAGATAAGCAAAACCGACATTTGTGATTATCAGGAAAATATTCGAAATCATCGTTGGACTTGATACTTTATTACCACGGAGCAGCATAAAGCGTATAGTATGTAGAAAGAATCACATTATATTATAAGTTTGTTAAGAACTTAAGGAGTAAAATACTGCTATGATAGACTTTTTGATGAAAAAACAAACGAGAAAAATATTTAATCTTAATTCAAAGTTCTGATCACTACTCCCAGATATTTAGAGTAAACCATTTTAAAATAAGCACCATGTAGTTTTTTTTTTGTTTCCCAGTCCCATAAAAAACACATTTTTTTCATCAATCTTATCACGAAAAGTTTCTTGAAAACAAAAAATTTCTAGGGTATTAGTTTTATGTCATACCACTATCGCTATCTTTGAACCGGTAAAATCGGTTAAATTATAGAACATATGTCTTTTTTAGAGGCTATTTATAAACTGTTTATAGTATTCCCATATTTTATTCAGGTTATAAAATGCAAAGGATTTTGTAAAAATAGCCCTAACTTATTAAATCAAGTTAAAAAATGCTTTTAGAAATAAAAACTTAATTACAAAAGGTTGTTGGTTTTTCTTTCATTATATGATGGGGATCTCTGACCCTCAATCTAGTTTTTTTAAATGCGGACCTGCATTTTTTATTTCATTTTTTAAAGCTTTTAAACCTTCAAATATTTGAATTTCGCACTCGCCCAATATAACATATTCGTATATACGTCTCTCTCTTACCTCTTATCCATTATGAAAATCTTATCTAGCATTTGTTGTTGAGTCAAGTATTTAAGAGTTTATAAGCTTAAAAAAAATGCAGAAAAAAGTCCAGATCCGTATTTAAAAAAATAAGTTGATGATCGTGCATTGAAGACGAAAAGTTTTGTTAATAATTTGAGTACTCTATCGTGTAGCGAAAAAAACCAGTAGCCTTTTGCAATGAAAATTATTTTCTAATTTCATTTGAGTTATGTGGTGAGTGGTCTTTATCGGTATGTCTGTCATTGGTTGATAATAATATAGTTTTCTATTGATTGGTGAAAAATTGTAAAAGTATATTAGATAGATTCAAAATACAATTTTAAGTAAATATTCTAGATTAAAATACACAATATTTAGATGAAATCGTAGTCGGTTTTTTAATCCACCGCGTGTTCGTACTTTCAACATACGTCAGTTTTTTCAATAAATTCTCATGTACTGCTACCTAAACTAAAATTCCGTGCCCTAAAGTCATCATCATATATCACAACTGAATCGACAATATGAAGTAGAGAATTTACTGAAAAAAATGCCAAATCTGATAGCTCATATCTCGGAAATTAGTCATAGAACTGAGTTGCGATAACGATAATCTTTTATCAGGACCACAAGAAATATAACAGACCAAAAAATTACAATTACTTGTGTTTAACAGTGCAATTTCAAAACACAGTAATTTCTTCTAACTCAGAACCAATGTTCACATTTTTCATACAGGCGTTCTTCAAAAATTAGTTTTTACGGAAATATAAGCCCAAATTGATTTTGTCAAATGGAGCACCCCGTATATTATGTTATTAGGAACTAGAGAGTAAATTCTCCCTTTATTTGCCTAACATATTCATATACGTATCTTTAGCTATTTTGATTATTAAGCATCTAAATAAAGATTCGCATTGAAATCCCTAATACTGGAGTACTTTACGAAGTAGCCTTGTTATGATTTAACGCCGAATGTTTTTAACATTCCTAAGCTCGATCAACGTTTAAATACATTGGCAGGCAATTACACACACGTTAATATCTTTAATTTTTTTGTACAATCCTATGGAGCGCCAAAGAGTTGCAAGAAATGCAGATTTTTCAGTTAACGTTGTCCGAACTAAAATACTATTTCGCAAAAATTATATAACGTAAACCGACTTTTCTTTACGGTTAGAATTAAAACTTACTAGGGCAGGCTCATGTTATTGAGCATTTAAAAAAGGAATTTATCCCACTTACCTCCTTTACTAGTATTATATATATATATATATATATATATATATATATATATATATATATATATATATATATATATATATATATATATATATATATATAGATTTAAGTCTTTTTTTTTCAAAAACCGGAGAGGCACGAATTCCACCTTTGAGATTGTCGTAACTTAAAATAAAAAAATAAATAGATACATTTCTTTGTAAAATGTAAAATATCTTTTTAAGCCTAATTATCTAACATTTCTATTTAATCCCAAAAAGAAAATCAAACTTCATTTCAATTTACTCGTAACTGTCAGTTCAGAATGCATTTCATTTTTAATCCGGAGAAACATCTCCGCTACAGAAAATGTATTCAAATTTACTAATCTCGTTAGTAACTCGACGCGACGCTTGCAAATTTTTCTTTTGAAACGTAAAAATTGAAGAGAATTAACTTTTGAAATTGAACAAATGACAACATTTTGCTGTTTAGAACCAATGAAATATTTCACAAACTTCTTCGTGAGTGTCTTGTTGACATTATATGTATACCTTTTAATTTGTGCAGTCGGATGTAGCTGGATATATTTATGTAATATAATTGACACATTTTGAGCTAATTATGCGCTTTGCATCTATATTGTTTAACAGAGAATAAAAACGTAACTCAAATGTTTATGATTTAATTTTTTCCAAGACAAATCAATGCCTTTAATGAAGTGCTCATAAGTGAATTTGTTTTATATCTATTTTTTTATTCTTGAAGCCAAAAGTTATCTTTAATATTTTTTATTAGTCAAAACGATACGTAGGCGTTCCAGTGCAAATATCTATATTTTATTGTCTATATACATATAGTGTCATTAAGGCATAGTTTTCATTCTTAAAACCTAACCTTGCAATATCAGAACATTTTGCAATTTTTAATTTTTAACGTGACAAAAATAAAAAAGTGGGGCTATCTGTCATGTTTTTTTTTCTTTAGCTTTCTAATTTTGTTGGAGGTAGTTTGTAGGCGGTGATAATGGCGATGGTGGATCTGCCCCTTCCGAATATAAATCGTTTAATTGATGAAACAAAATATGTGAAACTGTTTCGTCTTCCAGTGCCAAATTAACCTATGGGCCCCGACTTCTAAGACACTATTATATAAAAATGTTATCTTTTGAAATATATAACGCCTTTTGGCGCCCCAGTAGCATAATCTCTTCATTTTTATCCATTATCAAATTTGAATTTTAGAAAAGAGTAATTAAATTATTTTTTCTGTGTCCGAACTATTTACGTTATTGTACAACGTGCCGGAAAAAAATCATTTTGGCATTAGCATGTCTACCAAGAAACGTAATTTTCGGCTGCTTAAGCCTTTCCGAGTCTAAATTTAAACCTGTTTTAAACGTTATTTTAGATGCTTTTAAAAGACAAAGAAATCTCGGCATTCTGGAGGTCTTTAGTAGACTCTTTCAAATGATAAGGTAATAAACGAAAAGTTGAAAATAGTCACTTTTAGTTTTATTTTAGTTAAGAGATACTGAAAATCATTACCATTAATTTCATAACAATTATAAAGGCTACAAATCCGTTAAGAAGTATTATAGAAGTTATACTACTTTGTTACAAATTATTAAGGTTGAGTTCTTGCATTTATTACGACAGGTAACAGTTTTCTCTAAAAGTTAGTAAAGTTTACTATCGCCCTAACCCTTGCTGATGTTCAATAGTGCAGGAACAATCAATCAATAGGGTCCTTTTTCCAGCTATATTTCTATTTATAAAATACGTAGTATTTTATAAATAGAAGCTTCAACTTTTTATTTAATTCTTACTCAGGTTATTAGGCCTTCATCTTATCTGGTAAAGTAAATGGGGTAATATTATGAAAATAAAGAATAATATTTCTAAAAATATTAATTTAATGCAGTGAGATTTATAAAAATTTATCAAGATATACGTAAAAAAGCAAGGCTTACGAATATTAAGTAAAAAATTGGATCTTAATTGTTTGTTTATTGGAATTTTCCAATTTTGCAGAAAAAGTTTAACTTTAGTGGCTATAAAATTTTTTCAGTATATAAGATTATAGCTGAAAAAAGAGTCCTGTTGAGTACTTCTTAGATGACCCTGTATATACACTTTCCTAAAAATAAATGTTTAAAAGAGTTTGCTTTTATGATTCGCCCTACGAACTTTGTAGACGATGCTTCAATTATGTGCAGTAATTTAGTTAATACTATAACGACAAAACACACTGTTATATCGAAAACGTTATAATCAAAATGTATCTTATCAACTGAATTTTAAACAAATCGGTAAAATGATATCAGTATATTGTTTAGTTCCAATGTATATTTCTTAATTTAAATTTTGGATTTCAGAAAATTAGAATTTTTGTTTCCCATAGTATTGTTAACTGGGAAAAATCACCCTCCCAAACGTTTACAAGTATTTACATCTTAGGGGCCCTAGGAACCGATAGCTGAGGTTTAATAAAATGTCTTGACTTTCGATCGGAAGGCATAGATTTGAGATTTGGCTTAGCACTTTTTTAGTCTTATCCTCCCAAGTGCTTTTATTCGTTGAGATAGTAAAATAACGACTATGTTCGCAGAGTTAGGTCGACTGCGAGGAGTAGCAATACTTCTTACTCAACACATTCTGTATACGACACAATTGCGTATAATGCAAGGGGAAACTACTACATAGAAAACATTCCCTAATATAATGGCATGCAAAACAAACCGAATAAGTTTTGATATAATGTTTCCAACGTTCCCAACCAGCCACCGCCGACAGACGAATATGAGCAAGGCACTTCAAGAAGAGATGTCAAAAAGAACGTGTTCTCGTTTTAGATTATATAGCGGAAAAGTAGCAAAAATAGTGATTTTTATATATCTATTACTCCGAAAGAAATAAATTATTTGTATATTAAAGTTAAATTTACTTTACTTGAATAACACATTTTTCATCTATAACGTTCCGAACCTACTTTCTTGTAACCGGCTTGGTGGAAGTACTACATCACACTAGACAGCCGAGAGAAAGCATACTGCTCGTGGACCATTAATTCTCTTTCGAATTCACTGCCCTCGCTATTATATTGACCAAGTCAAACAGGCTAGAGTTACTCCCAGTATTTGACTTCCTGACTGTTGATATTGTGGATCAAGTTTTTCGATGTGAAGCCAAGTGGTAGGGTGCTCCAGTTGCATTGCAAAAGATGTGAGTTAGAAAACTCGGTTCGGGAGTTTTTAGTTTTTTTTAACAAAAGTTTTATTTTAAAACTCGGATTGCTTTTTGGTTAGCTCTGGTTGGCATTTTTTGGAGATGATGTGAATCAATATTAAAATAAAGATTTTTTTTAGCAAAATCTAAACTGTTAGGTGGATCTGTCCAGTTTGTCAATAAAACAATCATTAAAGACATAATACATAACTATACGTGACAGAGCCAAATACTGAAGTGCCTCTAACGGCCAATGGCTTAATTTATCCTGCAATTGAACGACTAAATGTACTATTCAAGAAGGGCAGTCGAGTTGTGTCTACTTAACCTATTATATTAATTGCTTGATGCTCACTGGATAAGGCAACTATCACAAGACCGTCTACTAACGGCAACATCTTCCACTTCTTAGGGATACATCATATAAAATAATTAGTCAGATTAATAGTAATTATTACGACAATGAAATAATTTCTTTAAACACTACAGATATATTTGTCATTTTACATTAAATCTTTTTCGAATATAATCAACTATAACACACTAGAAAATATTTTTCTGCAAAAGGGGTATCATCATCAAACCATTAGATAAAAGTCCTAGTCTAAATGATCCCAAAAATTTTAGACCTATATATTTTATCAGTTATATCAATTTTTTTTTAATTTCTTCTATTATATTGATTGTCAAAGACTGCAAAAAAAAGAAAAAAAAATTAAACGATTTTGGTACAATATTTGATATCATAAATGTTGTTACTTGTTAAGTTACATTATTTAGAATTTTCGGGAAATATGGTAAAATATCTCAGGTCAAACATTCTAAATAGATTTCGCTGTACATTTATTAAAAATCAATGCATCAGTTTTAAATCGTCTTTATTATTTAACTAGGGCAACTGGAGTTCCACAAGGCTCAGTCTTTGGTTCATTGTTATATTTATTCTGTGTTCGAGATGTGAATAGTGTTCAGTTCACGTGAATAGTACAAATTTGCGTGTTTTTCTGCTAAAGGAAACTGTTATGATCGTTGGACTTACTTCTCAATTAAATGTAAAAATTAAATTTAACATTGTATACATTAACTGGAATTATTATCAGGTCTATTCAGAAACTTAATATTCTATTAAAAAATCACAACACTCCCTATAGAAACAGTTACTAAAATTAACTGACGGAAATTTCACTTACTATCTCTGATTTATAGTTTTGAGAACTGATCAGCCTTTTCGTTAAAAAGCTCTTTTTAATACATCAATTATCTTACTAAAAATGTAAATAATTCTACTCTAGCGCCTGTTAGGTGCCAATTTTTAAAAACCATTTAGTTTTGTGTCAGTCCATTTATGGAACAATATTCGTAATAGTACTAGGAAGTTTTTCATTTAAAGAATGCATTAAAAATTTGCTTTATCTTGCTGGATACCATAAATTTTAATATCATGTGCGTATATTAATCAAATGTGTATTAGCAAATATATATTTGAGGCCATTATTTGTAAAAGTCGCTAATCAACAAATTATCCAAAAATTGTTTTTACTCTTAGATTGCTTGGTTTTTAAAGGGGTAATCTTACCTTATAATTAATTTTTAAATTTGAATTTAAAAACGGTTTTAAATATGTCTAGGTATTATACCAAACGAAATCCGAAACAATAAATCGTAAATAACAAAAAAAACAAATACAACGTTTTGACTCCCTACTTATATTTTTCCAACGCCTATCCAATCCAACGCCTGCCCAAATCTCTTCGAACGTACTTAGAATTATCCTTTTATCACGAAGTAGCACAAGGACTCATGCCTGAAACCTATAACTTAGAAGTTTTGCTTCACCAAAAGATTAAATTAATTTCTTTTTAATTTATTTACTTTTAGTTTTTTCCCCACTTATTAGAAAGTTCACGAGACACCACTGCACTTAACATAAACAAAAAACTTGCTGACGCTATATTGGAAATGTAGCGAAACAGAAATATTGCACATCATTTTTGCAGCTACTCAGAGGTCATTACACAAAGGAGACAGCTTGGCTAGTCGGCACCATTTCTTACGATATTCCAGAAGAAACCGCATTAAAATAACGAAATCGATATTGACTGGCTGTAGTCAGTTTATAGGATTAGAGGAGAACTAACCGAACTGAATCACCGCTTATATATGCTGGATAATGACTGACAATCAGAAAACGGTTTTGGTTGACCCTTTTGCTAGTTTTGCAGCTTCAGTCTGCTGATAATAAAATTTATATTGGAGATTATATTTAATACAACTGTTATTTGTTACGTTTGAAGGGAACCTAAACACATCTCAGATTTTTCACAATTCTTTCATTTAGTTGTTAAATGTACCTTCATATTTTTCCTTTCCCTTAAGTATGAAAGGAAAGGCTGTGTGAGTAATGACAAATACATCACTCCATTTCCCTGACTACGAAAGAAAGCAAGATAGAATAGTTAGTACACAGCACATATTATACAGCAACCGGGGATTATTTTGTTCATTACGTAGTTCCCTCCTACTGTGATCAACACTGAAATAAGGCAATATGACTTTCATGACAATATTTTTAGAAAAAGCATTTGACTCTATAAGAAAGCTGTCATACATTAAATAATAATTAAATTTTTTAATTTTAAGTCATCGAGTCAGTATTGTATGCAGAGACGTAGTAACCAATGAAATTTTTCTTGCAATTGGTCGCCACTAAGGTTAATTAATACATAGTTTACAGAACCCGGAAACTGAGTAACCTGAATCTGAAATCAACTGTCAAAAAGAGAACCGATCTGCCCCTTCGCTAAAACGCTCTTTTTAATGGATCAATCATCTTACTAAAAATGTAAATAATTCTACTATTAGGTGCTATTTTTTAAAAACCATATAGTTTTGTGGCATTCCATTTATGGAACAACATTCGTAATAGTACTAGGAAGTTTTCCATTTAAAGAATGTAATAAAACTTTGTTGTATCTTGCTGGATACCATAAGTTTTAATATTATGTGCGTATATTAATTAAATGTACAGGAGCAAATGTAAGTTGGAGGCCATCATTTGTAATAGTCGCTAATAAACTAATAATATTTCTATTAAATACTAGCAAGTTTTTAGATATTTTGTAAACATTTTATTTTTAAATCTATCTACATGCAAAAAACTTTTATCTTACTTTTAGCAACTATGTTGCTTTCAATATTACACACAAACAAAATACGTTTGTTTACAAGTTTTTACTTTGACAGTTCATTCTCAATTCTTCTTTAATGTTCTTGTCATTTCACTGATGAAAACTTTCTTCTTAAAATAAGTTTAAGTTAAGTGTCACTTAACAATTATGTTAATCACAATTAATAATATTAAGCCGAAATTTGGCTGCGAAAAAAGACAATCATTTTTGCCTTTTATTAGCACTAAAAGTCTGAAATCAACTGTCAGAAACACTTGAAATGTGTTCCAAAAAATGAATTATAATGATGTTTTAAAAGATTAACAATCGTAATCAATACCTTATCAAAAATGTCTAAATTATAACCAACTCTGATAATTATAATTAATTAAATTGTACGCCTTGAAACTCTTAAAGAAAAAGACCTATAAGTAAACAATTCACATATATATAATATGTACCAAATCTTCATTTTTATAACCCAGTATGCACTACTTGAAACCGTAATAATTAGATTAGGTTATGCCGTGCACTTAAACCACATAAAGCAATAAATAGTAAAAATTTTTTTTTCAGATAATGAGTCTTTAACGCGTCTTTTGGCCCCGAGAAGCCCTTCGAAAGCGTCGCCCTGATTATTTGTTCTTTAAATGTGCCAGCTGATATCAAACGTTGTTTCTTGGGAATTAATACGTGTCATTTTGAAATAGAGTAGATCATTTTTCGAGTCTTCACGAATTTACGTAATATATATTCTAAATACTTGAGCTATATTTTACAATGAGTTAGCCCCATGCTTACCGCTCTCTGAGATTTGACGATACAAGCCCAGGCTTTGCGAGCTTTTACTATAATACGCCTGATTTTTCCCCACTGTTGGTTCAAAACCAGTCGGGCCTTTAGTTTGTTTTTAATAACAAAATTATCTTATTTATAATCATTAATTAAGAATTTTAAATTTAAGACATTCTGAGAAATAGTTATACTTTCAAAATTAAAATAAACTTGTGCTGAAATCAAAATAGAAAGTAATATACCATAAAGGAAATACATTTTTCTGATAAATTTCGTAACTTACTACCATGAGAAGTGAAAAACTACTATAAATCGGGTATTTTGGTTTACAGCCTGTTAAAGTTAGATGTATGGAATAAAATGTATCATGTGTTACGTAAATCTTGAAAATGTAATATATAGAACGTTCATTTAAATAATTTCTATAACTCCACAGTTTAAACATTGCTTTCTTTATCTCTTCAACACTGCCTGACCTTAGTACACCTAAATAATACATATATTCCTACGTACGAAATATATTTACCTCCTTTGCTTCTCACACCGGTTTATTAAAAATAATTTGTTTATGTTAATTGTTTTAATGTTGGAGACATTGTATTTACATATATATTTGAAAACTAATGAATTATTTATTAGGGATGGTCCTTTTATCGATATATCGATAGGTCATGGACATATCGTATATCAATAGGTAGATAGTTAAATTGGGCACGTATGGTCATTTATACGGTTATTTTTAAAAAGCTTCGAAAGTATGCCTAAAAGGTTGCTTTTATCTTAAGCTTTCAATTGGTACCAAACACAGTTGATTTATTAAATAAAAAAGGCATTTAGTGCTTTTTTGTTCAAAAGTCATTTAAAAATCGGTCACTTATAAAGGTAAATGACCTGTCATTTTAAATCACTTAGGCAATTATTTTCAAAAATTGGCGAATTTCAATCACTTTCAAAGATGACCGGTCATTTAAAGACATTTAGAGTGACTTATGTGACGCCCAATACTGACAATAGGTAAATAAGATAACATCGATAATTATCGATAAGGGCCGATAGGCATCCAATAATGCCGATGGGTATCCGATAATATCGACAGATAGCAATACCTACGGAAAACTTAATTTTATTGACTAAATTTCACCTACCGATAGGTGAGAGGTAAAATCTATTATCGCTCATACCTAGTGAGATCCGCGATATTAAAAAACCTTAGCCAACTGCACCCATATATATATATATATATATATATATATATATATATATATATATATATATATATATATATATATATATATATATATATATATATATACACATATATATATATATATATATATATATATATATATATATATATATATATAAGCATAATAATATACAGGGTGCCCCAAATCTAACAAATTATTCAAAGAAAATTGTCATAGAATATAAACGTATAAATTGAGGTTAAAGTAAAGGGCTTAAAGTTTCATAATAGTTAATATTTTTATGTGTGTTCTGATTAAAGATTTATACAAATGTTTAATACCGCGGACCTCGCTCGGTATGAGCGATAATGGATTTTTCCTTTCGCCTATCGGTAGGTGAAATTTAGTCGATTAAATTAAGTTTTCGATAGCTATTGTCGATATTATCGGTTACCCATCGGCATTATTGGATGCCTATCGGCCCTTATCGATAAGTATGGATGTTATCTTATTTACCTATTGCCAGTATTGGGCGTCACATAAGTCACTCTAAATGACTTTAAATGACCTGTCATCTTTGAAAGTGAAGAAATTCGCCAATTTTTGAAAATAATTGCATAAGTGAATTAAAATGACCAGTCATTTACCTTTATAAGTGACCGATTTTTGAATGACTCTTGAACAAGAAAAGCACTAAATGCCTTTTTTATTTAACATATCAACTCGGTTTGGTACCAATTGAACGCTTAAGATAAATGTAACCTTTTAAGCATACTTTCGAAGCTTTTTAAAAATAACCGTATAAATGACCATACGTGCCCAATTTATAAATGACCGGTCATTTGCCAACACTACCTATTGATATACGATATGTCCATGACCTATCGATATATCGATAAAAAGACATCCCTATTAAATAATTCGTTAGTATTCAAATATATATGTATATACAATGTATATAAAATTAAAACAATTAACAAAAACAAATTAATTTTAATAAACTACAGTGAGAAGCAAAGGAGGTCAATATATTTCGTAGGTACGAATATATTTATTATTTAGGTATACTAAGGTCAGGCAGTGTTGAACAGATAAAGAAAGCAATGTTTAAACTGTGGAGTTATAGAAATCATTTTAATGAAAGTTGTAGGTCTACGCAGGTGGTATGTATGAAACTGGCATCCATTTTTTTTAATGAACGTTCTATATATTACTTTTTTAAGATCTAGGTAACACATGATACATTATTCCGTACATCTAACTTTAACAGACTGTAAACTAAAGTACCCGATTTATAGTAACATTGTTTTTCACTTTTCACAAGTTACGAAATTTATCAGAAAAATTCATTTCCTTTATCGTATACTACTTTTTATTTTGATTTTAGCACAAGTTTATTTTAATTATGATTATAAGTAAAATAATTTTGTTATTAAAAACAAACTAAAGTCCCTACTGGTTTAGAATCAACAGTGGGGAAAAATCAGGCATATATAGTAAAGCTCGCAATGCCCGGGCTTGTATCTCATTGTAAAATATAGCTCAAGTATTTAGAAAATATATTACAACAAATTTGTGGAGACTCCAAAAATGATCTACTCTATTTCCAAACGACACGTATCAATTCTCAAGAAACAAACATCTGATTGGAATGTTTCCAAATCTGGAAGTAGCATTGAATACCTTACAAGAGTTAAACTGTAGCATTTTGATTTTAAAATTTTACCATTTGTTTATTTTTGGCATCCCTACTAAGAAACTAAAATATGTATTTTAATTTGCATTTTTTTTGAAGTTATTACGCTATATTCACAAACTTGGACCTTGAATGATTTATAAGTTAGGTATTTAACAAATCGGAAGCAGCAAATCAGATGCATCTTACAACGCTGCCAATTTTTCTCTCAATTATTGTATGAATTGTATAATTTGCAATCAATTGTATTTCTCGAAAATATTGATTTTTTATATGGATGGCGCACCTGATACCAGCTAGCAAATTTAAAAAACAAATAATCAGGGCGACACTTTCGAAAGACTTCTTGGGGCCAAAAGACGCGTTAAAGACTCTTTGTTTGAAAAATTATTTTTTACTATTTATTGCTTTATATGATATAAGTGAATGGCATAACCTAATCTGATTATTACGGTTTCAAGTAGTTCGTACTGGGTCATAATAATATAGATTTGGTATATATTCTGGTAATTGCTTAAGCAAGGAAATTATATGTGAATTCTTTACTTATAGGGCTTTTTCTTTAAGAGTTTCATGGCATACAATTTAATCAATTATACTTATCAGAGAAGATTATAATTTAGACATTTTTGATAAGGTATTGATTATGATTGTTAATTTTTTAAAGCATCATTATAATTCATTTTGGAACATATTTCAAGGGTTTTTGATAGTTAATTTCAGATTTTAAATGCTAGTAAAAGGATTCTCTTTTTTCGCATCCAAATTACAACTTAATTTTATTAATTGTGTTTAACACAACTGTTAAGTGACACTACAAACTTATTTTAAAAAGACGTTTTCATCAGTGAAGTGAGAAGAACATTATAGCAGGACTTGAGAATGAACTCTTAAAGTAAACACTTGTAAACAAATGTATTTTGTTTGTGTGTAATATTGAAAGCAACATATACATTTGCTCCTGCACATTTAATTAATACACTCACATAATATTAAAACTTATGGTATCCAGCAAAAGCTATAATGCATTCTTTAAATGAAAAACTTCCTAGTACTATTACGAATGTTGTTCCATAAAAGGACTGCCACAAAACTAAATGGTATATATATATATATATATATATATATATATATATATATATATATATATATATATATATATATATATATATATATATATATAAAAACCATTTAGTTTTGTGGCAGTCCTTTTATGGAACAACATTCGTAATAGTACTAGGAAGTTTTTCATTTAAAGAATGCATTAAAGCTTTTGCTGGATACCATAAGTTTTAATATTATGTGAGTGTATTAATTAAATGTGCAGGAGCAAATGTATTGGTCCCATCGAGCCGCATAATAAATAATATAAAGTGGCCAATAACTGACCGCGCAGGCAAAAGGATTGAGGTTCCTCAAGTTAGCCCCCAAAGTATTTCCAATTCCTTTAAATTAGGCCCCATTATTTAGCTTCACGACTTTATTCAGTTTCGTTAGTGCTTTCTTAGTTTCCAAATACTCTTCATTTTGAATTTCAAGGTCAGCCACAAAGTTTTTTTATCGACTCAAACTAGGCATCGCTCATTAGTGTTTCGTAAGTGCTTCGACTAGTTTCGTTAGTGCTCTCTTATTTTTGTAAATATCCGCTTACCTTTATTTTAAGGCCAGCCGCCAAAGTTTTTTTGATCGGCTCAAACTAGGTGTAGTTCATTAGTGCTTTGTTAATGCTTTTTAATGCTTTAAATATTACAAAATTTAAAAAAAAAAACGAAGTATTTGCAGACGCATGTTTTTTCTCTTGATGGGAAGGAATGTATTCCCAAAAGCATACGCATCGTTTTCGAAACACACATATTAAAGGGCTATCGTTTATAGCCGGATCCGACGAGTACTATTTAAAAAGATTTTCGTTGTAGTTTGATAGGATGCAACCAGGATCTTCTGCAGTCAGACGTACTAACCACTGCGCTACGTCCGGCGCCAGAATTATCTTATTTAAGCATTAAAAAAAACAGTCTGAAAATTAAAAATTTACTTAATTGGTTATGTTTAAGTTTTAATTTCGCATTTTGCCATTACGAAAACATTGAATATATGGCAATGCCCGTTTTCAACACATTATTAAATGTGGCATTAGAAAATATTTTGGCTAGATCGTTTAACAAAAAGTTTAAAAGCCAATTTCTCGATTCAGCATTGTGATCTAGTTTAAGCCTACATCGCCTTTTTAGATTTAAATAGAAATGGCTGGCAATGACAATTTACTTGTCTGTGGCAAGGTTTCTCTCGAGGATTTCATAAAAACGTCTTTACTTGTTTATATTGCTTTTCTAATGATACTTGGATTTTTTCAAGTTTATTTGTATTGAGTTTTTGCAGTTTTATTCACTTCAGAAATAGAATACGTACACTTGACTCTGTTTAATAATGCTATTGTCCAAATTAAAACAAGTTAAATAAGTAGCATTGTTACATATTTGCACGAAATGTTTTAAGATTTGTTAGGTTCTTGAAACTAATCTAGGCTTTCCTATTAGGCGTGCAGCTCACCCTCGCAAAGCTTTTAAAATTATAAATTACCCAACATTTTCTCGGCACCGCAATAAATAACTAAAATGACCTAAAAAGAGATATCTAATTTTCTTTTCGGCAAGGTAAAACATTGTATACAAAAGTTGTTTGCTACATTACAAAGAAAAAAACCCTTTTGATTTCATCTTCTTTTGTTGAATGGTTTACGAGATATGAATCTTTCAATTTGATGTATCCGATATTTATATACGTATATAATTTCTTCATGATGTTTAATGAATCTTGTACACCGTGTTCCATATAAAAGTATACACTATACTACCTGCAAATCCGTAAGAGATACGAAAAAAAGTTGCATGTAAAAGTTTCTTTAAAATTGAAGTTCTTTTAAAATATACTGTTTCCATGTATATAGGGTGTTTCAATTTTGCTGGAACAACATCAACTAAAAAAATTTAACTGTATTTTAGTCCATTATTTGATTCCTTGTCAATAATTAACATAAGTTACCAATTTAAACTATAGTCGATTTCTACGTAGAGATAATTAAGGTTATGTGTGGTTTTTTAAAAACTGGAGCTATTTTTCAAATCACTATAAAATGTAGCAAATATCTAAAATTGTGCGTTTGGGTGGTAATTTCCAGTTTGTAAAGTATCAATGCATATACAGTATACAGAATTTTTGTCCACATCTACCCACACCATACTACGAAATCAACCTCTCACCTTTTTAAAGTGAAAAAAGTGGAACACCCATTATGTTTTTTATTTATGCAAATACCTAGTTTTTCGTATATATTTTATATACCTAAATTTAATGATTACAGAAATAATCACAACGTAACAGAAAATCTCAATTATTTCTTGAATATTGTGATGCTGCATACTCAAAAAAACTATAGGAAGCCATGGAATGGATAATATTTCTATTTGCGTAACTATAGTCATAATCGTGTTCTATATTTATTTGTTGCTAAATTTTAAATATAAAATCATTATTGAAAATTAATATTAGAAACAAATTACTTGAGCAACATAGCTATCAACATAAACAACATATAACAACCGATTACATTGCAATAGAAAAACAGGAAAATTTTAAAACTATGACTATGTAATTGATTTTTTACAAACTGTTCGTTTTCTGCCATACACAGTGTATATCGCACTTGAATGTTTGCCACAGCGATTCAGGCGGCGACACTATTATTAAGACTAATAATTTCTTCACGAATATTTTGTTTTAATTTATTTACAGAATAATTGTTTCGATTTTATACAGTCTTCAAGTGTGTCCCATAAAAAATAATCTTAAATTAAATTACTCGTTTAAAAATGCTCTTATATCTTCTCTACAGTGGTATGGCGCATTATTTTGTTAATATACTAAGACCACACGAATATGTTTGGGAAGATCATTAAGTTTTTCCATAATTTGATTTCAATCATGAAAAGTTTTAAAAATGTTTGTCTATTCAAATAGTGGTCAAAAAACACAGGTCGTAATATGCGGTCGTTTATAATATCACACCACACTTTAAAGCCTTTTAATTTGCTTTTATTTTCTTATATGCATTTCTGCACTGGAAAATATCGCCTCATCTGTCTAAAGGATTTTATTTAAAATCTCTCTCTTAAAATGCAGGTCCATCATTTGCATACAAAAATCCAGTCTGGTCTGAAAATCAGCTTCACTTAAAAATTGAACGGGAAGAAACCTGTATGGGGATATTTTGTTTTCTTTAAATACTCAATGTACACTGGTCATGGAAAAATTCAAATCCCTTTGTGAATCTCAGAGAGGTAGGATATTCAATGAAATATAATAAAACCTCCATTTGAAAATCTTCAGATACGACTGAACGTGTTTTTTCCTTTTCTCTATATTTGAAAACACCATGAGTTGATAAATCATGGCAAATTTTGTCAAAATTTTTCTTGTTTAGTATTATTTTATTTTATTTTATTATTTTAAATGTAACAGTTAACAAATTTTATTATTTTAAATGTAACAGACTAAAACAAATTTAGTCGCTCTTGACTTGAATATTGAGCAATTTTTTAAAATAGAACAAGTACACTCCGATACAAGGAAACGTTTAGTCTATTATTTTAAATTTAAATGATTTCAATAAAACAACAACCAATGAAATCGCAAATAAATTGAAAAACTGTCAAATTTAAAACAAATAGTTATATTATCCATTCCATGGCTTCCTATAGTTTTTTTTTGAGTATGCAGCATCACAATATTCAAGAAATAATTGAGTTTTTTTGTTAAATTCATTGATGCTTTATAAACTGGAAATTACTACCCAAACGCCCAATTTTCGTTTTTTGCTATTTTTTTGTGATTTGAAGAATAGCTCCACTTTCCAAAAAAATCACACATCACACATATCGTAAAACGTGGTGTATAGGGACAGTCCGCCAAATTTATGAAGATGTTGCGGCTTTACTTTTTATTTTAATATTAGTTTCTGTGAGGCAAAAGTACGAACATGGTGAGTACTTTTCATACCCAAATAATGGCATTTTAAAAAACATGTTAAATGATAGTTTTTTTAAAAAAACTGCGTTGTCCCTTTTCGCCTGGAAATGTGGTGATTAGGGACGGTCATGTTATTCTCATTTAAATGCGGCTGACGTGTAAAGGGACAACATTTAGACAAAAATATATCGTGTGATACCATTAAAATTCAAACATATTTTTTTTTATTGAAAAACTTAATGATCTTGCAAAAATATTTATTTTGCTAAACTCTTATAAAAATACAACAGGAAAACTAAAAAACACTCCTTTAAAGATTTATAAACATAAAAACTAATCTCAAAAAGGAACATTCTCATAATACTGGAACTGCTTAATCCTAAATTAATTAAAAGTCGTTGGTATCCACATTCTGGAATGTGTATAATCCACGTCTTTCTTTAAATAATTGTTTTTTTTGATGATCTGTTTCTTATTAAACTCTGCATTGTGTATTGGTGTATTGGGATAATAGTAGATATAGATAATAGTCTTAGGTCTAATTATTTTCAATATGGTATTATTTTACTTACTTTTTCTATCAGTTACCACCAACACTCTCGGGTCTTTGAAAACAGCTAATTTCCAACTGACGTAATTCAGCCGATGTCAAATGTCAAATTTGATTTTTGACAAGGAATTCAGTAGCGTCACAGTTAAAACACATATTTTGGAGTCAACTCGACAAGTGGTTGCGTTTCGAATGACTTTTATAAATAAACTAGAAAATATATTGTATAAAAAAAAAGTTTTGTCCCGATTCACCTAGAAGTCCCTGTACACCTCGTTTTACGGTAATCTTAATTATATCGGAAACTACGCAGAAATCGACTATAGTATATTGGTAACTTATAGTTTTTTTAACAAGGAATGACATAATGGACAAAAATACAGGGTGTCGCATTTAAAAATTTATAGTTGATGTCGTTTCAGCAAAATTGGGACACCCTGTATACATGGAAACATTATATTTTAAAATTTAAAAATTAACTTTGAATTTAAAGAAACTTTTGTTTTTCGTATCTATTACGGATTTCCAGATAGTATAGTGGGTACTTTTATGCGGAACACGGTGTACGTACTTGTATAAATAATACTTTTGCGTTGCGCCTGTGGCGTAACCTGTTAGTGGAAATTCCAAAATACTTTTTTTAGTGATAATATATGTATATATAATTCCTTATATAGAGTCCTTGATGTTCCTTGGTTAATGATTTAACTCAACATTTTAATTTCAAAACGTGAATCTCCTGCGTACTTTAATAATTAATTGTTGGTCCTGCGACGCAATTTGTTACTACTGAATATTAAAACAAAATATATTTTTTTAATTTTGTTCCTTTTCATTGAATTTTTAAATTGTTCTGTGGTTAATAATTAAACTTTACATTTTGATTTTAAAACATGAAGCTCGTTCGTACTTGAATAAATTTACATGTTTTGTTGCGCTAGCAATATTAAAAAAAAATAAGTGGAGAACAAAAGAATATGAAGCTTGCTTTTCTTTATGAAGTAGCAAACAACTTTTATATGTAATGTTTTTCTAACAACAACGATTAACTTTACCGAGAAAAAAATAGATACCACTTTTTAGATTTTTTTTTTTATTAAAATTTTCCGAGAATCGGATTTTAGGGTATTTTTGAGATAATTATTTATTCGGCACTTAAAAGCAGTTTGTGATGGAACCGTGATGCTGCAAGAAAATTATAGGTTACAAAAACAAAGGCAAGCTGCACTCCTATATTATTTGAATTGGGAGGCAGAAATACCTCAATTTTTTATTTCTTCGTAGGAATTTCTATTACCTTATAATTAATATTGTGTTTATAGATCAGTGTGTAAACCATAGTTGAGACCGCTAAATCTAGTTGTTTCAAAGGACATGACAGACAATACACGGAACATGGTGATCGGCCGATATTTTGATATTTTGTTTTAGGGTTCAACATGATCTCTGTTTAAATTAATCATTTTTGTAGCAAAAACTCAGTTCAAAAATATAACTTAATCTTCAAAGAAGATTTCAAATACGAAAACAGGTATGTGATTTTCAATTTTTTTGTTAATAAAAAATTTTATTTAATTTTTAAAATGTACGTTTCATTTATATTCAGCTAGAAGAATTTACAAGGTACAAGTTTCAAAATGTAAATAACAAAAAAGTAGTTCATTATTAACATTAAAAATAAATAAAAAGGAGAACTGGTATTATGTAATTATTTCATACAATATAGGAATTGAATTTGTCATTTTCAGATTACTCTATTCGTTCTACATTTGATCAATTATGATATATTTATTGTCGATGGCGAATATTAATATGACATTGACTGCTTGGAAGACCTGTTGTCTAATTTTATTGCGAGCTGCCACCGTTCAGATTCGTAATCAATTTACTACGGAAGATTTAAAAAACTAGGTGGATAGTAAAACCAGGCATCGAAAACCTTTTTGTATGTTATAGATGTTCTGTATTCCTCTGTCAAGAGGTGTCCTGGTGTCTCTTATCTCTTCGCTTTTCCGTTGTAAGGTTCATTACACTCAAACTGGGCTTGACAGATAAAACTATTTTTGTCCGAGTTACGTTTGTATAATCGGGCTTGACTTTGGTTAATAAACCTTTTTAAGGGTTTCCCGACTTAAAAACTGTTTTAATAATAAAATTTCTAGCTATTCATCTCTTTTTTTCTGAAGTTCCTTTAAGGTATATTTTTTTAAGAACTATTTATTGGTGGTGCAATCTGCTGATCTGACATTTTATTTGAATTATTTTTATTTTGACATTAATAATTGAATAGTATGCCTAGTTTTACTTCCCTCGTAAGACTACGACAACCCTTATTTTTATCGATATTTAATAAAATTCAATCAATTTTGAAATGCATTCAAACAAACTGTTCACATTTGACATATGAAATTCGTTTTAAGATCAAGCGTCAGTAAAATATTTGGAACAACGTATTGTTTATTTGTCATAAAACAGTATTATTTAACCCTATTAACTAAATCGAGAAAGGGTTAGCTTCACTCTTTGCTAAACTCTCTACTAAACTTGACTAAAGACCGGATATTATTTAACTGTTCTAGAAATTGTCAAGACTTTTTTACACATATTTGATATAAAGCCCGTATGTTTCATGGGAAGAGTCGTTGTCAGTTATCAATCTAATTTTTCTGGCAATATCACGAGAGTCTTTTGTAAGAGCTATTCGGAGTAAACAATATCACATTTACTATGTATTTTTCTTTCTGTCTTATCAATCAGTGAATCTATTCTGGTTTATCATTACTAGTTTAATTTTGTACGATTTTCACAGAAACATAAAATTCCAGAATATTATTCAGTCAGAAATATATATCATACAATTATAATCTTTGTGAAATGACTAGTGCCATCTTTTACTCAAGCTACATTGGCACAAACCCCAAAGGAGGAAATCAATAAACCGACGCTAAAGTTTCCTTTTGCTTTCCTTAATGGAAATTGGTATCTTGCCGTCAGTTGGATATAAAACAGTTCCCATAAATTTAACAAAAAAAGTGCGAGTGTTTTCCATTGTAATACTTACAAGCATTAATAAGGTGAATGGCCCATATTACGAATTATTAAGGAAGTTTTGGGCTTAATATTTTACAATAATTTTTATTTATTTGAAACATATGTGTTAATCTATATTAATTGTTAAGTAATTAAAAATTCAATGAGCTGAGTCCATTTCGTTCTAAATAAAGAGCCGAAAAACAAATTGCGGTTTGTTTCATTCCTAAATCTGTTGTAAATAGCGTATATATTTCTGTTTTTAGTAAAATTTTCTTAGTTATAAATAAAGAGTATATATCAGTTTTTTTAACGTCTATTTTCTTACAGCGGCTAAAACTCACAGCAATTAAACTACAGGATAATTGCTACCTACTTAAAATTAATTAAAATTCTGAACTGGGAACAGTCCTCTTATGTTTGTTTAAATATTTTGGTTTCCATTTTCATTATAGAAAACGGTGACACACCTCAAATTTCTTTTGCCCTTTTGTATTCACATAATTTGTTTTCACTATAGAAGTCATCCGACCTAAGGGGTGAAGAAGCCCTTAAAAAACTAACAATAATATAATGTAGTATTTTTTTCACGATACAGAGCAGACCTAGGGAAATGAAATAAGATTTAATAATATTTTTTTCTCACTATACGGGGAAACCCCAATGAAAAAACACCCTTCTAAAAATGAAAAAAATATTTATTTCAAAGCTTTTAAATATTTGAAAAAATGGTTTTGTATGTTTTATCACTATATAGAAGGTAGCCCTAGGAAAATGGAAAAATTAAGATTTTTTGATTTCGATAAAACAGTTTTAGTTTTTTTAGATGAGGAATGAAAAAACGCCTTTAGAATCAAAATATATTTTATTTCAAAAGCGTTTGACTATTTAAAAATGGTGAAACACGTACTTTTTTTTTCTCTTTGTAAATAAAATCTTTTTTTTTTTGCTCTATGTATAAGTGGAACCCACAACAATAAGATATGCATTTCGGAATCCCTCCGATGGGTAGCTCACCTCTTGTTGCGTTTTGGGAACCAGTAAAAAGTAAGACGCAGTCATATTTTGTTAGGAATTTATTAAATCTTTTTACCATTTCTTCCAAAATCAAAGATGTTTCTGAGTATTGTCAATTGATCTCCAACGATGAACTAGTACACTATGATTTTGCCATTTACGTTCTATAGTTATAGAAGAGTAATTGTATTCTGGAATCGTTAACATTGATTTTAAATTGTCCCACTGACATATGACCTTTTTCCCATTAGAAGAGAGGTTATATATATATATATATATATATATATATATATATATATATATATATATATATATATATATATATATATATATATATATATATATATATATATATATATATATATATATATATATATATATATATATATATATATATATATATATATATATATATATATATATATATATATATATATATATATATATATATATATATATATATATATATATATATATATATATATATATATATATATATATATATATATATATATATATATATATATATATATATATATATATATATATTTATATATATAGTATATATATATATATATGAATATATATATATATATATATATATATATATATATATATATATATATATATATATATATATATATATATATATATATATATATATATATATATAGATATATATATATATATATATATATATATATATATATATATATATATATATATATATATATATATATATATATATATATATATATATATATATATATATATATATATATATATATATATATATATATAGTGAATTAAGTGGTTTCTTGGGAATAAGGCACATGAATATACTAAATTTCTGTTATATTTTTTTCATAACTTTGACGTTTCGGTCGAACGTTGACCTTCATCAGAAACACTACAAAAAGGAAAGATTCAAAAAAAATTTTTGTTTTACAAAATTAATAAAATATTTAACTTACGTAATTGGAAGGTTTCATGGATAACATCCTGTATATGTCAATAAATTAAGAAAAAACCCTCAGCGACGAACATTTACATTTAAAAACTTGACATGCTGTATATACATTTACATTTGTCGAAATTTTAAGAACACACACAAGCAATATACGAACAATACTGACGAATGGTTTGGTGTATGGACGATGAGATTAGGTCTATGTCTGTAAAAACTTAAGATACTATTTTTTCTTTTTGTTTTGGAATTTAAATGCGGACTATTGTTGTTATGCAGTTGCCATTATAGGTGTATTATTTTATAATATTATTGTAAATTTTACTGAGTTGTGTTGTGTCGGTTTTGGAGTTTATGCAATGGGTTCTTTTTTGTATTTCAATCATTTCCAAAATTTCACGTCTTTTAGTATGACTTTCTGTCTTTAATATTTTTACTGCATTGAAATCAAAACTATGTTTTTCCTCGAGACATGAGTTACATCACACCCTGTAACCAAGACCATACCCAACCTGCTGACATAACATTCTTCTTTTTGCAAGCATATCATTATTTACTTCACTTCAACTAATGTACTGGATTTTTACAGGCAGTCAGAGAAAAGACTTCGAACCGTAAGAATCCAATCTCGAATTTTGTAATTTAGAAAAATAAAATTTTTTAAAAACGGAATTTCTAGTTATCAATAGTTAACTGGCGCAGTCGTGCGGATTTTGATAGATATTGATTTGCGATAAACGGAGATTGCAAATCAATTTTCGGACATTTTCGAAAACTGTCAAAAATCGAACCTATTGTGATTTTCGATCGTGGAGGTGTCGTGTGCTGTTCAGAGTGGCTTCTCAGAATTCAGAACACCCATTCCATCGCGGAACTGTCCATCCACCCACCATCTACACGAAGATCGGGAAAGAAACCGAATAGTTCTTTCCGCAAGAAGTTTTTGAGTGTTCAGACGACATCGCTGGGTATCTGCAAGAGCTTCTTATAGAAGATGACTAGAAGATTTCTGTTGATATTAATGTAAGTGCAATTTGATAAATGTCTTATGCGGACGACTTGGTAAATATTTTAAACAATTTGTCATTGAATCCTTCAACTAACTCTGACTCTATTTCCCAATCCCAAGCGGAAGTACCAGTAAATAATATTAATCAAAGTAGTTCTACTGAGAACAATAATTTCACTGAAATTCAATATCTTAGTGCTGAAGATCAATTAGTTTTAGATAATTTTATTTTAAGTAGTAATACTAGTGCAAATATTAACTTAGAAAACGTAAATCACGAAAACATGACTAACCAATTTAAACCAGAATTTTTAAATTGTGTGCCAATATTTGACGGTAACGCTACCGAACTAAATAGATATTTGGCTACGTGCCAATCAATAATTAATCAATTTTACGATGCTACCAATCCCAATAATTTTCAAAATACTTATATTCTTAATTCTCTTATAGGAAAACTTAATGGTAACGCTAGGCTAGTTATTAACATACAAAACGTAACTACCTGGCAAGAAGTAAAAGACACTCTTTATAGAAATTTTGCCGATCGACGCGACGAAAGTTGCCTAAATAGAGATTTGGTAATGTTACGACAAAATTCAAACGAATCCCCGCAAAATTTTTATGATAGATGTCTAGAAATACTTAATTTGTTATGTAGTTACATAGATGCGCACGAAACTGCAGAAGCAGCAAGAATAAAACGAGAACTATATCAAAATTTGGCATTAAAAACTTTCTTATCAGGTCTTAGGGAACCGATAGGCACAACTATTAGGTGTATGCGCCCAGGGTCTTTGACCGAGGCCATACAATTGGTAAACCAAGAACAAAATGTTAAATATTTCCAAAACGGATCCCAAACACAACCAAAAAATTTTGGCAATAACAGAAATATTCCAATTAATCGGCCTTTTAATCAAAATCAAAATTTCAGTTCGAACGTGCCTTTCTTTAGACCACAACCTAACCATTTTTCACTACCATTTAACGCGCACACCAATCACAATCAATTTAGGCAAAACATTGCACCATTTTCTAATATAAACAGGCCTCAAATGAATTTTAGACCACCATTCAGGAGTCAAAATAATTCTGGCAATTTTAATAGACCACAACAAAACGTATTTAAACCTAATCCTTTCCAACCATTACCTAAGCCAACACCAATGAGTGTGGTATCAAATTCCATTCAAAGACGAGATGAGCCGGCCAACACTTCCCATCAACAAAATCAGTATCAGCCACCTCGTCCAAAATTCACATTCCAAGAACTGTACAACACCGAAACCAACTCTTGTTTTGATAGTGATACAAACTACGATAACACGCATTATGACCATGACCTATCTCACAATTGTTTTCAGTATACCAATAGTGGAGAGTATTCGCAGTACGCAAATACCGGGGAATATTCGCAGAGCTACCCACTTAATGAAAACTCTGAGGGATATCAAATACAGTCGCAGACTGAAAACGAAACACAGAGCCAAAATTTTCAGGATTCCTCACAAGAGACCGAGCAAATTTGATAAACCAAGTCATTTCCCTAAACACCACTAATTGTAATGAATTGTCCTATATCACCTTTCCTGAATACAACCTTAAACTTTTGATCGATTCCGGATCGACTAAATCATTTATTAGCCCTGATTTAGCTTTAAAATATTTTCCAAATTATGTGAAAAACGACCCATTTATTGTTTCCACAGTTTTTCAGAAATCCGCCCATAAGTATAGTGCCATGATACCAGCATCTAAAATATTTAAATTACCCCGACAGATTAATCTCAAATTCTTTTTATTTAAATTCCACGACGTATTTGATGGGTTGATTGGAATCGATAACCTAAAATTACTCCAGGCAAGTTTAGATTATGATAAAGGATTTTTGATTACACCGTATTCAAAAATAAAACTGTCTTTTCATAAAACCAAAACAGAGCTTAATTGTGTAACCATCTCTCCAAGATGCGAACAGGTAATTAGCGTTAAGACTAATATAAAAAATGGTGAAATTATAATTCCCTACCAAAAGATTCATAATTGTGAAATTCCCGAATGCCTTACAATAGCACGCAATGGGAAAGCTCTTACTGCCATTCTCAATAACACTTGCGAGCCTATAACTTTAGATTTTTCCGAGCCCCTTGTTGTAGAAAAATTCTGTAGACAAGAAATCGAAAATATTGATTTCAACAATTTCGATGACTCACCAAAAACAAAACTAGACCCCTCCTTAATAAGAACAGATCACCTTAATATTGAGGAAAAAAGTAAAATAATAAACTTGTGTAACCAATTTTCTGATATATTTTACCGTGAAGGCACACCCCTTACATTTACTCATAAGATTAAACATCATATTAGAACAGTTGATGAAGTTCCAGTTTATGCAAAAAACTATAGGTATCCATTTATACACAAAAAAGAGGTCGAAAAACAAATTAATAAAATGTTAAATCAGAATATTATTCGTCCTAGCAGTTCACCTTGGTCAGCGCCCATTTGGGTGGTCCCCAAGAAAATTGACGCTTCGGGGGTGCAAAAATGGAGGGTTGTTTGCGATTTTCGCGCCCTTAACCTTAAAAGTCTGGACGATAAATACCCCCTCCCGAACATCACAGATCTTTTAGATAAACTTGGAAAATGCCACTATTTTACAACTCTCGACTTGGCAAGTGGATTTCATCAAATCGAAGTTGATGAAGCCGACATACCTAAAACCGCGTTCAGCACAGAAAATGGCCATTACGAGTACTTGCGAATGCCTTTTGGGCTCAAGAATGCCCCCGCGACGTTCCAACGAGTAATGGATAATATTCTACGCGGAATCACCACCGAAAAATGTGCAGTTTATCTAGATGACATAATAGTTTTTTCTAGCTCTCTTCAAGAGCATATAGAAAAGTTAACCGAGGTTTTCAAACGATTGAGGGAATCCAATTTTAAAATCCAGTTGGATAAATCAGAATTTTTAAAAAAAGAAGTTGCCTACTTAGGGCACATAGTTACCCCAGAGGGCGTTAAGCCCAACCCCGATAAAATTAAAGCTATAAAAAATTATCCAATACCTAGTACTACTAAACAAATAAAAGGATTTTTGGGTCTCTTAGGTTACTACAGACGTTTTATCGATAATTTTGCAAAAATTACAAAACCGTTGACAAAATGTCTTAAAAAAGGTGCCAAAATTATTCATAATGAGGAATTTGTCAATTGTTTCAATACTTGTAAAAATCTTCTTATAAATGAACCGATATTACAATATCCCGATTTCACGAAACCGTTTAACTTAACTTGCGACGGCAGCAATGTGGCTCTTGGATGCGTCCTCAGTCAAGGCCCAATAGGTCAAGACTTGCCCGTAGCATATGCATCGCGAACATTAAACGACTCCGAGCAAAAATATTCCACCATAGAAAAAGAGTGTCTGTGTATTGTTTGGGCCACAAAGTATTTCCGCCCCTACCTATTTGGTAGAAAGTTCAACATTATAACAGATCATAAGCCCCTCCAGTGGCTCTTCTCGTTAAAAGACCCTAGTTCTAAACTGGTTAGGTGGAGACTCAAATTAGAGGAGTTCGACTACAAAATCATATACAAAAAGGGAAAGCTTAATACAAACGCGGATGCGCTATCGCGAATCGAGTTACACACTAAAGAGACAGGCGAAAATTTTGACCTAGGTAGGTACACAAATGAAATAACCCAAAATTTAAGCCAAAATAACGAAAGTACCGTGGAAAATCAAAATCTTCAAAACTCACATAATATCATAAATAGCGACAACTCCGAAAAGGCGAGCCATGATATAGATCAAATATCTACATTAGTTCATGTAGACGATGAACCTCCAGCTATCCCGGCGCCCGAACCAGATGATGACGACGCCACTGTTCACTCGAACGCGTCACATGACCCTGTCGCCGGTGTCCCCATATTAGATATCGCTGTCAATTACGGTGCCAACCAATTGCTCATACAAGAAGTTTTACATTCTCCTGCGAAACCTAAAACCATAATTTTGTTCGAAAAGAAACGTCGGATCATTGCCCAAATTTCCAAAAACGACTTTGAGCAAGACATTTTAAATCTAATAAAACAATACGTAGTACCAGAAAAATTGTATTACGTTTATTTCGAAAACCCCGATACATACGAACCTTTTTCAGAAGTGATAAGAAAAAACTTTAGGTGGCCTTCTATCAATCTTAAACGCTGTTTGAAAAAATTAATCGATGTGACCGAAAAACAAGACATACCGGAAATTATCAAAAACTACCACGAAGGCAAATCAAATCATCGAGGAATCGATGAAACGTTAGAAAAAATCAAAATTAAATATTATTGGCCCAACTTGAAAAATTCAATACAGACTTTTATAAACGATTGCGAAACCTGTCAAATTAGCAAATATGAACGTCGCCCAGTCAAAATGAAAATGAATGTAACCCCCACGCCGACCGAGCCCTTTGAAATTGTCCACCTAGATACATATACTCTAGAGCAAAGTAAATTTCTAACCATCATAGACAGCTTCTCTAAGTACGCTCAGGCATATCCCTTAAAATCACTGGCCTCAACAGAAATCGTGGATAATCTTCTTTTCTATTTCTCCCATCATAAAATTCCGAAACAAATTATTGTTGATAACGGTACGGAGTTTAAAAATTCGGTTGTTACTGAACTCCTACAACTCCACAAAATAAAAATTCATTTTTGCTCTCCTCAACACCCTCAATCAAATGGGCTGATTGAAAGACTACACTCAACCCTTGCTGAACACATACGTCTTCTTAATAACCAAGAATTTAAAAATACACCGGTTTCCCAAAAAATGATATATGCCATTCTGGCCTACAATAATTCAATACACTCCTCCACTAAACTGAAACCGACTGACGTAGTTAATGGGCATATAACAGCTGACGACCCGTTTGACATAAATATCGATCAATTATTACTAAGCGATTATATCAGCAATCACAAACAAAAAGCAAAACTTTTGTATGCTAAAATCAACGAAAAATTATCGGAGTCAAAAGAAAAGTTAATCGATAAAATTAACAAAAATAGGGATGACCCCGAAATTTTTGAAGCCGAACAAGACGTATATGTAAAAAAGCATGTGCGGCAAAAAGATGCCAATAAATTCTCAAAACCAAGCAAACTTATTTCTGTTAATAAAAAACGCAAGACGGCTAAAACTAGTTCCCATGAGAAAGTACACTTAAGTAATATAAAACGTCCCCTGAGAAAACGATACAGTTTTACCAACTAATGCTTTATTTTAATCTTTTCAGCATTCTTCGCTTAACATTCGGATTCGAAGAAAAAATTACCGTGAGAGAATTAAAAGACAATCCCGGTGTAATTCCTTTTAATCTAGGAAATGCAAAAGTGCAAAAATCCACTCACACACTTATTCATTATTATGACCTTAACCCAATTTTGACGGAATTAAATAAGCTTCATAATAAATCTAGAAATCTAACAGACACAATTAATAAACATGCTGAATATAGCTTTGATGTCTCAAATTACCTTAAAATTCTTAAGCTTATACAGGACCGTGTTGACACAAAAATACGAGAAATTATACCTCGTCCGAATAAAGTAAAACGAGGATTATTTAATGGTTTAGGATGGTTTTTCAAATCTATAACGGGAAATTTGGACGCATACGATGGGGAAAGGTATGATAAAATAATTTCGGAACTTCAAAATAATCAAAATACGGTAAATTCAAATATTTTAAAAGAAAACTCAATATCTCTGAGCATAATTAAAAAATTTAATGCCACTATTCAACAAATTAGGGTTAACGAAAAATTATTGGAATCTAAATTAAATCAAATAGGAATAATTGTACAAAAAACTGCTTACAGAGACAATTCTATCTTCATTAAAGATATCATAAACCAAATAATAAATGTCTATGAAATCATTGACTTAACACTTCAAGATATTGAAAATTCAATTACATTTTCTAAGTTAAAAATTATGCATTCAAGTCTTATTAAGACAGAAGATCTCTATTTTGAACTTTTAGAGGTCCAAAAACTAATTGGCACTGACCAAATGCCATTAGAGGTTACGCTAGAAAACATCTTGTTGTATGAAAAAATAATTAACATAGACTGTTTTGTATTTAAAAATAAGATAACATATTTACTGCGTATTCCGATAACGTACCCGACCTATTTTAAATTCCTCCACCTTTACTCTATTCCTATATTGAGAGAGAGTCAGTTTAAGGTTATTATCCCGCGAAAACCCTTTCTTGTAATAAACAAATTGCACTACGCATTCCGAAACCACAGATGTACAGAAGTCAAAGCCCAACACTATGTTTGCGATAAAATGGAACTCAAAGAAATCAGCGAAAGCAGCCCATGCACTGTTAAACTTCTGCAAGATGCCAAGAACACCTCCACTTGTCAACAGATCGAAATAAAAATCACAAAGTCAACAATTAAACAATTAGATGTTCCGGAACAATGGGTCCTTATCCTACCGCAAGAAGAAATCGTCAAATTCAAATGCAACAGCCAAGAAGAAAGCCGAAAATTCCTGGGTACTTATTTACTAAAAGTACCACATAACTGCAAGGTGACATCAAGTCAAGAATCCATCACTAATAGTCGAGTAGCTGCACCTAACACCAGTGAACCGATATTGTTCCCTGACCTCGACAATGAAATACGCCTTCTGCCAACACTTAATCTTAGAGTGCAGTTGCAAGAAATTGAATTAGATGGGCTACATGAAGTACAGAATTTAATTGAAGAAAACCAACCGGCACAATTCTGTCCTGGTGTTTCTGGCTCACCCAGTATATGGACTATCATGTTGTACGCCGCCGTAGTAAGCGCCCTTGTCTGGTTCATTTACAAAAAGAAATGTTCCTATAAACTGAAGAATCCCCGAGAAATAGAACTTCAAGACGTTCAACTACCCCGTTAGCCGTGGAGTTGAAACCTTGGGGGGAGGAGTTACATCACACCCTGTAACGAAGACCATAGCCAACCTGCTGACATAACATTCTTCTTTTTGCAAGCATATCATTATTTACTTCACTTCAACTAATGTACTGGATTTTTACAGGCAGTCAGAGAAAAGACTTCGAACCGTAAGAATCCAATCTCGAATTTTGTAATTTAGAAAAATAAAATTTTTTAAATACGGAATTTCTAGTTATCAATAGTTAATCAGATAAGCGCGGAATGTATGGTAAAGTAAGAAAAGTATTAGTTTTGTTGTTATTATTTTTTCTATTATTATTTGTTTGGTTGTAGAAAATATATATTCGATTTTTAAAAATTTTATTAATTAATATGTCGGGATAGTATAGACGAATATATATTGTATGGCTTAAAAATGTTTTTAATGTTTTCAGATAAGCGCGGAATGTATGGTAAAGTAAGAAAAGTATTAGTTTTGTTGTTATTATTTTTTCTATTATTATTTGTTTGGTTGTAGAAAATATATATTCGATTTTTAAAAATTTTATTAATTAATATGTCGGGATAGTATAGACGAATATATATTTTCTACAACCAAACAAATAATAATAGAAAAAATAATAACAACAAAACTAATACTTTTCTTACTTTACCATACATTCCGGGCTTATCTGAAAACATTAAAAACATTTTTAAGCCATACAACATTACCGTAGCTCACAAAGCACACAATTTACTAAAAACAAATTTCTCCAAAATCAAATCAGAAATTCCAAAAGATAAAAAATCACAAGTAATCTACGAAATCCCATGTAAAGATTGCAATAGTGTGTATGTTGGACAAACAAGCCAATACATTAAAAACCGAATTAACGGCCATAAATATGACAAAAAAAATAAAACAGCCCTCACCAACCATGCTCTCGAGGAAAAACATAGTTTTGATTTCAATGCAGTAAAAATATTAAAGACAGAAAGGCACACTAAAAGACGTGAAATTTTGGAAATGATTGAAATACAAAAAAGACCCCATTGCATAAACTCCAAAACCGACACAACACAACTCAGTAAAATTTACAATAATATTATAAAATAATACACCTATAATGGCAACTGCATAACAACAATAGTCCGCATTTAAATTCCAAAACAAAAAGAAAAAATAGTATCTTAAGTTTTTACAGACATAGACCTAATCTCATCGTCCATACACCAAACCATTCGTCAGTATTGTTCGTATATTGCTTGTGTGTGTTCTTAAAATTTCGACAAATGTAAATGTATATACAGCATGTCAAGTTTTTAAATGTAAATGTTCGTCGCTGAGTGTTTGTTCTTAATTTATTGACATATACAGGATGTTATCCATGAAACCTTCCAATTACGTAAGTTAAATATTTTATTAATTTTGTAAAACAAAAATTTTTTTTGAATCTTTCCTTTTTGTAGTGTTTCTGATGAAGGTCAACGTTCGACCGAAACGTCAAAGTTATGAAAAAAATATAACAGAAATTTAGTATATTCATGTGCGTTATTCCCAAAAAACCACTTAATTCACAATATAAGTACTAAGGCCAAGAAAACGAAAACAACTATATATATATATATATATATATATATATATATATATATATATATATATATATATATATATATATATATATATATATATATATATATATATATATATATATATATATATATATATATATATATTTTTTCATAAGGTTAAAGAAAAAAACGAATTATATGTATATATGTATATATATATATATATATATATATATATATATTATATTTCTCTTCTTGAACCTTACAATTTACAAATATCAAGTACTCTCTTGGGATTAGGTTCGTGGATTCAAACAAAAAAATTTAATTGACGTTTCGCCTGTCCATTTCAGGCTTTTTTAAAATATTTATTTCTGCACATCTAAAAATTAAATACAGAAAGTGTATATACGTAAGTTAAAAAATAAAATAAAAACAATTAGGTATAACAGCACGGATTAAAATTATTAAAAACATTTAGTTAGAATAGTACAGTACATACCTTGAGAAAGATGTTATTTTGCCTTGCTTGGCAGTGTGGAAGTAAGTGATACACTGGTTAAAGAATTCTATTGTTTTTTTTTATATATATCATTAAATTTTTTTGATTATATTTACATTGTAGACACTATTGGTGCATACGGGTTGTTTTAAAAGTATTTGTGTGAGTCTGACAGTATACAGTGTATTTATGATTGATGGAAATAGTTTATAAAAATTGAATTAAATTAGACTATGATATATTTATATCATCATTCAACATCTTTCTTATTTATATCATCATTCAACATCTCTTCTGTACTATTTTAACTAAATGTTTTTAATAATTTTAATCCGTGCCGTTAGACCTAATTGTTTTTATTTTTTAACTTACGTATATACACTTTCTGTATTTAATTTTTAGATGTGCAGAAATAAATAATCTGAAAATGGACAGGCGAAACGTCAATTAAAGTTTTTTTTGTTTCAATTCAGCAACCTAATCCCAAGAAAGTACTTGATCTTTGCATATATATATATATATATATATATATATATATATATATATATATATATATATATATATATATATATATATATATATATATATATATATATATATATATATATATATATTAATCAATATAATCCTGATGCCGTTTTAAGAATTTATAATGTAAGTTCTTAATTGTATTAATTCCTTAGAAAATGTTTGTATTAATAAAATCCTATCGCCAGGAGACCAGAAGTGAGATACAAGACGCGCTGCAAGTGCTATTTCGCCATTCCAGCGCTTCTTTGAAAACTCCCTAAAAAAATTCATTTAAATTGGTCAAACTGTCCCGTAGTAATCGGTATGTATACATAAAAAAATATATTGGGTCGAATTCTAACCTTTTCCTTTTATAAAGTCGGTTAAAAAAGAATGTCAATTCCTGTGAGACTAGATCTTAGACTCAACTGAACATTTAATTTCGAATTTATATTATTGTTAAGTATGGTTGGCTTACGATGATGTGTTAATAATTTATCCTCTAGTAACCTAAACTTAAACCGTTTTTGCTTGCGTGGCAAAGTTGTTCATCTTTAAACCTTAATATTTTAATTTATCACTGAGATGTGCGATTAGAACTAATGTTAAATATTTTTCGTTCAGTTGTAATCGAAAATGTGTTTTATTTTTTAAATTGCAATTGATTTTTTTTAACTTTAGGTATGGCACAAGTGAGCTCTCGTCCCTCATTATCAACTCCAATTTTTGATAAGAACGAGGTATACAGAATTTAATTAATTAGAAGCGTTTAAATTCTAGAGATTTCCGTCATTTTTACCCATAAATTAAAGTTGATCATAGGGGACAAGTTCACTTGTGCCACACGTAAAGCTAGAAAAAGTCAATTGCAGTTGAAAAAGTGAAACAATTTATCCGAATCAAATCTTTTGTTGTTTATGCATTTTCAAACATTGAAAACACATGTAATCCATGTGAACGTATTTAAATAAAAATTGATGAAGAGTGTGGATGAAATATTCGTCCAATCGTTGATTCGCCAATTCGTTCATTCGTATGAATAGACGAATTGAATGAACGAGTCGAACGGCGGGCTTTAATCGTATATTTCAGTAAAAAATTGAAATAAAAACGTTCAAGGTCGACGAGATTTGCAGCGCAAAACAAAAGAGGCTTAACGAAAACGAAAAATATTTTACTAGAAGATTTAGAAAATTATATAAAGGTAATAAAAATATAAATTAGAAATTAAAGGTCGAGTTGAGGCTATCCTCTAGTCTCACAAGAAATTGAATATATTTTAAGTGGCTTCAAAAAAAAAGTTTACCAATCCGACCCAATGTATTTTTTTAAGTATGTACACCGATTGCTCCGGGAAGGTTTTCAAGGTAATGACAGAATTGTCCTAAGGTAAGCATATTTAAAAAAATGACTAGTCCTGGCAATGGAATTTTCATAAATCGAAAAATTTCTGAGAAGTTACAAAATGTTATCTTTTATTTCATATGCACGGTCCACATGCTCCTGGATTGAATTTTATGTGTATCTTATGACCCTGGTCCTCTTGTCTTATCTGTCAGGTAAACATCATATATTTGGACTCATAACAGGTAACAGCAATTTATAGCCATTTGTTTTGCTACGTATAAGCACCTTTTAATGTATTTTGTCATTTTGCTTATTAATTTTCCTGTGAAGTTCATCCATATTCAACCTATATGCTACAATTGATCTTTCAACGTATACATTTTTCATCTTTATCTCTTTTTAATGACTAAAATTATGATCTGCATCCCAAAACTTAATGGACAGCCCCGGTATATGTTCAGTCTATTCCTATAAAACAGTACCGTCATGGACTGGCTGACTCACTGACTGAGAATGCGCTGCCTAAACCCTGTGGAACTAGAAATTTGAAATTTACAGGAAATATTCCTTTAGTACTAAGGGAAGCACTATGGAGGTATTTTACAAAAAAAATGCGTCTGCGATGATGACACTGTAAATATTTATAATCTTTAAAAGAAATAAAATAACATGTTTGATTATTTTGAAAATGCGTCTTCTAAGAGGGCGAACAGGAGTAGCAAAACAGTACCGTGACTGACTGCCTGTCAGACAACGCACAGCCTAAACCGGTGGATTTAGATATTTGAAATTCCATCCGTAAAGAAATCAAAAGCTGTGGTAAAGTTTATATGAAGAAAAAAGTTATGATGATGACACATGGATTTTACAAAATTCCGTCCGTAAAGGACTGAAAAGAGGTGGTAAAGTTTATATGAAGAAAAAAAATTAAGTTACGATGATGAAACTTTGGAAATATAGTCTTCAAAAGAAATAAAATAATATACGTTTCAATATTTTGGAAAAGTGGATTTCTAAATGGTGATCGGAAGTTTGTATGCAGAAACTTTGATTTTGCCGTATCGACCTTTGCAAGCCTATATAATTCGGATGATAACAGAATAATGTTTCTCTTTAATTTTGGGCATTTTTTTGGATGTGCTTCTAACTTGCAAAAACAGACATTGAGCGTTTAATTGCAAATCAGAGACCATCTAATCAAAATTCCCGATTGGGTCACAAAACTTATTGACCAATCATAGCGTACCATATTCTGCGAGCCGTTCAGTTCTTAGTCCGCCCGTTATCAGCCTTTTCTAATATATCGAAATATTAGCAAAATTTTTATTTATTACTAGTTTTTTTATCAATGAAGCCATCATTTAAGCGTATACAAATAAATAATAATAAATAAAAAATTTATTGATATTCCAATATATTAGAAAACGCTGATTAACGGGTGGACAAAGAACTGAACAGCTCGCCGAATATAGTACATTATGATTGGCCAATACATCACTAGACCCAATCGGGGATTTTGTTTGGAAGGCCAATAATTTTCAACAAAACGCTCGATGTCTGCTTTTGCAAGCTAGAAGCAAATACAAAAAATGCCTATAATTAAAGATTAAAAAAAACTATAAAACATACTTCTGTCATGATCGCATCCAATTATCTATTGCCATACAACTTACATACGCTTGCAAAGATCTATACGACAAAATAAATTAATTTTTCTGCAAACTCTATCACTACCGTTCCCCCTAAAAATAATTTTCAAAAATAATGAAACCCAAGTTGTTTTATTTCTTTTGAAAACTATATACTACATACGAAGTATCATCATAGTTAACTTATTTATTTATACAAACTCTACCAGCCCTTTCCGCCCCTTTACGGATAGAATTTGGTAAAATTCTTCCTTAGTCTACTCTTAAAGTAGTCAAAAGAATATTTCCTCCAAATTTCAAATCTCTAGGCCCACCAGTCACTCTTAGTCAGTCACGGTACTGTCTTACTACTCCCATTCACTCCCTTAGAAGATTAATTTTCAAAAATAGCTCTATATATGTTATTTTATTTCTTTTGAAAACTATAGTTGCAAAGAGTCATCAACGTAATATAAAAAAAATATCATAAAAATTTGACCACCCCTTTACTCACAGAATTTTGTAAAATCCATATTTTGGGCAACCTTAGAGTACTCAACGAATATTTGCTCCAAATTTCAAATCTGTATGTACATCGGTTTAAATTGTGCGATATCTGTCAGTTAGTCAGTCACGGAACTGTTTTGCCACTCTCGTTCACCCCAGTGGCGGCTATTCAGGTTAAGTAGGTGAAGTGCTACTTCACCAGGAAAAATAAACAAGCAAGCATCTAACTATATTTATTATATATCTCTTAAAATGTTAGTTTTTAAAATCATTTATTCACCTAATTGGTAAAAAGTAAACTGTATATCTCGTATAAATATTTTACTTGACCGTTGGCGGCATGTCTTTTTAAAACTTTCAATCGAACTTTAATATAACAACTATAACAGTGGCGCAAACCGCTTTGATTTTGCTGGAGGTGCTATGTTTAGTTTACGATTTTATACTACTACTATCTTGCCATACAACGCTCTCGCTGAATTGCAGGCGCAGTGCACTACACCCACGAGTCGTTCAGTTTGCGGTGGTTGTTTACTTTTATTTTCGAAGACTTCGCTGCAACCGATGAGTTCCTTTGCAGCTAATTTGACTGTTTTGTGTTATGTTTATTTATAGTGTTGTTAGAACTTCAGATTCGAAGCTAGTAAATGTGATTGTTCAAGACTGGAATAAATTAAAAGACGTCTTTGAATTTATTACAAACAGTGACAAATCTGATGAAAAATTAATCCGCCTTGCGAATGGATTTTTAGGTGAGATGAACGATTTTGAATTCACGTTTCTGGCAATAGTGTTTAATGACATTTCTTAGTAAAGAACCCTTTTTTATGAAATATTAGACAAGATTTCCAGACTGAGAAAAACTCGCATTTTCATGTTTGGCAGGTTCTGCTAAATTTTCCGAATATAGTTTAAATTTTCCGACTGGCCCGTTTGAAAATTTGTTACAGTTATATAGGGAAATATTTTCAAAAAGTCAACGACTTAAAAATGAGCTTGGTCTTATTTTTGCCAATGATAGTAATTGGAATATATCGCTGCAAGAGCCAGTGACAAAAATTAATAAAAATAAATATATTTTTACCGAAGCATATAAATTGTTTTCCCTTATTTTGACAATACTGTCCACAAGTGCTTCAGTGGAAAGAAGTTTTTCTTGCTTCAAATGTGTAAAAACTTTTTTAAGAAATACAATATCTCAAGAAAGATTTACTTCTCTTGGCAATATTTCAATTCAAAAGGAATTTCCGGAGGAGATTAGGGCAACTCATCTATTTTATGAAGATGTTATAAATAAATTTGCTGCTATGAAAGATAGAACTGATTTAGTATACAAAATGTAGGTAAGTCGTAAAAAATATTCTACCCCCTCCATATATAAAAAAAATTCTGGAAAAAAAATTATTGCGATATTTTCTTGCTCCATTTGCACTTCACTTACTTTTTTACCCGCGAGCCGCCACTGGTTCAACCTCTTAGAAGAATAATGAAACACATGTTATTTTATTTACAAAGTGGTAACTTAAAAAAATGTTTTTCATACAAACAGGGACGGACATACGGTGGGGATGGGGGTGCCCTTATTCTGTTGGCAAAATTTTTTTTTGTGTTGGAAAAATTTTGTTGCCTAGCCGAAGGGTTCAGACTTAGAAAATTAAATAATAAAATATGAATGATACTACTACACAAAAGTGCGATTTTTTTTTAGTTCTCAGTTGGGTTTTTCTTACTTATCCCCCCTCCCCCGTTCGGAGCGTCCTTACATACAAATGTTACCACTATATGGACGGAATTTTCTAAAATTCCTCCTTAGTGCATCCCTAGGTTACCCAAGGAATGTTTTTTCCAAATTTAAAATCTCTAGGTCTACTGGTTTAGCCTCTGCATTGTATACGCCTTAATGATGGCTTTATTGACAAACCTGGTTTGTTAACACAAAATATTTATATTTCTAGAACATCTACGTGTACGAATTCGCTAGCAAAAGTAGTTTAGAAATAAAGAAATAATTTGGGGATAATCAGTAACTTTAAAATCAAAGCAGATAATAAAAGTTTCAGATTTCCAAAACATAAATAAAGAAGGGAATTGAATTGATATTCCAAACATAAAAATTCAAACATCAAAGCTTAATACTAAGCGAACTATTGAAACTACATAGATAAGAATTAGTATGGTGATGGATAATTGTATAGTACATAACTTTGTTGACAAAGCAGCAATAAATACGCAGTTTTTAACTTTCTGTAACCATATAAAGACGAAGTAAAAGACGGACGATGATAAATACGGTCTGGCAACAACATTATTTGGTTGGTGTAATCTGTAAATGTGGCATAAAATAAAGACACGTTTATTATTAAACATATATTATTTATTTAAAAGATACTAATATCTTCCAACAAATTATATTCATAACATTAACAAAATATTTTCAATGATGGCAGATACCTACTACATATCGCTATATTCTCACTTTATAATTTACACAAAATAACGGGTTATGTATGATTTAAGGTATAAAATCTAAACTCTACACTGGTCATGAAAATATTTCTTTAGTATCACTATCATATACTAAGCTCTTGAATAAGGATTTGGTAATATCTCGTGAGAATTTTTTATGGACAGTATAACAATATGTGATGTAAAAAAAATCTTATTTATTGAGTATATCTCAAATGTAGTTTTCATAAATAACGTTTTTTGTTGTGTATCTCAATAAAAATGGGAACTATAAAGAAACTGCACTTTTACGTACTGAACAAAAATAAGATAAAAAATGAGTTTTAGAACATATCAGTTTCAACTATAGTCTAAAAATATTGTTGAGTTAAAATTTAAACTAAATATTACAAAATATAGGTAGGTAATAACTAAGTATAATAAATCAAAAAGCCGTAAATAAAATATCAAATTTTTAAAACTCTCATATATAGTCACGAGGATATAATTCTTTATTAGATATATTTTACCAAAAATATCTAAGATTTTGTGTTTTTATACGGCAAAAGATAGCATTTGGGTTTAGTGGTTCAAACATGTGTTAAGAAAAACGTCAGTTACAATTTCGGTATATTAGGCAGTGATAAAAAATAAAGCTTAGCAGAAGTTGTTTAAGTATTATTTATAAACATAAAAAACGAAGACAAAGCCAATGCTTCTTTGGAAAAATTTTATTAGAAGACTAGATTTTTTTTAATAGAGAATAAAGCGGTGATAATCTAAGTTCAATAAATTTAGTTTTTCTCCGTTTTTGGCGACAAAAAAGCAATTAGATCTTTATGCAGTTTAATGGAATGTAAATCTACTTATTTTTTAAGACCCTATATAAATACATAACAGATAAACCTAAAGTTTTGACACTGTGCACGATAATGTATAAAAGGTCGGACACGCTTATAGAAGACATGGTTTATTGGGTAATCCATATCTATAAAATATTGGGGACATAACCAATGTGAGAAAATAGACTGCTTATTAATTTGATTTATTCGGCAATATTTAAAAGTTTTTAAAGATGTTACACATCCTAAAAACAGAAACTTTTATTAATTTTTGGAAATATAGTACAATAATCTTTGTCAGATACATCCACTTTTTTCTAATCGATTTAACAAAGATACCAAAGAAATCCAAAATACGTTGCAATGGCTTTTTGGCCCAGAAAATGTAAAATGAGACTTAAAATGCCTCCTTTGTATGTGTACTTACAACTTAAAACCCAGCAAGTGCAAGTTACCTTTTCAGTTTAAATAAATTTATCTGAAATGCCCGTTAACCTTACTTAATTTGAAAATGTGGTAATACGATATTCTCAGACTGACTAATATGAACAAGAAGAACTATTAATTCAAAAAGTATGAATGATTGTTATTTTATAATTTAAATGTTTAAGTAAAATTAAGCAATGAAAATCAAAAACCTATTTTTTTGTGTTTATTTCCCAGTTCAATAAAAAAACAGTTTATTTCCATAAAGGAGTTGAAAAGGATTGAAAACCATAAAGCTATAGGCAACACTTATTATAATGTTTTAAGGATATTACCTAGACGCGTATCAATATAGAGGTTATCCCATTAAAATATCAAAGTCAATTTAAAATAGACCTGGCAACACCGGAGCTGTCAAAATATTTCCTAAAGATGCGTTACCAACCTTTATATCTGCATACTAAATAAAAAAAGTATTAAGCAGTTTTCAAGTAACGTTTAATAGCCCTTCTATGTGAATAGTCCTGTATACTGCAAATATCAAAAAAGTTCACACGAGATATTACTTTAAAAACAGAGATAATATACTAGACTAATGCGAAAACATTTCTTCTCATAAACGAGTAACTTCAAATTACGAAAAATACAAGAAAAACGAAATATGTTTTCTAAATCTTAATTTGTCTACAAGTATCACTGTAAATACGTTTACAGGCACGACATGTATTATAGTAGTTAGTATATATTATATTATTGGTACTAATTAAATATAAAAATGCTTGCAACAAAACTTGATAATAACAGTACTATTATTTGTTATTGAAGTAATATTTGGATTTTGGTGACTTGCAAATATTAGTATAAATTAGTTGAAATTAGTTTATCGGTTTTTTTTTCACAGAAGCTCTAGAGAACCCGAATTTTGTCATTTTTTTTTTTTTATTTAAAACGTCGCTGAAAACGTGTCAGATTATCGAAGAGCATGAACATTAAAAATAGTTTAGTTTTAAATTTATGTTTACCCTTTTTTTCTACCTCATTAAACCAAAAAGTTAAAGCGTGGACCAATCATAGAAAGTCACTAGTTGATCCAAAATAAGGTAACACCTATTATCTACATGTTTAACATTTAACAAATAAATAAAATAAAAAATTTTAAAAATACCACTTTTTTCCAAAATGCGAGTATTTGTGTTTTATTATTATCGAAGATTTTCTTGTATACTTGCACTTCTATGACAAACTTTTTAAATAATTATTTTATACCCTTACAAACTTTTAAAAGTTGATTTGATAAAACCGTTGCAAAATTTGACAAATTGTTAACAGAGTTTGCAGTTATTAAAATACGGAAATAAACGTAAAGTTCTATTAATCACATAACCTAACCACGTATTTCATTAAACACGACTGTTGTTTAATGAAGTTTTAAAGTTGTCATTATTAAGCCGCTTTCATTAGTGTTTTTGTTTATTACCATTCCAATTATTTCGCCTTAGGGTTTTTTACCGTCTGGTTAAGCTTGATAATCATGTATAGATATTCCTTGTAACAACGTCTGCTGAATTCAATTTGTTTTCTAAAGCAAGATTTTAAATTAAAATTGTTAGTAATTAGATGGTACCTTTTGTCCATTACACCTCTAGATATATTTTTAAGGCTGCACAGGTAGTATATTGTTCGTATTACACATACTTACATTACAGAATGTATAAGGTATGACTCTATTCCGAAAAAAAAATTGTTTAAACAAACTCTTCAAAGTAGCCTCTAATGCCTTCGTAACAACGGATCAAGATCCTGATAATACTTCAACGTTAACATTAGTACTGACACTTAAAGTTAAACGACTTATCAATTATTTTTGGTATATTTAAGAGATCATTGCTTAAAATGGTAAAGGAACGAAGTTTTTTACTGTTGGTAATTTATACCAATTGGATAAAAAATAGTCAACCATCTTAGGATAAATACATAAACAGTATTAAAGGATTAAAAGTACATTGCGAAAATTCCTGAAAAATATACAGCTATTACATATGTATATTACGTAAGACAATCTAAAAAAGCTAAACTTTTTAACAGTATAATTTATTCTTTTTACTCTCTAAATGCTACGTTTCGAGGTGATTGGTGTCAGTTACTCTTAATGCAGTCATTTCAGATGATTGTTTTTTATCTCTAATATACTTAGGGCTTATTGGAAGCTTTTGAATTACTTATAAATTATATAATATAGTTATTTTTGCCCATTTCTTTTTTTTTATTTTGTAACCTTATGCCTAATGTACTCAGACATTTTCTAAAATAGTAGAGATTGGATTGTTCACATATTATTCTGACAAATAAGATATGATGGTTAAATAATATACAACAGAACCTTACACAAAGGAAAAATATGTGTTAATTTGTTACGCAATATTTTAAAACTTGTAACACAACAGTATAATAATATCTTTCTATATTAAAATAGTGATAATCTGCGAAACCTTTAACAGCGTTTACATTTTTCAATTATTACTTTAACACAAATATAGATGATCTTAATGTCCAAATCATTAAGCTCTTAGTGACAAACCTGTGATTATTACAAAAACAAACAGCACACATTTTATTAATGAAATAGTTATATCAATTTCTATTTTTTTTCTTAAAAGGCAAAAAAAAGTATATTACATCACCCTTTTTAAATTAACACAATATGTTATAGTATACATCTAATGTAAATTATTTATATGTCGCGTTTAAAATTTGGCACGCTTTTGCAACGTCATTATAGATTCGCTCATTGTAGGCCCATATAAGCCTTAAACTTCTTATAGCAAAAAAGTTATAGTTCTCACCAGTACATATACATAAACAGCTACAAAATCATACAAAGCCAGGTTAGAGTATTTGCAAGTAACTAGTCCCGGTGAACAATGAAAATGAAAATGTTAATAAATGTGCAGCTTGCAATTTATTGATCAACTGTATTTTTCCACAACCGCCTTAAAAGGTTAGCGCACACTGGCCGAGGACGCACGAGACATACATGCGCTGAGAGAAATTCATATTTAGATTAATTGTGTGAGCTGTATGTCGTTGTCTTAAAAAATCGAAATTTCCTTATTTGACCAAGCATATAAAATCAGAGATCAACTAGCTGTTCCCATAAACTACCCAGCTCTAAAATTATTTATCTTGTTACTGACCAATATAAAATTAATAGATTTTTTTTAAATAACAAAAGTTTTGGAGTATTCGATTTGTGTTTGTTATACTCAAAATTTTGAAAATTTTTCAAAATATCACATTTTTGAAAATCTTATTTGTTTAAATATCATCCTGTAGCTTTTAACAGTCTATCTATCACACATTTTTTTCAAATATAATCCGATTGATTCTTCATTTTGCTAAAGTTTCTGGAGCCTGCAATATACAAGAATTACAAACTAAAATTTATTCCAGTACATTTCAACGTTTTGTAGAATATCTAGCTTCCAGTTTAAATTTTTATTTTTTTTTTCATGTTTTGGTAACATGCAGTATTTTTTCCGGATTTTTGTTTTTTCTCTAGCTATGTAAATAAAAAATTGAAGTGTTTCTATTGGAGCCAAAAATGACAATTCATAATTTTTTTACTCGCTCACCATGCCTTAAAATTCGCAAAATTAACTTTTAAATATTTTTTTGTATATGCTTTTCCGAAATTACCCTGTAAAATTGTTTTAATGTGCAGATCCTAAAAATAACACAATTCAAACCATTTTATAAAAAGTGTACATTATGCATATTTTATACTTAGATTTACAAATCTATCTTTGTAGATAATGAAAATATCTTTCTTATTATACAGACTGTTTTGAAGGTTATGGCCCATTTGTCAAACAGTTTAGTTTAAGTCATGTTAAAACTTCGGGAAGTAGTTTATCTAAAAAAATAAGTAAAGGTATGTAAACAAGTGTTAAAATGGTAATATTTTAGTTTTATTTTTGTATAATTTGAGAGATTTTTAAATCAAATTCAGTATATAATTAATATAGGTATTGCGATAAGTCGACAAGGCGTTATTTTTTCCTCGTTAAGATCTATGCATATTCTCATAACTGTTTGCTAGGACGTCACTGATCATGCCTACAAGAAAATCAAATTCTTGATGCTGTTTTGTAAATTGTCAGTCTCTTTTTTTCAATATTTTGCACCTCCCAGAGTTTTGGTCGTAAATTAATTAATTAATTAAACAGTTGAAATTTTTTAAAATTTGCCTAGTTTTTTTACACCTTGTAAAAAAGACTTCTAATCCTTCACGTTTACGTTTAAATTGGTTAATTACCAATAAAATTTGCGCAAAATTTTCAAAAACTGCAATTTAATATTTATTTTCATTGCAAAAATATTCAATTTTAAACTTAAAATGGATATATTACAAATAAGTTGCGTGCGTGGGAAATGTTTCTGCGTGACATAATTGTTGCTACTAACTCCTCGACATCTAGGGTAATTGCTAGGGGTTAATGAATTGGGGTATAGCGAAATGAAGTAAGTGTTCGTTTACTGATGAATATAGTGTTAATGTATATTCATGTGAGTCATTTGGAGGGGGTGATGTACTGAATGGGATTGTGTTTTAATGAATGGGAAGACTGATTTGATAGTTTTGATATGGGAAAGTATGAACGCAAAGAGATAAAGGAACTTCTGAATAAATGAAATTGTTGTTCCCTTTGCTGAAAATATCGAGAATGATTTTGGTTTTATAGACGACAATACTTGCCCACACATACTGAAATGTTTACAAATGGAGCCATAACTTTTTAAACGCATCGTATAATTAAAAAATTATATTTTCATTTTCTGCAAAGGTCGATCTAAGTATAAAATATATACCTTTCAAAAAGTGGTTTGGAGTGGTGTTAATTTTTGGGACAATCTGCAAATTAAAAACTATTTTTACACGGAAATTTTGGAAAATCCTACGTATTTATATAAAAAAATATTTAAGAGTTTTTGTTGCAAATTTTAAAGCATGGTAGGTAAGTTAAGAAAATTATATATCAATAGTTTTGTTTTCAATAGAAAGCTTCATTTTTTTTTGTTTACATAGCTAGAGAAAAAGTAAAAAAAAACACTTGGAAAAAAAAATTTTCTATTTTACTAAAACATGAAACAAAAATATAAAAAATGAAATGGGTGGCTATTCTCCAGGTCGTTGAAATTTACTGTAATTTAATTTTGTTTTCCGATGACCCTAACTAATCTAAAATTAATTTCTGTACACCCTGTATAATTCATGCATACTGGAGGCTCCAAAAACTTTAGGAAGGCTGTCAAAAAGCTACAGGTTAATAAGCAAAAAAAAAAATTTCTAAAAAATTTGTTTTTTCTAAAAATGGTCAAAATTTCGAAAAACCTGCCAATTTTTTTTGCAATTTTACTGAGGTTTGTATTAGTATAGAAAAAAAAATAAAAATAGTTTTTGTAAATTTTCAGAATAGTTCAATGTTTTGAAAATTTGAAGAGTCTTATTTTACACCCGGTATTTTTATCTCAAGTAAGCTTTATGTTTGAACTGCTTGATAACCAAGAAAATGTGCAAGAAACATGTAACAACCGCAACTTTATACATTTTTATACAGCTGGTACGAATTCGGCTAGTATACACTTACCTCTACGAGACACGATTTTACGTTTTATTTGGCTCGGCTTCAACTAAAAATTAATTACGAGTATTTGGTAAAATTAGTGAAACATTTCATATTGCCTAATGCAGTTCAAAAAAAATTCTTTTTAATACCTTCGAAATAAAATTGCCGCTATCCCGAGATTGACGCGTTCTTCTTCGCTTAAATGTTCTCGATCTGAAAGGCAATGTATCACTTTGTGCTCTTAATACTCACAATTAATACTTAAATGCACTAATGTCACTAATTTCTGTATGTGACATAAATCTAATGTCCTGGTTATACTAATAGATGTATATAAATATATCTCTTCTCAACAGAAACGTTTAAACACCAGTATAAAAATGTTTTTCTTTGGTTAAAAAACACATAAAGGTCGTAAATGCAGTTCTATCGACGCAATATAAATTTTATAAAAACGTATCATTTTTGCATCAGCCTATATTCACCTAAACTTAATTATTACTTTATGTTAAAATACTAGAACAAAAAATAACTGATAAATTCTTATTGTTTTTTAAGGATTTAGTAAATTATTGGCAAAATAATAAAATCAAACCAAAGATTCGATTTGAATTTACAAGAGAATGAAAGCTTTGTTACAATTTTGTATTGTAGAGTTACAAATATATGATTTCTCTAAAAGATGACACTGTTTACTCATTTTGACATTTGATTATAGAGTGCTCAGGTGTCCTCATGTCTTTGATTTTACATAATTTAAAATAAAAAATAAGCCGATCCTTTAGAAAATTTGTATTAAGTTAAAACTTAATAATGCAAATACAGCTATAGTTCATCAAAAGAAAAATAATGTTCGGACTAATACAGAGGAGAAGAAAGTTCATATTATTGAGCAACACATAATTCATGTGATAGTCATAAAATTACACAAAATGTATATTTTAAAACATATATTACATCAAGTGTTTCTTACTAATTCTGATTTTAATCTATTTCGTTCATCAGGACAGATGACATTTTGTTTGAGAAAAATTCCTGTTCTTTGTTCAAAATATTTACCACTTAATTTCTTCTTCATATAATAATTTATAAAAAGTGAAGAATTACTGAAATATAACTTCCACTGTAAGTGTGTATTTCTAAATGGGGTAACGTTTTTACTTCCTTCTCAAGAGGAAAATATTGTAATGGCGAAATAAATCAAACTCCAGATTTTTTCAGATCTCCGCGTTTCGGTGTCTCCACTTGCCAAAAAAAAAATAGGTTTTCTCAGTTCCGTCGGTCTGTCTATTCGCGACATGTCTTAGAAACTACATACCCAATTGACATTAATTGTTGGTCGAAAATGAAGGGTCATTTGGGAATGATATGGTAATATTTTGGTAAACATCTAAAATAACGGAACAAAATGGCGGCTTAATAAAATTTAAAAAATATTACTAAAAAACTCTTATTCACTGTATCTCAAATTTGGTGCAACAATCAAGTGTGGCTTGGGATAAACTAGTGAAATTTTGGTGGGAATCCAAGGAGGGGAAACAAAATAGCGGCCTAATAAAAGTTTAAAAAATCACTCTAAAATTATATTTAGATTATATATGGTATAATTTTGGTAGAAATTAAAAATGTTAGAACAAAATGGGGGCGAAGTAAAATGTTTAAAATATCAGCGTAATAAAACCTTCCTATTGAACTTCAAATTTTGCCCAAGAATGAAGTGTGACATAGGTGGAAACTGATAAAATATTGGTACGATTTTGGATTTTTTTTTTGGAATGTTTTAGAAAATAATATAAAAAAATCGGTATATTTTCTTTACCCGGAACATCATTTATTATTAATCTTTCTTTTTATTGGGAATAGTAAACTATTATCTTATTTGGTTTTGCAATATAAAGTGTGTTGTCCTTTACTTTTCTAAACAAAATGAATGATTCCTTATAAGGGAACTTCAGGTCAGTTAGGTAGAACCAATCTGTAAAGGAACTTAACCGAAAATTCGTTTCTAAATCCTCCCTTTTGTCTAAAAAAATGAAAGAAAACTACATGTATATGTGTTAATGATTATGTACGAAACTAAATAGGGCAATTCTCCTCATAAAAGGAAGTATTCATAAGAAGGGAAGTAAAACAAAACTTCTTCTGAGAAAAAAGTTGTTTCGTTTATTTTGGCCGCGTTGACTGTTCATTTAATGGACAAAAGAAAACATTTGGGACTAAAATATAATAAAAATGAGTACTTAATTATTATGTACTTTTTAAAAAGTACAATACCTAAAGTCAAACCATAGTTACTGTTATATGTGTTAGTAGTCAACTTCGTCTGAACAGGATTACACTTTCAAACAAGTGGTCGAAACTAGCATTGACAAATATATCCGGTGCGAAATTAAAAGTTTATAATTTTTTGACTTAATAAAAAAACCCTTTTTGAAACCATCTTGAAATAATAGAGTGTTCAGCTGATTTCAGAAATACCACTTCGCGAAATAAAAAAAAACGGATCTAGAACAAGTTAAAATTTGATAGTTTTTAGCACTAATTTATTAACAAAATTTTAAAAATATTGACTTGAAATTTTAACGAACGAATTGGTTAAAAGTTTTAAAAGAAGAAAATACCGCAATCTATAATCTTATCTTTAAAGTAATATTGTTTTTTAAATAATTTGTTACAAAAAGAAGAGAACATAAAATAATGTTAAAAGAAAGAAAGAAAGAACTTTTATTACACATCCTTTCATATAAACATATGTGATGCAGGTCCTAGAAGGCGTAACATTAAACAAAGCTAAAAAAAAAGTATCTAAGTTAGTTAGATAACAATAAAAAGTTAGGAAACGTATTTCAGAGTCAACAGCGGTGCTTCCAAATATTCCTGCTCGAGTAAAAACAATTCTGCAAAAATTAAATGTTATTTTACGTTTAAACCTAGAGTGAAAGAGTGAAAAAGAAATTAAGAGTCATATGGGCATGATGTGGTAACATTTTGGTAAAAATTCGATATTATGGAGGAACAAAATGGCGGCCTGATAAAATATTTAAAAACATTATTACTAAACTAGTAATCTTTTACCTTAAATTTTGCTCTAAAATAAAGAATTATATAAGGCTAAATTGGCAAAAATTTGGTGAGGAGGAGTCATTACTGGGAAAATAAAATGGCGACTTAATTAAATGTTTAAAATATTTAAAACCAAAATGCAGTAAATTCAAAACTAATATCACGCCAAATATTTACACAGAAATTTTGCATGATATTGGTTTTGAATTTACATCATCTTGGTTTATATATATATATATATATATATATATATATATATATATATATATATATATATATATATATATATTATATATATATATATATATATATATATATATATATATATATATATATATATATATATATATATATATATATATATATATATATATATATATATATATATATATATATATATATATATATATATATATATATATATATATATATATATATATATATATATATATATATATATATATATATATATATATATATATATATATATATATATATATATATATATATATATATATATATATATATATATTCGTTAATAAATCGATTTATATTCTAATGTGACCAAATTAATTTATATTAGATAGGTTTCTCTTAACACCCCGTATTTCTGAGGCCGATTTTTTATTAGAATTTTGCTAGTAAACAAGGATTAAGTGAAGACGTAAAATAATGTTAAGTATAGTCGTCGAAGCGATTTGACTTTCTGTCCCTCAGAACTTTGCCTAACGTCATACTTTGACAGCAATTAATTTTATATATGTCGAAATTCTGAGTTAATGGCTTGTTGTTTGTATAATCAACGATTGAAAATATTTTTCGACTGGGAACCTATTTGCACTGTTTTACAGCTAAAATAGTAACTTTAAACCTCTCTGTTGGTATTAATTGTTGCGACTTATTATGTAACAGCGACATAGTTTACGATAGGCCGATCTTAGGCATTTTAATTCATGAAAATTAAGTACATTAAAATTAATAATGCGTATATTCAATGCCTGAAATATGAATATTGCCTATAACATAAATGTAACGTAGCAAATATAATATTTAATGAAAAGAAATAATTTAATACCATAGCAATCGTAAATGATGTCCTAGAACAACAGGAAGGAGACTCGAGTCCTTCTCGAATCCCCTTTGTTACGCCGGGACATCCCCAACTGTCATAAACTCTGATCTGAACCCGTAGCTGTTCCGCCTTTAGAGTCGCCGGTCGCTCCACCACCGCTAGAGGAACTTCCGTCGCCTCCCATACCTCTTCCCGTTCCACTTCCGCTGCCTCTAAACTCGAGTTTGTACTGAAAATTTTAATAAAAGTTAGACGCATTAGTTTTTTTGTGTTCTAAGCCTTATGATATTGTTACTTTGCTAAAGAGAAATCCACGACCAAATTTAAAAAAAATATATCGTTAATTTCTTTTTGTATTTTCATTTGAGAATTTCATATATTTTAAGAATTTATTAAAAAAATAGAAATTCATACATAAGATATCAGAAATTGCCGAAGAGAGAGAGAGAGAGACAGAGTGAGTCCAGATTCTAACATAAACAGAAAGAAAGGCTTTTGTTAATTTTCCCGGTTGTCAGCTGAGATTAGGTACCTGGTATATTTATAATCAGTAAAAAGATACCCACTTAATGAAACATTAATATACAGGGTGTTCCATTAAAAAAATAGGTTGTGTATATATTTCTACTTTTTGAATCCCTTTTTAATTATTGATGTTCCCTAAAGGTAACAGGGAACAATCCAATAAATTTTATATCTAAATTTTTTTGCATCCCCTATAGTTAAAACTACAAATACATGGACAAGTTTTGACATATTTCGTTTTATTTTCTATTTAATAATAAATTTTGCATAATAATTGGCATTTGTATTTGTTCGATATGCCTTTTGATATATAAAATATTTTCTTGAAGCAGTACATTTCTACTAAACGTTTTAATACAATACTAAAATAGAAAAGTAGGTGACACAATTATAAGGCAGATACTTGTGAGATTTTAAAATTTAGGAGTTTTTAAGAAAATAGAAAAAATTGCATAAAGTATATTGAAAAACCATATGAGTAACCCAACACAATTATTTAGCTTTTTGTTATTTTTGTCGTGGATTTCACTTAAATGCAGAACCTAGTGAGACGCTACATATATTCTAATTGACTGCATTTGCAAAAATGCACATTGTCTCAGTAACTTCTACATCAAAATATTTGCGTTTTAGCTTTAATAAATAATAGTATTTACAAATGTTAATTTTCCCTGGCAAACAAGTATTAGTTTGTTACAATGTCACAAATTTTTCTAAACATGTAATATCACAAATAAATAAAACTTTAACGGTAAATGACATAGGTAGTAGATAACACGAATTTTTTTCTTATTTCATTGAAAACGTTTTTACTAACATTACCACAGGCTGATTAATTATGCGTGCATCAAAGAGCCGGAATATAGGCCTGACGATGTAAGATATAAGATCACAAGAATTGCAATGTTTCAATTGAATGCATTTTATGTTTCAAAATGTTGATAATATTACCTTTTTGCTCTATATTACTTTGACGTTGTTTTATATATATTAAAGAGGCACGGATGCCTTAGATTAAAACGGAGACCAAAACACCATGAGGATCGGTTATAGCTTCAATAATTCGAATGTCTTGCGTCTTTGATGGGGTTGAATATTTCATGTTTAAATAGCAATAAAAAATAAGTTTTTTCGAATGGTAGACAAAGTAACTGGGCGTGGACCGTCAAATGATTATCAACCCAACAAAATAACTGGACCAATATTTTCCATCAGTAACTGTTAGAGTCTGAAAAGTTAGGACACATCTTTTGAAGCAAATTTGAATTGTGTTTTTTAAATAGTGTCCTGAATTGCTTTTTGTATGGGTGATAAAGCTTGGATGAAAACTGTTTCACTGAAATTTAAAAGTTTGGAATGAGAGAAACTCCAAACCGAAATATCTAAATTAACTCTCGACAGGCAAGATTACGCCAATAATAGACAAATGCAAAGTCTAAGATGTCTACATATGCGAATCACTTAATTTATTCCTTTAATTTTGAAGCAGAACAAAACTTCAGAAACTAGTATTGTGTAGTTTTTCTCGCTATCTAAATACCCTCCCATCGATAAGAGGAATCCAAAACCTGGTAATGCACTGCCGCTGGGAAAATATAATAACCTACATCACATAACTTGGCGCAGTGCGGATATCAATGAAAGAGGTTATCTTTGGTGGTTTTGATCTCAGAAAACTAAACATGGCTAGTTTTTGAAGTCAAACGGTCACGGACATCACTTTGGTTCTAACTCAGTCGTGAATTGGCATATTTTTCAATCAATATGTCAAATCATAGGTGAGTCAATTTTAAGATTACTTTTAAAAGCGTCGCGTCAAAACTAGGATTAAGATAAAGATTTATTTTTTCTTATTATTCACGTCTACATATTGTAGTTTCATGTATTGATGCTTGCAAAACCTGCACATAAACATTTCTGTTTTTTAATATCGTGCTATAAAAATCCAAATGTGATTTGTGTTGCACATCATAGAGCATATATTGACTTATGTTTCTTTCATAGTCTATTTATGACTTATTAATATATAGTTTAAATTTAAAAAATTGGATTTGGAGTTATTCTGGCTAAACTAAGCAAAACTCAAAAATCATGGTAGTAGAAGTTTCAAAGATTGGTTCCTCGCAATGTTTTTTTTTTAAATCTGTATTTAAGTTGATCCTTTTTTTCGATTACATTTTGAAATTTGTCGTTAAAAAAATTGTATGTTGAATTTTCTGTATTTTCATTTAATTTCATATTCGAGAAATAAAATCGAATGAACCACTTACTTGCGCATATTTGCCCTATTAACACCAATATATAATTATATTAAATTAGTGCCTGTCATTTATCGTTCAAGTTATCTAACAGGTTTTAATAGCATTATAATTGTTAATATATTATATTTATATTTAAAATAGTATCGCTCGTTGTCTATGTCACTAGCTGTAGAACAATAAAATTAACAGAATCAAGAAAGGAATGTTTATTTGCATTATAATACAAAGCATTGCTGAGTTTACGCGATAATAAAAAATAAATAGAAATCAAAATTTTACTCAAACTCAACTCCAAGTAATTTTTCATTTTTTCTTTATTGGAAAAATAACCCACATTTTAGTTCTTGAAAGAGACCAAATAAAGTGCCTATTTATTTTGTATTTAGTAACGATATAAAATCAAATACATATTAAATCATCTTTGGTCTCAACTTTAAAATCAGACAAGTATTTAAAAGGATACTGGCACATTTAGAATAACAAAATAATAATTATTTATGTATTGTATGTTGAATAAACCCTTGTATCCTTTGCGTAGTCTTTAAATATCCAAATCCCTTATATAATTAATATATTTGCTCCTTTTATGAGATATTAAATATGATGCTGGCAAAAACAAGCGAATTTAGGAAATCAAATAAAATTTTGAGTAACGAAATTGTTTGTTTAAAACAAAATATATTTAAATTACAGCCTTACTATTTAAACTATATGATAATTATGTACATATTACAACTTAGCATAAATATATACCATATGGCTCCCAAAATACGATTCAATACAATATTTCAATTTAATCTCTTGGACTATAACTTATTTTTGCTTCTGCCTATTATTGAAAAGTTATTTAAAATCGAATATCAAGTATATTCTTAAAAAACATTTATACATTTTTTTATTCAGAAATTTTCGTGAATAATTAAGTGAATATATTTTCATATTTTATTGGAATACTTTTAGCTATTTATTGATATCACTTACATCATCATTTATTTTTTGTATATGTATAAGTGTAGCTAAGATAGTTTATTATGACAAATGACGTTTTTTTTTTCGATGAGAAACCATTTTATGCATTAGTAGAAAAATACCTGTTGATAGGCCCACTGGAGTCAAGCATATAATAACGGATATATTAGAAACCCCAAGAGCGGATATTTCTCTATAATGTATGATCCTGGATTAGTTCCACAAGTGAACAGATTTGCGAATCTGTAAGGGACTCACTAGTCTTACATGCTATTACATCTATTGAACAAAATTATGCGTCCATCGACAAAATATTGAAAATATCACTTTTCAACATAACAACTTCCCTACACATATAGTTCAGGAATACATGAAAGGAAATATTATTAATGGTTTGCTGTGACTTTTGATTCCTTCTAAAAGTCGTATATTCACCCAATATAAGAAATGTGGCAAAAATTGACCAAGAAATTAGAAAGAACTACGTAAACGAATGACTACTGAGACCTGAAATCACATAGAATAGAATTTTCATTTCCTTAAAAAAGATCACACAATTGTACAAAGGTATATACATACAGACACATACAATGTAGATATAGGAATCGTCAGAATTAAAATTTAACATAATATTTTAAAATTACACTTAAGAAGCATTCAAAAAATAGATACAGGCTAAAAAACAGAAGATCCTAAATAACGTAACTATGGTTTACAGTGTCTTATCAGCAAAAAAAATATTTATGTTGTAGTACGGTCTTATCACCAGAAAACCTTTCAGTTTTCTCTTATATTTTATATATAGTATTAATTTTTTTTTATGTCTTTAAATTCGCTTGGGAACGCAATATATATTTTAATCGACATGGCTTCGGGACCGTTTAGTGTGTTACTTAGCCGGCACTGAGGGGTATTCAAATTATTTTTTGTCGTGTGTTGTATGTATGTATTTGACTTCTGAGACCAAATTCTTTAATGTTGTTTTTTATGTATAGTAAGCATTGCAGAATGTATATTGATATAACTGTTAAAATTTTGAGATCAATAAAATAGGGCTTACACACCCACGACGTGGGATGCCTATTATTTGGCGAATAATATTTTTTTGGGATATTAGAACTGATTCACATATTATTCCATGGCAGAGTTTTGTGTAGACCTTTCCATAATATAGAGTCAGTAGTGTATCTTGACCTACGACAGACCTTATTACAGAAAAGTTCTATATGCTTGTTACAAGCTAGTTTTTAGTCGAGGTTTATTCCTAGGAATTTTATATCGTTGATTTGTTGTATGCTTTTCCCATCTGAATTTTTATAAGGATGGTTTTAGTTACAGTCTTGTTTTTAGGAACGAACGTCAATGAGTACAACTTGGAGCAATTGAGAGTGAAACCGTTATCATTTGACCAACGCGATATTCTCTCTACATTCTCGTTGGAGCTTCTGTATTCTCCGTATTTATAATAAAATTTATAATAAAATTAGAATCATCTAATCAGGGGAAAGAAGACTTCCTTGAGTAACTCCCATTGTATTCTCTAAAAGTTCTGATTTGCACCATTTTTTAGTTGAACTATTTGGTTCCTCTGCAATAAAAAGGACTTAACCCATTTTAGGGTCACCCCTCTAACACATATCTGTTCTAACTTAAGAACTTCAAAGTTTACCGTATCAAACGCATGGCTATAATCAAAAAATAGACCAATGATCTGTAGTTTACTATCTAGAGAGTTGAGTGTATTATTTGTGGTTTGATAGAGGGATGTTTTTGTGTTTTTCGATTTTACAAACCCGTGTTGGAAAGGGGATATAATTTTATTTGATTCTAAGAAATTATTTAGTCGATCAAGAAATATTTTTTCAAATAATTTTCCAAGTTGATTTTGAACTACTATAGGCATGGGCATATTAGGGACATATTAAGAAGGTATAATAAAGGAACTTCAATATATTTAAGGCATCTTTTCAAAATAAAACCTGGAATATCGCCTTCGCCACGCCAAAGGTCTTAATTTATTGGTTGCTCTTTAACTAAATAAGAACAATATTATTCTTTATTATAATTCGTTAAACTGCTTTAGTCCCAGGTGAATAATGCTGATTAGTTAAAAATTAAACAACCTTATTAATTTCTCAACTATATAAATTTGGTACACACAAAACCTTTCAAAGTGGTCTTTAATATAACACAACAGACTAGCTTTTTCAGGCTCTCTTATTACGTGATATTTCGTTCAACAACATATCAACATTTTTAAGATTAAACTTTAAATAAATGCATACTATAGGAATGCAGTATTAAGAGAATGATGAAAATAAGCCTCAAGAACTAAAACTAAACCAAAGTTGTGCTTCTCTGCCTGAAATACATAATGAATACAAGTGACTATATCCTTTGAATACATACTTATTTAAAGACTATAAGCTGAATAAAAACCAGGCAACTTCGAAGTATTTATAACATTTTCTTTTAAGAGTACTTTATATTACAACATCGCTAAAAAACCAGTAAACACGAGCTCTGTCATCGAGCAAATTTTGTATTTGTATAAACGCAATTCAGAGATTAGTCTTTATTTAATGCTATTGGAATAAGTACTATATATAATCAAAAACAGAGATAATAATTTGTTTTAACATAGAGAAAAATTAATATTTTATGTTTCCATTTTATGTAGATATTTTACTTAGTTTTCATATTCGCTTATTTTTGTCGACAGATCTTAAGTTATGTCAGGAGGTGAGTGTATAAAGTACAATATAAGTTGCAAAACTACCACTCGAATTATTGCATATTACTTAAATCGTTGGATTTGTCAAAAAAAAAACATAAAATTCATCAAAGTTTTCTTTTAGTTACCTTAATATGTATGTAAAGTTCTTATTACTTGATTGAGGTAGCATCCATTATCACAAAACAATACACGCTAAAATACAATGCATCTAACTAACGCACTAAAATACATTTAAAACAATAATATAGTGTGTCGGTAACAAAGCACCAAAAAGTCATATTTAGTTAAATGACTTTAACTAAAATTATACTTAAAATTTTGAAGTTTCGATAGAGACGCACATAAAGCTGCATGATGTATAAAAATAAAGTTAGTCAACAAGGTTTTTCCGCCATGTGTGAAAATTAGAATACATTTATTCGGAAAAATTATGTTTTTAGCACAACCTTTTTTAAAATGAAATGCCACATGTAGGTTTAGCTAATATGATAGCATTTTTCTGAATTTATTGATACAGCATATTATATACTTTGTTTTAGAACTTTCAGAATTATCTTCAAATAGTTAAATACAAATTTTCTTAACTTTCCTTCAGAATTAAGCTTTGCTAATAGTCCAATTATCTAAAAGTACGCCTTTGTTTCATAAAGAATAATTTAGATATTTGATATTGATAATGAGATAACTTTATGAGCACATGGTTTCTTGCTGCATATCGACAAATTAAAAAATGAGATATTGGTAAGCATTTAAAGGTCAACAAGACAAAATAACATTATGTACGTTTAAAAGTTTTATTTTTAATCAACATGCCATCCAGAGTTAGGAGCAGTAAGGAGAAAGATTATGTAAAGCAAAATTTTTCAATTTATTTCAGACCGACATTGGTTATGAAACTTCCAAACAAAAAATAAACTTAAATCATAAAGAAATTATTTAATATTTTCGACATACTTATATTATTATTCTAAACTACATCAATCAATAGCAAAATATGCTTGTCAATTAATAGCTACAATTTTACTGCACTGGCACAAAAAACTCTAACATAAACACAAAACACGAGCAAGCACCATCGAATGATTAACCTGATAATCGTCATGGTTGTTGAGGAAAGCTGGGTTGCCGGGTAAATTAAGCTGATGTAATAGAAAACAAACAATTTTAAAATTTAAATGTTTATGTATTTTAGATTTTCGTCCATAGCAATAGCAATGTTGCCGTTATTAAAATGTTTTTATCAGATAAAATTTTCTGCTCAAATTTAATCGAACGATACTACAAGAAAGTTGCGTTTGCACAGAAAAATGAAACGATAATATTCCAGATTAAAACAAATATTTTTTTATTTATTTTAAATTTGCCAAAAAAAAACACATCCGATATATTACTGATGGTTAAAATGCATTTTAAACTTTTAGAGAAGTAGATCTTTTTTTTAAATTACCACTATAAATAATTAGTATTAAGTCTTAACCTGCCGCTTCTAGCGCAATATTTTTCCTATAGATAATCTATAGATATACACTTATAGTTAAGGCAAAACCATCGGAAATTTTCAGAAAGGAAAATGACACATATGGTCAGTGCACTATCGGGTTAAGAAACATTATTATGGAAATCTGAGGCGTTCACTAATGTCTGCATAAAACGCATTTGATTAGAAAATAGGTGACCATCAATTATATTTATAAAAATACATATGAAAGTGTGGGACAGAAAGTTTATAAGCATCGTCGATTTTACTCCTGAAATTTAATTTTTTTCGAGAATATTAATAAAGCTAGTAAATAAATACAATTAATAATTTAAGACATTGTTGTTTGAGAAATTGTTTCTACAGGAAATGTAATTGTGTTCGTTAGCTAATGAACGAATATTCCTTGTACAATTAAATTAAATTTAATAAGTTTTCTAAATCAATTGCTATTGCGAGTGACGCCATATTTCGTGTTCAGAGTAATTATGTTCGTTTAGTGCTGTTAGGTATTAATGTAAGTCATTTGATCAAAAATTAAAATAATCTGTATGTTAAAACAGATATTTTAATTTCCATAAAAGTCAATTTGGTGCTTCTGCTAAATTATTTCAATAAAATAAGATGCTAAAATGCCAAATCAAAGCAAAATTAATGCTCTTTGCAATTAAAGACATGTCAAACAACACACTTTCCTAATTAGTAGTAAATTTGTTGTTTTTTTATTATAAAAAGACGATTACCGATACGAGCAGAAAAATAGAGAAGTCTAAAAATTATATTTTATATCTAGTTTTAGAGAACTGATACCTGAGGATTTTTTTGCAAGAGTCATTTTTGTTGTATTAAGTTTATAATTTTAGTAATTAGACTGACAAGGTGTAACATATTTTAAATTATTAAGCAATCATTAACGTTATGCAAAAAGACGACAAGAATCAACAAAAAACTAGACTAGAAAGCGAACCACGTATTAATCAAAATTTAAATCGTTAAGTACTCAAATTATTAAGGTATAATGCAGAAATAAAAATTTATTTCGTCAAGTACCCAGAATGATAAGGTATAACGGACATTTTACTTAACCTTTTTCTTCGAAACTGACTAATGGTGGATTAAAAATAATGTACTAAATAGAATTACATTAGGGCTTCCTTGAAATATCAGGCCTCTTCAAGGGTCATGTTTTGTGGGCTACTAGGACAGAATTAGATCATGAGCCAGCCCTCAGGTATAAGAATAAGGTTTGGTTCCTATGTAAGAAATCTTCAAATCGCAGAAACGTCGTTATGCCATGACTATAAAGTTTAATTGACTTTGCCGACTTACAGCCATGTGTAAGTTTGTACTATTTAAATGTCTTGGGAGACACTTGAAGTGGTACTACGTAACATTTGTCCAAATGGAATAATTAAACTGACTTTTTTTAATTTGTGGGTGGACTGTCTTAAAAAAGTAAGTATTATTTTCGATACTTAAAAAAGTTTTAAGTATCAAAAATGCAGGATAAACTATATAAACATTTTTTGTAACACATTCCTGAAACCTTTTGCAGGGTATGCGTTTAATTGGAAAAAATGGCCATAATATATTTTTATAGTTCATTCGAAGAAAAATGTGCAGGTCATAAATACAACAATTCTCAAATTCTAAGCTATAAAAATACACCATGGAAATTTTTTCGCGATTGCACACATGATCTGCAAATGTTCATTAAAGTTTTACAAGTCGTGCTTCTATACTTTGCCCTCCATCTATAACATCTGAGACTTGTGTACTCTGTCTAATAATATATCTTCTGGGATATTCCACCAACAAATTAAAACAAGATTCAACTTAATCAATCCGTTTGGGCAAAAATTACGCGCTTTTGAAATTACCTTACTTAATTAATATTAACTTAAAGTCTCCTCGAGTATAGTTACTGATTTACGCAAAACTCTTCTTAGGAAATACAGTTCGTATAATAATCTCATTCTAATCTGACGATACTGAAAACGTTTACATAATTATGACTCTTGGCAAAAAACATAAAAATGTTTTCATTAAACAAAACTATCAAATACAACTCCCGTAAAAGTGTAAAGAGTAGATATTAGAGATGAATGCTAATTTTGAGAAACTATAAATGATAATAGTTTTCTTAAAAATTTCAGTTTTATTACCGAAAGTTAAGTAACCTGATTTGAAGTTTGCATTTATAGGTTTTTATTAGCCTTCTAAACTTGTCAGTTGGACATAAGATCATATTTTGTATTAGATGAGCTGCCGACCATTGTGAAACCAGATATATTTCAGTAAATAATCACCCAAGTTTAATGAGATTGATGATATCAACTGCTAATTCGGTAAAAGGGAGTGGTGACAGGTCAGCATATAATTTATCAATCCAAAGCTCTAAATTACAAGAGGCAATCAATCGAAAGTTAAATTAGAACCCTAGGAAAGTTACATCCACTTAATTTTAGGCTTGTATCGTCTAGTTTAAATAGCTGGGTAAAGAGAGGGAGTTAAGAATCTAATAGGAGTATGTCAACAGGCCAAATCTGAATGCAGGCTTAACGAAAGGTTGCTGAAAATTACTGCAATCCAAATAGGTATGCCCGTTCCATCCTTCAGTTAAAAATGAACTTAAAGATAGATTTATTTTCATGGACCCTTCTCAAATAGATACGGGAATAAGGCTCACATTTTCAATTTCATGAGTAAGTTTATTGTAAGTTACAACTTACCAGGGGATTTAAATAAATACACAAAATAAGAATGTTTTAATGTCGATAATATAATTTTTAATACCATTTTACAATTATATGTATTGCAAAATTTGCAAATTATTTATTTATTCATTATGTTTTTAAAACTTCTGAATTTCTTTATATTTCGGTTATATCAAAACACGTACCTATTAGTAAAAATGTATTTAATATTAGCATCATATACCATTTCTAGCTAGTACTACGTAGCTTAAAAAGATCGCTAAATTAGCTTGCTACGTATTAACCATGCCTTTAAAAAGTCCGCATTGTCCAGGTTGGAAATATAGAACTAGAGGAAAAAGACAGTATGAAAGACATAAAAAATTTAACTGTAAATAAACATTGAAAACACAAAAAAATCCAAGATTAGAAACGTAATTAGAAATGTAAAATGCAATTAAACTAAATACAGGCAATCGAGACACTCTAATAAATTTAGTACTAACAGCAAACATTGTGCTCGTGTTATTTCATTATATATACTTTAGCAAATAAGGAAAATATACTGTTATATAGTTCTAAATCTCTGAGTGTCTGTAAATATACAAAACCACAAAAGTTAAATTTTAAAATTAGTTAGAGATTGCTTAATATAATAAATACTAGTATTCAGTAGCTTATTACATATTAGAATTTGATGCAGTTTTACAAAAATATTCTTATTATTAGTAATTCAATTGAACGTATCGCATCATCTATGAAAGCTAAAAAACTATGTCTTTTTAGCTTTCCATTTATAAATTCATATTTTAAATTATTGCATATATACGAATAAAATATGCGTATTTAGTATTGATTTTTTAAAATACCTTAAAAGAAATAAGCTAATTCATGGGAAACAATACAGCTTCTGCCACCAAAGATACATAACCAATCTTCTTACTTTCGTAATTCACCACTGATACAAAATTACAAGATTTCATGGTGAGGCGTGCCTTTGACACATCCAAAGCATTTTCAAGTATCTCCATAGTGACGGTTATCTCTTGGTAAAAATAAACGCAGGTTGCCAAAGTATTTCTCGCTGAAGCCTGCCCTATTTCTTCAGCACAGCAATGATCTGCTTTCTTTTACCCATATTGCTATTCACATATTTATAGCCCACTTCACTCCACCCTACAAATATTTTCAAGAATAAAATGGACGATAGACGTCACAAATTATCCCACATCATTCAATTGAATAATAAATTCCAGGATTCCTGTAATTTAGTTGACATTGCTTTTTAACAAGATCGTTGCTGGCATCTTACCAATTGCCACGCAGCCGATAAAAAAGTGGATTTTTTTTTCGGCCCCGAGATATACACTTTACACACCACAAATTACACTCAACCTTAAATACCGCTCCCATGTATGTGGAGGAGTCTTTCATTCGTTGCCTAACATTTTTTGACCGTGGCAAATTCGATTCGATGAACCACAGGGTTATCAAAACTCTCTCTGTGTTAAATTGGTGAGTTATTTTTTAATTGCCATTAACTTACCTTTCAAATGCCATGCTGGTTTAAAGTTTGGTCTCTACAAAGTCATGGAGACATTAGAATAATTAAGGTTTAAAAGATCCATTTGAGCTAAAAGCAGAGCTAAGAGATGATCCCCTATCGAAGTGACTTAACAGTAATCAACTGAATATCAAAGAGTGAATAAACGATAACAAAGTTCTGATAGGTCAGTATAACTGGCCAAGCAACCAAGCGGACAACTATAAAGGCAGCCACTCACTTGTAGTTTTTAGGAAGGTAATAGCCTGCAGGCCAGAACTGCCGGTTGCTGTCGAAGAGCAACACACACTAGATCAAGTCAATAACCGATAGCTAAAGTCTCTTCATTCGTTGTCTTTAGTTCATCAACCAGTTCACCACATTATGACCCTCTCGATAATTACCTGTCGATTGTTACTTTAAAGCAACATACACTTGGAGTTTTTAGTTTCGGTCTGCGACTGAGAGTTCTTGACTCATCTGCAAATTTCGGGTGTAGGGCAATTTTAAGCCGTCAGTCTGAGATGCGATATACAACACCCGATAACCGCATGTGTGTGTTTTAAGTTCACACTCCCTTGATTTCTCGACGGAGGTCACTTTTGTAACAAACTTAGAGCAGAACGTATTTTTCGAATAGGCTAACTCATAGTCAAACGGGCACCACTCAGTGATGACAGGGGGTCGGCGATAATATGTAATGGAGCCCAAGCAAGAGAAACTATGGATGACTTTGAAATACTTCCTGAGGATCCCGGATTGGGTAAGGGCCCACCATAAACAAAAACCCTGTGTATGGGTTAATCTCATTTAATGTAAAAAAAATAGTCACCTAGTTTTTTTTTCAAGAGCCATCCAATAATGAAATATTTTTCTAGAGGGTGAATAGATCTTATACAGTAAGAAACCAACCAAATATTTCGAGAATCGCTCAACTAATTTGATTAAATTTGGACAGAAACCGCTGGTGATATTTGCAACTTTGCCAAGTTTACCGGTTTTCAGTAATTGAACCTTTGTTTTTTAAATGGAATACTCTGTATTTTATTACATTTTCCGATTTTAATAATCATTCTATAAATGTTTCCTAATATAAACTTCATTCCTAAGTTCAACTTTTTGAGTGAAGGAGTGAAGTTCAGGTGAACACGGTCAATTGTTCAGCTGAACGGAAATTAATATTTAAATGCCAGTTGAAGTATTGAGTTTGGTCTACGTCAAATTTGAAAAATACTGGGTTATGGGATCAAAGAACGGTGAAGCAAGCTTGTGAAATATTAGTTATAAATATCCTAATCAAAATCTAATAGCAAAGACGAATTTGTCTCAACTAGGACGTATCCCACATGTCCAGGCATCGACAACAACATGCTGAAAAATTCTACCCCTATAAAATAACACTTCAACTGGCATAATTGTCGATATTGGGCGAGGAAAAACCCTCACTGAATACGAGAACAGCGCACCCAGTTTCCACAAAAACTTAATGATTGGACTCGGATAATTGGGCCTTTCTCCTTAGAGAGAAATCTAATTGGTGTCAGATATTTGCAATTAGTAAGAAATGAAACTATTGAGGCTTAAAATACTTTTATGAATTTACATCTAAAATATTTTTTAAATAGTAACGCAGTACCAAATAATGACATGTTTTAAACACAATGGTGCTCCCCCACTATACGCTCGGAAACTTCGGCATACCATGACAATCCTCAAAAATTGTTAAATTTAGGAATTCAATGTATTTTAGAAAATATTTTTAGAATAAGTAGTAGAATCTAAAAATGTAATTGCATTGACTGTTTTCGAAATTTTGCACACACTAGCCGGTGCTATTGGATTTCGATTTGGATATTTATCATCAAATATTTCACAAACTGGCTGCAACGTTTTTTTTTTCGGTCCCCATATCCTAGTATCATTAGAACTTCGCTTTACGAACCCATTCTTTCAAATTTGACGTTATCTAGAGCCATAGGTACAATATTATTGAGCATCATTTGAACAGTCGGCGGTATTTGAATAGGAATTCAAAAAAGAAAATATTCAACCTCTATTAGAGCAGATAACGAATCATTACGGCTTTATGCATCAGATGGATAGGGCTCCCTGTCATAAATGTTTCGAAATACCTCAGAAATACTTTCGCCAAAGTCCTCCTGGAAATATCGCATGGTCCTCAAGAAGTCCGGACCATACTACTTGGGAATACTTTCTGTGGGGTACTACATCGCTAACAACGGGCGACATTTTGCTTATCTATTCCAATAGTTAGTTGTTATTTGTAGCTGAATATTTTGATTTTAATAAACATAATACGTATATTGAAAATAATATTATTTGTACAGGGTTATTATTTTAACTTGTCCACATTTTAAACGTATAACTGTTGTAACTTTTTTATTTGTTAATTTATCGAGTTCAACAAAAAACAAGTTATAGGTCAACTTGCCTAGTTTTTTGTTGCACCCAGTTCATAGAAAATACACTCATAAAAAAATTATGGCCTCGACTTACATTTTTTTAAATAGAACCCTGGATATATTTTCCACTCATCGGATAGATCATTTTTTCTGATTTCACTGATGTAATACACTTATTCTTTGGACTTAAGTCCAAAAATTACAATATTATATTAAACCTTTTACCTATCAACTTGTACGGTAGAGATAATGTCCAATTGAGATCAATTTACCTCAAACCATGGCATATCACAAGTTTCGTGTTGAAGAAAGAAGTGATTTGCTTCGAACATATTTATTAAATAAAAAAGCTCAACCGCAACAAGGAAGAGACTATATTAGATGCTTCCCAAATCGTCAACCTGCGTCAGAAAAAAATATTCGGAAGACTTGAGGTTAAACTAATTGAAAATGGAAGTCCTACTAACAAGAAAAAAGCTGGATAAAAATAAAGTCGTCCTAAATGAAGACAATGAAATAAATATCCTTGGATATTACGCTGCGAATCCTGTAAGACCTATTAATAGCGTTGCCACCAAAACTGGAATTTCCTTTAGCCCAATTCAAAAAGTTTTAAAAAAAGATGGATACAAACCATATAAATATTAAATACTCAAAAACAAAAACACTGCCGAAGAAGGCTGGAATTTTGTCACGAGTTTTTAAATAGATACAATGCAAATAATCAGTATTTGAATAAGACTTGATGGACTGATAAGAGCTCATTTACTAACAAATAATGCATTAACAAGGAAAACACTGAAATTAAACAAGAATATCAGTCCGTTAACGGCTGGTGAGGTTTAATAGCAGAATAGATTTATTGAAAATTGAAATTAATTGGCAATCGGTATTTGGAACTTTTTCAAACAGAAGTTACAGAGTGTATCGACAATCTTCCAATTAATGTTGCTACAAACATAGTGTGACCGCAAGTTGGGGCTCCCACCTCGTAACATTCAAGCTGTGAAAGAATATCCCCAAGGATGGATAGAAAATGGAGGAACTGCTACATTTGGGCCCGCAAATAGTCCAGATCATACCATAAGGTATTTCCTTCGGGGATACATAGAAGATCTAGTGCATAAAACTCCATGTTATAATATAGAGAAGAATTAGAATAATAAATGCTATCAACGATGAACGGCAATTGCGCAAAATTTTGCTGTGGTCTTTTACCTTACAAGTTGATAGGTAAAAGGTTTAATATAATATTGTAATATAGTATTTTTAGAACTTTCAATTTTGTAATTATGTTGCCTTCTTTACTTGTTTGAAGCATCACTTTGACGTTACGCCTATTTAATTGTTTTACCGCACAAGTGGATAGGTAAAAGGTTTAATATAATATTGTAATTTTTGAATATAGGTAAGAAATTAAAATGTAAAGTGTATTACATCAGTGAAATCAGAAAAAATGAGCTATCCGATGAGTGAAAAATATACCCAGGGTTAATTTTTTTATGAGTGTATTCGCTATGACACTGGACGCTAGAAAAAACTTGGGAAGTAGACCTATAACTTGTTTTTTTGTTCCACTCGATAAGTTAAAAAATAAAAAAGTTACAAGCGTTTAAAATGTGGACAAGTTAAAATAATAACACTGTACATGCAATATCACCCTTTTATACTAGATTATTTCGAAAACCCAAAGAGACAGAAATAGGATATTCCTAGAAAACCCTACTTTAAACTGACTCTTTTCATGTGTTAGATCGCCATTCTTGAAACGATGTGCAAAACACCCAAAGTAATTTTTGGCGTATATTGATAAGACCTTTTGATACAGCTACAATATTTCTCTTATTCTATTTGAAAAACTTCAAGTTTTCAAGTATCGAGAGATAGACGATTTTTTTAATTGCCTGAAGTTCCCAAATGGCTGAGATGTAAAAAAATCAACAAAGTCAATGATGCTTAAAATTTTGTGCACAATTTGAATATGCAAAAATATATAGGGTGTACCATTTGAAAAAGTATACTTTTTACAGTGTATATTTGAAAATATTATATTTTTAAAGATCCATTGAAGCCGCACAACTTTTGTATTTAAAGTTTGTTCCTAAAACCTGCTGTTTTTAAGGTAAGAAAGTGGAGCGTCTTATAAGGGACACCCTGTAATGCGTATATTTAAAGAATTTGTTACTTTTTCTCGAATAACCTTAACATGTATTTGCAACAAATACATAAAATCGGAGAAGTAGAAATTCTCTACAGTAAAAACTACAGAACACTAGTTATATATTAATATATTAATATGCTGACAATTGGCAAACAGAAAATAAGTTACCAGCCGATCGCCTATAACTATCTTGGCAACGTTAGACTGCCTTTCGCATTTTTTCTGTCATACATGAGCCTATGTAGGGCTTGAGGACTTAACTGTCCTGGTAACAGTTTCCCGTTCAATTCTCCGCATGGTATTGAAACTCTTTGTGGTAATGTGATATTAAACTAAACAAAAACAAATATAAAATTTAACATGAGAAAGAATATGTAACAAATGAAAAACATAAAAAAGTAGCAAAAAGAGAGAAAAAGAGTAGGAAAGTGAAGAATTTTTGTGTAAATCGAAAGTACAGACTGCAAATAGAAAATACACAAGTTAATATAATATATCAAAGCATGGTAATAAATTATTATAGTGTTCACTGTTCTACTTTGTTGATTATATATTTAAGGCTCAGTAGTACTTCCCAAGACGCTTGCGAATATAGGCAAGATCTAAATTATACATAAAGCTAAAACGCGAGTTGTGTACCTTTCCTGTAAACATTACAAAAATATTTTAAGCTGTTGTTTGCCAGTCAGAATATAATAACTGTTTTTTTAAATAATATATATTGGTTGTAAGAGTAAGAAAAATTTCTGAATTTTAATTTTATCTATAAAAATGAAACATATACATTTCGATTGTTTATAAATTGTTTGTTTTGAATAGTTTTAATTTAATATATGGAATAAACTATAATTGAAAATAGGAGAGAGAATTATATATTTCAGAGGCGGTTTAATTAAGTTTTGCTGACCTAGCTATGTAGTGGTGTCGTTAAAAAATAAAAAAAACTTTGACAAGTAACTTATACTTATAAACTTATTTTAAACCGTTCTTATGATCAACATAATTGCTTCGTTAAAATTTTAAAAAACTTTGTTCTTAAGAGAACGTGAGTAACATAGAATGGAAGCTCTTAAGGAACGGGCCACTCAAGAAATTATTTTTCCGCTAAAGATTGGATTGAAGTAAAAGTTTTTGACGCTTTGGCCTAAAATGCATGCAGGCAACTTAAGAGCTATTTACTGCTCGATATAATAGCTCTATGAATAACCATCCGTAGTCAGGTACTTATTATCAATCTAAATAAAACAATGACACAAGAAATATTAAGTAGGAGACAAGATATTTTAGTAACAAGTTTAAATAGGTATTGGGGGTAACTAATATTCAATAAGCTGCTGCATGAAACCATTCTTCAATAGCAACCATGAGTACGGGGTTTAGGAGGATTCATCTTCATAAAGTAAGGCTATTTTTGCGGCGAAACGAAATTGTAATATGAAACTTTTTCACATATTATAATTTTTGTCTAAACTATTATTTCACCAATCAGGTGATTCACTCGGAACAATGAAAATTCCTTATACTTGTGTATAAGGGAAAATATCTCTTACAACATAAAGTCAATCGAATTTGGTAATGAATCCATATGAATACAGATTAATATTATTTTAGTTTGACGACAGATGAGAAAATTTCATGGGCATGTTCTATATTGAACTGCGACGGACAAACTCCTAAGGAAGTTGCACCGCAAATGGATGAAGTATACAATAAAGTATCGAGGAAGTACTACGAGTGTAGTAGGTCGTGATGGATCGCAGTAGGACGATCCTTGCATGACAAAAAATTTGACCATGTCTAATGATGCATACTGCTGCAGTAAGTGTTTTCTAGGTATGATATTCCATTTTAACATGGATAAAAAAGCCTAAAAATTTTGGTAAGAATACTTGCCATTTTTGTAATGAAAGTATTGAATATATGTAGGGAAAAAACATACTGCGAGTTTAACAATGTCGGACACGACTTGCAGTTTAATGTTAGTCTCACATGGACACCGGCTACGCTGGATTGATGAGTATAGACAACTACGAATGACTTGGTTTGCACGACTAGAACTCAGACATTACAGCATACTTATCAGGGTCTTAGCGGTTGTTGCCTATTCTTGTCGTGCATATTAATGCAGTGCAATTAATAGGCTCTTTTACCCGGTTGAAAGTAGTAGATTGTTGATTCGGCGAAGAAGAAGACATCCACCAAGAAGAACAAAATGGATTAACCAGATATTTCTGAAGAGAAGAGCATGGCAAATTTCGCCGTTTAATGGGCAATTTGAAGGAAGATCGCGAGAAATTCTTTGACTACTTTCGTATGAGTTTGGACTAGTTCAATTATGTTTTAAAAATGTCAAATCTGTGCTGACAAAATACATCAATTTTCCCCTTGTATTATCACCTGAAGAGCATGCGGTTATTACATTGAGGTGAGTAATTATAAAACATTTATTTTTAAAACGATATTTTGGCCTTAATTCTGGATAACCACTTAAACTTAAAATTTACAATAATCCAAGCTGACAAATTCACTTAAATCTGACAGATACGAGAACAAAATTTCCGCCGAGAGGTTGACGGCAGTTGCATTTCTAGTAATGGAATTTGTGATATTGTTCTATCATTTTCTGTACTGGAATCGCGTATAAGCCGGGACTCTGGATCATCAATGGTACCTTCATCATTTTCAAATGGAACGCTTCCTTGTAAGTTTCTTGAAGTCATAGTATCTTTTAGAACGAACATGATTTTCTGAAATGGCTATCTAGAAATATATTCTTCTCCTGCGGGACCCTATCTTTATACACTCTTCAAAATACATATATTTTTTAACATCGTCAACTGAAAACAACATAAAATTGTTTCAGGCAGTTGGAGACAGATTCATCTTTCAAAACTACTGGATAATCTTTCCGAATCACTAATATTACAGTTGGTGGCATTGTGTATAAAACGTGCAATGTAATATGGAAAAATTTGGTGGAAGTACATATGCAATTTCCACCGAACTAAGAAACCACGAGCATTTCAAAAGGATTTTGGAGGCGATGGAAATTCCCAAATTGTGTAGGTGCGATAGCTAGAAAATGGTTCCCACAATGTTGCTTTTGGGCAGCAGTTAACCGGTTCTGAACTTTTATTACCTCGCGGGGCATATCCCTCTTTATAAAAATCCGAATGCGCCTCTATCGTCAGAAGAATGCAAGAAGTGAATAAGATATTTACAATGAACGTTTATCATTGGCTAGACCCAACGGCTCTCGACAAAACCTCGCCACTATTTGAGCAAAACCATGTTGCTAAAAGAGCTTAGAATATCCTAGGACGATTCAAGATTTTTTTTGTAAACAATTCCTTATAATTTTGTTATACATAGGCTTATTCAAACTCAAGGAAATATTTTAACTACACACCTTTGATCTTCGACAACCTCGTTCCACATACGTCGTTGATTGGACAACCCTGGAATAGTAATGTTCACTTTTCTGATTCCACAAAGACCCAACTTCTTGAATTAAAATAATTAATTTCTCCTTGTCCAGAACTACCACAAACAATCAAAAGAACTTTCATAAATAAACACAAGCCGTGCCTTGTAGGGACAAAAATCCCAAGCCGCTGGAATCGAGTCGTGAGACTACATAAGATAAAAAATTGAACGTAGTGGGTGCTAGTGTGAGACCAATCTAACACGTATTATAATTTATTCTAACATGTATAGGCACATAAACATACTGCGAACCTCTCGATATTGTATACGATATCGTGTATGACCGTAACATGTGTAACGGACTTAAGAGTTGGCATGTATATATCGCATATCGGGTGCTAACGGTGCTAGCCAGCCTATTATCTCCAGTATAAGTAATATGTCGAAATGAAATCTTGGAGCGCTATCCTAAATGCAATTGGCGATTCAAACAATCGGCTATCAAATCTGGTTCACCAGGATCTCCTCCATATTTTTTTAAAATTTGAAATAATTTCTCCGAAAAATGGCAAATGAAAATATCATATCGATAGTAAATTGTTGGGGTTCTCATGAAATAAATTCATGAAGAAAATATTTAAGCTGATAATTTAACATATGTAGTAAAAAGGGTGAATTATGATAGATGGAATATTAGACTTTTCTGGAGCACTAATTAACGGGTTGTCCTCAAATTTTGGCTGCGAATGTAAACCGATGACAACAAAATTATTATAAATGGAATACCCTGTACAATTTCAATTATTAGATTCCATAAATATTTCTGAGCAACTTTTCTAAATGCCTTTATGCCTATCTGCTGCTGTTTTCGAAGTAGTAATTAATTTTCAATTTTCATTGACCGGGACTTCAAAAATACATTTGAATTTCTTCCAACTCTAACACAATTTGAAGCTGAAATTTAAGTTACGGTATAAAAGTACTTCTGGGATATTTGATGTTTTTATCAAATCTTAGTTGAAGCGTACAGGGTGGTCCAGAAATAAATGTTTGTAGGTAACTTATAAAAGTGTCTAAAAATATATTTTTTTTCTAAATGTCAATACTTATTTTAAAAACTCTTAAAAGTAGCTTTTTAGTAATGTATGCTTTGCTTATACATACAAACATACTACAAATTTTCGATTTATAAGCATTTTTTTTTTAAATTTCATTAAACATGCACTTTTCAACGGCTTTGGTTGTAGTGGTTCATGAGAACAATAATTATTAGAGGCCATTAAAATTTATATGATAGTTTCATTCTTTCACTTGTGATTTTCAGTTAATATATTGCAAAGGCAGAGAATAATATTTATTCAGGTACGGCTATAATAAATTGGATAAGAATTTAAGAATTATGGTAAGATTATCAGCAAGACTTGGAGAAAATTTAACGAACTGTATTCAAATATACCTCAAAACAAAAAATGTATTCGACTCTAGAACAACTTCAGGGATTTTGATTCAACTTTAAAAGCATCAAGAAATTTGCTCAGACCTAATAAAAGAAAAGAAATTAACGTTTTGGCATATTTTCAGGCATATCCTCACTCTTCCATCGTAGAAAATTTGGACATAATATTTTTATCTTCACAAAGAATTTTTGAAAAACATAATACGCACAAGTTGACCAGCTCTAAAACCCCAAGATGGTCCGCAGGGAGTAGAGTTTTGCGAAATGGGGCTAACACGTACACAAGACGATCTAAATGCTTTACGCAAAATGGGCACACAGCACTGCAGAAGTAACTGCAGAGCTGAATCGAACTTTCGATGGTCCCTGGTTCAGACGTTTAGGAATTGTATCAGTACTGGTATTTAGAGGTTAATGGACAACATTTTGTCCAACAAATGCTCATAACAGAATATACAAGTTTTATTAGATTGTATATATTTTTATAAAACAAGAAAGAGTTGATAAACCATATATGTGTTTTGACATGTTAAAATTTCACGAGGTTTTATACGTCTTTATGTGTGTACCTACATACGTTTTTTACAAGAATTTATGGGTTTTGAATATCAGTTTCGCTCGAAAATAGGGGATATAATATTTTATAATTAATATTAGTCCAGACTTCTATAAGACAATTTATTCTTAAAGTTACAGAATACTAGTTTGATGAAATATCTTAAAATGTTTTCTTCAGTAAACTTCTATAATATTTTATAGGACATATTGGGAGTCTCTAGAGAGGTACAATCCTTCCTTTTACCTAGTGAGAATAAAGGCATTGCCCAGAAATCATGATCGCCGGAGAATATCCATGTTCTTAATATATAAATATCTTATAGGTTCGTACGTAGAACCACATCTCCCAATATCGCTTAAAAATAGTAAATTATATTTTGTAAATATAAGATATGCCCAAATCATATAAAGTTTTATAAGTTACATAGAATTAGAATTGAATAGAATATTTTATTGAATTAAATAATATCTGGCTTATACAAAATATTTATGTTTTTATATGTTGATATGTATATTTACTAATATCATATTTATAATTCCCTTAAGTCCAGTAAAAACTTTTCTATTCTAATTATTATTAAAGGATTAGAGGAATTCTTTTGGTAGGGTAGCTAGCTTTTTAAAATCTTTATTTATTTTTGTCTAATATATGCTTTATTGTTAAATGTCTGGCAAATTTCTTGGTGCTTTTATAGTTGACCTGACATTGTGATGAATTTGAATAATTTTTTTGTTATTTATTTGTGGTTTCAGACATACCATCGTACATATCGTTAAATATTGTACATCTTGTACTGTTGAAAATCTTATCACACTGTGCATGTAGAATAAATAAATTTATTATAACTATATTTAAGTAATTATTATTATCTGCCATTGCAGTATTACTTCAAAATCACGAACAAAAGAATGAAACTTTTGTCAAATAAATTTTCATAGCTTCTAATATTTGTTTTCATGGCCCACTACTACCAAAGTGTTTGAAAAGTACATATTTAATGACATTTCAAAAAGAAATGCTTATAAATCCAAAAATTTCATGGGTTAGTTATAGACAAAATATACACTACTAAAAGGCTTTTATCAGCTCCCTTTAAAAAAGTCAATTATCAGAAACTTTTATAAGTTACCTACAATTATTTATTTCTGAGCCACTCTGTATGTTTCCACTAAGATATGACTAAAAAAAAGGTATTGTTGTAACGTAACCCAAATTTCAGCTCAAAATTGTTTTAGAGTTGGAGAGAACTTCCCACTATGAAAGTCCCATTTTCATAAAAAAAATTGGAATATTAATCAATACTTCAAAAACGGCTACAGATAAGTATAGGGAAGTATTTAAAAATGTTGAGTGGAAATACATATAGAATCTGAAAATATACAAGATTCTCTATTTAAAATAGCGATGTTGTTACTTGTTTCGGCTAGAAGCGGCAGTGCCGCATCGCTAGGAATATTTTAAAATGATAGACCATAGTCGGTTACCTTCGAAACCAAAATTTGAAAATGAAGCGTTAATTATGGCTCCAGGAACCTCTAATGTTCCATTTACCGTGAATCACCATGTATCGTATGATAAGAGTAGGACTCCGGTTTTCTCGCATTTTTGAATATTTTTTTCCTTCTGTCTAAACTTGAGAGTTTCTGAGATATCAGCAATAGACAATAGTAACGCCCAAACCAAAGATATACTCTTAGCTTTTTGCCCTAAGTAATATTAATTTAATAATGGTTTATACATTATTACAATTTTGCGAATTATTTTTGTAATATTGCAGGGGTCCGTGACCAACCGATCATTGGGAGACCAATGATTATCTAATATTTTAAAAACTTTTGTTACTAAAATATCATCCATCTTGTCTATTCCAACTAAGCACCAAAAACCTGCCTGGTGGAGAGTGTGTTTAGGACACTATTCAAAATAGGTTTAGCTTTAGAAAGAAAAAAACAAGTAAAATAAAAATATTTTTAATAGAATTTCCATTGAAATCCAGTTTTTTAATATACAGGATTTATAGTGCTTCTGATTAAGTGGGATACGGCAGTTAATTGTTTGAGTAGCCAAAATTTGCATCGGAACTAATCATAGAATGCGTTTAAATTCTAAGTTTACTTATTCTTGTGGACTAGGCAATGCAGTATAGCATAATTGGATCAAAAATGTGTTTATAAAATGTGACTTAGGCATCCTAAAAATATTTTTATACACAGTTCCAAAAAAAGCGACGTACTTCATTTTTGGCCCAAGTTCAATGTTTTATATCTTTTAAACCAGTGGACCAATTTTAAAGAATTTTTTTTTCATAGGTCGATAATACCTTTGTCATCCAGCAGAAATGAAAAAATGTTCTCAAAGATTCTTAGATAGTAATGCAAAAAGCTCGAACCATGCTTTTCCGCTATTTTTTGACTTTCTCTATGTATTAGTTGAGGATTCGTATACAAACTTTTTACACCCTATATGAAAGACCCTTTTTTGTGAGCATTTTGTTTTTTTATTCATCGACTTATCTCTAAAATTGACAGAATTACAGCTTTTTTGCTGAAACTTTGTCAAGCTACATGAATGTTAATGGAAAAACTTAAACAGTGCTTTTTTGACTCATCCTGTGTATTATTCGGCCATTTGTATAGAAAATTCTTACACTCTAGATAAAAGACCCTTCTTCTAAGACAAATTTGTTATTCTGTTCATTAATTTGTCTTGAAAATATCTGAATTACAGTTTTTTTATTGTAATCTTGCATTTTGCTAAGGTACATACTTGATTTTTCAGAAGTGATAATCTAAAAAAAGAACTTGAAGAATGTGCTAAGTACCGAGTATTGCCTCCTCTAGCAACCCTGAGAGCTTCTAATCTGCGTGGCATACTTGAAATTATTATCTTATTTTTCCATTAGTATACGGTTCCATTCTTCTGATAACCCACCTGCCAATTCTGGTAGGCTTTTAAGAGGCCTTTCATGTGAACGCACACTTCTTCCTAATTCATCTCACAAATGAATCACGTATTTCAGAAACCCCAAAAATCACTAATTTACGAAAAATTAGTTTTCTGTATTTTTTTGTATTATAAAGGTATACGCACCTAATAGTAAACAGAAACCCCATAACTCCCTATATTTAAGTAAATTAGGCACCAGTTGAAAATTCCATGTATTGCAGAAACACCAACACTCCAGGAATATTGGTGTTTTTGAAATATATCTCCAAAACCGTGATTTATGACATGACAGCAATTTCTGAGGTTATGTACCGTTATGTACATTATTATTTGTCAACATTAGATGATGTTTATAGTTACAATAAAACTAGTAAATTTTGTTTAAATTATGGAGATTCAAGATGAATCTGATACACGAAAAAGAAAGCGCGGGATACGTCATACGAGTGAATATAAAAGAGAAGTTATTAAAAAGTCTAGAGTTGAAGGGACTGCCTATAAACGCTGGAGTGGCGCAATGGCGCCTAGAATTAGTCAAGGACCTGACTGCAAGTAAGTAAATGAATAAAGATATTCGTAAATAACTAAATCAGATGTAGATATGGGCCTTATCAAACTAAAATCATTACAGGTCATAGTACGGCCACCAATAAATTTCAAACGATTTTAGTTTGGTATGTGCCATATGTATGTGTTTCGTTTTTATAATTTCAAAGGTATTATTATTTGTAGATGTCGCCAAAAATGCTTTGTTCGAGTTTGTGAAGAGATACGCATTCAAACATTTCAAAACTTTAGAAGCCTTAATACCAAGAATGAACAAGACTGTTGGCTACAATCTCTCATTTCGGTTCATCAGGTTGCACGCAGAAGGCGCTTAAAACCGGCTGATACTTCCTGCCAACCAGATAGACTAGCTTCTTTTAAGTACAAAATTCAGGCACCAAATGGAACAAAAGAAATCTGTAGGAAAGCATTCATTGCCATTTTTGGTATTACAAATGATCGGTTGCGCCGATTAACCACCCTAAATCGACAAGGAAGAGTTCCTACAGACAAACGAGGTAAGAATCGATCAGGGAACGCAAAGCCAGGCATTGTTATAAATTCTGTCATACAACATATTGCTTCATTTCCGGTCAAAATTGCCCATTATACCAGTAGAGAGTACAGGTATCTTAATGAAAAATTAAACATTTTCATAATGCATAATATGTTTAAACAGCTACATCCACGAATGGATGTAAAATATTCGTATTACAAAAAGATTTTTAAAGAACAATTTTCATTAAATTTCGGCCGCCCTCAAGTTGACACATGCTCGACTTGTGAAGAGCTAGATACTAAAATAAATAGCCGAGTCTTGAATGAAACAGCCAAAAGAGTAGCACTGGCAGAGAAAACTGTTCACAAAAAACGGGCAAACAAATTTTATACAAAATTGAAATCTATTTCAGAACTTTGCAAAGTAGATGATACAGTTGGTGGTATTTGCATTGATTATATGCAAAATCTGCAGCTTCCCGTGATTCCGGTTCAGGAATCATTCTACTTGAGACAATTAACTGTTAACGTTCTGTGTATTCATAACCTGAAAGATGATAAGGTAACATTCTATGTATATCATGAGGGAACAGGAACTAAAGGGCCCAATGAAGTTGTATCTTTTCTATTACACTATCTTGACAACAATCCAGAATTTCAAAAGATTGCACATTTTCACTTCTTTTCAGATGCATGTGCTGCTCAGAATAAAAATCATACCATAGTTAGACTTTTTTCTGCATTAGTTTCAACAGGCAGATTCCAAAAGATTGAACAATATTATCCCACAAGAGGTCATTCATTTTTACCGTGTGATCGGGATTTTGCCATTCTCAAAAGAAAAATTAAAAAATCAGATAGGATTTACACTTTGAAAGAGTATGTAGAGCTTATCATAACATCTAATAAAAGTCTGAATCGATTTACTGTAGTTTTACCGAACTCTGATGACATAGTGAATTTTAAAACCTGGTGGCCCACCTATTTTAAAAAAACAATGCTCTCCAATGAATCTTTGGGCAGAAATGTTCAAAGAGATCAGAAGATTACCTTTAAAATATCTAATTTTCGACATTTCATTCATTCCAATGAACATGATGGGCTTGTTATTACGAAAGAGTACATAGATGGCTTGCAGGAACATTCTTTCCAGCTGAGAAATAACAACAAAGATGTTATTAGGCTCCCTACAAGAAAAGCATACCCAGAAGGTCATATTCCTATCAATATTAAGAAAATGCAAGATTTGAGAAAACTTGAAAAGTACCTACCAGATGATGAAAAAATCCAGGACTTTTTTGTCTAATATATGCTTTATTGTTAAATGTCTGGCAAATTTCTTGGTGCTTTTATAGTTGACCTGACATTGTGATGAATTTGAATAATTTTTTTGTTATTTATTTGTGGTTTCAGACATACCATCGTACATATCGTTAAATATTGTACATCTTGTACTGTTGAAAATCTTATCACACTGTGCATGTAGAATAAATAAATTTATTATAACTATATTTAAGTAATTATTATTATCTGCCATTGCAGTATTACTTCAAAATCACGAACAAAAGAATGAAACTTTTGTCAAATAAATTTTCATAGCTTCTAATATTTGTTTTCATGGCCCACTACTACCAAAGTGTTTGAAAAGTACATATTTAATGACATTTCAAAAAGAAATGCTTATAAATCCAAAAATTTCATGGGTTAGTTATAGACAAAATATACACTACTAAAAGGCTTTTATCAGCTCCCTTTAAAAAAGTCAATTATCAGAAACTTTTATAAGTTACCTACAATTATTTATTTCTGAGCCACTCTGTATGTTTCCACTAAGATATGACTAAAAAAAAGGTATTGTTGTAACGTAACCCAAATTTCAGCTCAAAATTGTTTTAGAGTTGGAGAGAACTTCCCACTATGAAAGTCCCATTTTCATAAAAAAAATTGGAATATTAATCAATACTTCAAAAACGGCTACAGATAAGTATAGGGAAGTATTTAAAAATGTTGAGTGGAAATACATATAGAATCTGAAAATATACAAGATTCTCTATTTAAAATAGCGATGTTGTTACTTGTTTCGGCTAGAAGCGGCAGTGCCGCATCGCTAGGAATATTTTAAAATGATAGACCATAGTCGGTTACCTTCGAAACCAAAATTTGAAAATGAAGCGTTAATTATGGCTCCAGGAACCTCTAATGTTCCATTTACCGTGAATCACCATGTATCGTATGATAAGAGTAGGACTCCGGTTTTCTCGCATTTTTGAATATTTTTTTCCTTCTGTCTAAACTTGAGAGTTTCTGAGATATCAGCAATAGACAATAGTAACGCCCAAACCAAAGATATACTCTTAGCTTTTTGCCCTAAGTAATATTAATTTAATAATGGTTTATACATTATTACAATTTTGCGAATTATTTTTGTAATATTGCAGGGGTCCGTGACCAACCGATCATTGGGAGACCAATGATTATCTAATATTTTAAAAACTTTTGTTACTAAAATATCATCCATCTTGTCTATTCCAACTAAGCACCAAAAACCTGCCTGGTGGAGAGTGTGTTTAGGACACTATTCAAAATAGGTTTAGCTTTAGAAAGAAAAAAACAAGTAAAATAAAAATATTTTTAATAGAATTTCCATTGAAATCCAGTTTTTTAATATACAGGATTTATAGTGCTTCTGATTAAGTGGGATACGGCAGTTAATTGTTTGAGTAGCCAAAATTTGCATCGGAACTAATCATAGAATGCGTTTAAATTCTAAGTTTACTTATTCTTGTGGACTAGGCAATGCAGTATAGCATAATTGGATCAAAAATGTGTTTATAAAATGTGACTTAGGCATCCTAAAAATATTTTTATACACAGTTCCAAAAAAAGCGACGTACTTCATTTTTGGCCCAAGTTCAATGTTTTATATCTTTTAAACCAGTGGACCAATTTTAAAGAATTTTTTTTTCATAGGTCGATAATACCTTTGTCATCCAGCAGAAATGAAAAAATGTTCTCAAAGATTCTTAGATAGTAATGCAAAAAGCTCGAACCATGCTTTTCCGCTATTTTTTGACTTTCTCTATGTATTAGTTGAGGATTCGTATACAAACTTTTTACACCCTATATGAAAGACCCTTTTTTGTGAGCATTTTGTTTTTTTATTCATCGACTTATCTCTAAAATTGACAGAATTACAGCTTTTTTGCTGAAACTTTGTCAAGCTACATGAATGTTAATGGAAAAACTTAAACAGTGCTTTTTTGACTCATCCTGTGTATTATTCGGCCATTTGTATAGAAAATTCTTACACTCTAGATAAAAGACCCTTCTTCTAAGACAAATTTGTTATTCTGTTCATTAATTTGTCTTGAAAATATCTGAATTACAGTTTTTTTATTGTAATCTTGCATTTTGCTAAGGTACATACTTGATTTTTCAGAAGTGATAATCTAAAAAAAGAACTTGAAGAATGTGCTAAGTACCGAGTATTGCCTCCTCTAGCAACCCTGAGAGCTTCTAATCTGCGTGGCATACTTGAAATTATTATCTTATTTTTCCATTAGTATACGGTTCCATTCTTCTGATAACCCACCTGCCAATTCTGGTAGGCTTTTAAGAGGCCTTTCATGTGAACGCACACTTCTTCCTAATTCATCTCACAAATGAATCACGTATTTCAGAAACCCCAAAAATCACTAATTTACGAAAAATTAGTTTTCTGTATTTTTTTGTATTATAAAGGTATACGCACCTAATAGTAAACAGAAACCCCATAACTCCCTATATTTAAGTAAATTAGGCACCAGTTGAAAATTCCATGTATTGCAGAAACACCAACACTCCAGGAATATTGGTGTTTTTGAAATATATCTCCAAAACCGTGATTTATGACATGACAGCAATTTCTGAGGTTATGTACCGTTATGTACATTATTATTTGTCAACATTAGATGATGTTTATAGTTACAATAAAACTAGTAAATTTTGTTTAAATTATGGAGATTCAAGATGAATCTGATACACGAAAAAGAAAGCGCGGGATACGTCATACGAGTGAATATAAAAGAGAAGTTATTAAAAAGTCTAGAGTTGAAGGGACTGCCTATAAACGCTGGAGTGGCGCAATGGCGCCTAGAATTAGTCAAGGACCTGACTGCAAGTAAGTAAATGAATAAAGATATTCGTAAATAACTAAATCAGATGTAGATATGGGCCTTATCAAACTAAAATCATTACAGGTCATAGTACGGCCACCAATAAATTTCAAACGATTTTAGTTTGGTATGTGCCATATGTATGTGTTTCGTTTTTATAATTTCAAAGGTATTATTATTTGTAGATGTCGCCAAAAATGCTTTGTTCGAGTTTGTGAAGAGATACGCATTCAAACATTTCAAAACTTTAGAAGCCTTAATACCAAGAATGAACAAGACTGTTGGCTACAATCTCTCATTTCGGTTCATCAGGTTGCACGCAGAAGGCGCTTAAAACCGGCTGATACTTCCTGCCAACCAGATAGACTAGCTTCTTTTAAGTACAAAATTCAGGCACCAAATGGAACAAAAGAAATCTGTAGGAAAGCATTCATTGCCATTTTTGGTATTACAAATGATCGGTTGCGCCGATTAACCACCCTAAATCGACAAGGAAGAGTTCCTACAGACAAACGAGGTAAGAATCGATCAGGGAACGCAAAGCCAGGCATTGTTATAAATTCTGTCATACAACATATTGCTTCATTTCCGGTCAAAATTGCCCATTATACCAGTAGAGAGTACAGGTATCTTAATGAAAAATTAAACATTTTCATAATGCATAATATGTTTAAACAGCTACATCCACGAATGGATGTAAAATATTCGTATTACAAAAAGATTTTTAAAGAACAATTTTCATTAAATTTCGGCCGCCCTCAAGTTGACACATGCTCGACTTGTGAAGAGCTAGATACTAAAATAAATAGCCGAGTCTTGAATGAAACAGCCAAAAGAGTAGCACTGGCAGAGAAAACTGTTCACAAAAAACGGGCAAACAAATTTTATACAAAATTGAAATCTATTTCAGAACTTTGCAAAGTAGATGATACAGTTGGTGGTATTTGCATTGATTATATGCAAAATCTGCAGCTTCCCGTGATTCCGGTTCAGGAATCATTCTACTTGAGACAATTAACTGTTAACGTTCTGTGTATTCATAACCTGAAAGATGATAAGGTAACATTCTATGTATATCATGAGGGAACAGGAACTAAAGGGCCCAATGAAGTTGTATCTTTTCTATTACACTATCTTGACAACAATCCAGAATTTCAAAAGATTGCACATTTTCACTTCTTTTCAGATGCATGTGCTGCTCAGAATAAAAATCATACCATAGTTAGACTTTTTTCTGCATTAGTTTCAACAGGCAGATTCCAAAAGATTGAACAATATTATCCCACAAGAGGTCATTCATTTTTACCGTGTGATCGGGATTTTGCCATTCTCAAAAGAAAAATTAAAAAATCAGATAGGATTTACACTTTGAAAGAGTATGTAGAGCTTATCATAACATCTAATAAAAGTCTGAATCGATTTACTGTAGTTTTACCGAACTCTGATGACATAGTGAATTTTAAAACCTGGTGGCCCACCTATTTTAAAAAAACAATGCTCTCCAATGAATCTTTGGGCAGAAATGTTCAAAGAGATCAGAAGATTACCTTTAAAATATCTAATTTTCGACATTTCATTCATTCCAATGAACATGATGGGCTTGTTATTACGAAAGAGTACATAGATGGCTTGCAGGAACATTCTTTCCAGCTGAGAAATAACAACAAAGATGTTATTAGGCTCCCTACAAGAAAAGCATACCCAGAAGGTCATATTCCTATCAATATTAAGAAAATGCAAGATTTGAGAAAACTTGAAAAGTACCTACCAGATGATGAAAAAATCCAGGACTTTTATACTGAAATTTTTAATTTGCCTACAACCGAACGTGATTTAGATGATGCAGTACTGCCAAATGAATGATTATTATCAATAAAATGTGTTTACTGTATGCTAGTTTTTGAATAAATAATGTTATAAACTATGATTTTCAATTTTTAAATCCCCAAAAAAGATGTATATTTCAGTAATCCCAAAAATCCATTAGAGAAAAAATTTACAAAAAAATATGTAAGAAGTAATAATTTAATATATCTACACACCAACTTATTAAACACCGTCCTCTTTATTGTTTTATGCCAAAAAACACATAGTTTTTCTAAAATAATTTATACAACACAGTTTTTTTTTATTTCCCAACATTTTCGTAAAATGGAATTATGGCGTTTCTGAAATAAGTGATTCAAATATTCTATTGCATTCATTAGGGCTTCTCTCAGTCCAGTGTAATGTGGCGATACCCGCAGTAGGAAGTTTTGCACTATTGCTGCGTTATACGGTCGGGCATTATCCTGCACCGAAATAAAATTGTTACCAACTAAATCAGCAAGAGGTAACACATACTGCTCTAAAATGTCATTGCTGTAAATTTAGACTGTCATTGACTAATATCTAATGGGAAAAACATGAAGGGGTGTACGTTTATTCATGGAAATTCCACCCCACCCCATAACTGAACCACAGTTAAAATTATGCATTTTGTTATTAAAAATTGATTGAATCTTTCGCCAGTTCTTCTCCATACTCTTTTTTCCCATCCACAATATTAAGGCAAAACCTTGATTCATCAGTAAACAGGACATTTGGCCATTCAAGGTTAGTTCATTCTCCATAATTGTGTACTAAGTATCTCCGAGCAGCACAATGTTGAGGTAGCAATTTAGAACTTTTTGCACGCCTCCTAGCCTTTAAGTTCATTTCGACTAGAAGTCTACAAACCGTCCGCTTACTCACATAACATCTCGAATTTGGCAAAGATCTTCTGGAACTTTCACAGCCGTAATTGATCGATTCCTTAAAATCCGCAGTTTAAAAAAGCTATCATCTCTAGGAGAGGTTTTTCGAGGGCGACCAGAACCCATCTTCCAAGCAATGCTTCCTGTTTCTTTATATATCAAAATCGCTCTACGAGCTGTTGCTTCAGGGATCCCTACAGCACGAGCGACTTAAAGGGTTTTAAGTCCAGTTTTTGTCGATGATTACGAATTTGCAAGACTTTTTTGCGGATTTGACGGTATCGATCCAACACACCTGTAAAAGTTCAAGCAGAGCCCCGATATGAATGCAGAAAAACATTAGTGGAATAAATTAAGACGAGTGCGTCCTCGCGTACGGTCTCTGGAGAGCCTAGCCGAATTGGCAGATACAACATTGAAAGAATGGGACGGTATACCAATGAAAATAATAAGAAACTTAATTTCGAGTATGCTACCAGATAAGAAGTTCTCAGAATAGCTATAGAGAAGCAAATATTCGGTACTAAGCACCATTTTCAAATTCTTCTCCAGTTGTTGTTAGTTTAAGTTAAAAAAAAACATTGTCTAAGTTTTTCCATTAACAACTATGCAGCTTGGTAAGGTTTCAGCAAAAAAGCTGTAATTCGGTCAATTTTAGAGATAAGTCGGTGAATAAAAAATAAAATGCTCAAAAGGATCTTTTATACAGAGTGTAAACATTTTCTATACGAATCCTCAGCTAATACACAGGGGCAAGTCAAAAAATAGCAGAAAAGCATAGTTCTAGTTTTTGCATTATTATCCAAAAATTTTTGAAAAATTTTTTATTTGTTTCATTTTTGCTGAAAGACAAATGTATTACCTACCTACGAAAACAAAATATTCAAAATCGATCCATTGGTTTAGAAGATATAAGACACTGAACTTGGATCACAAAATGCGTGACTTTTTTTGGAACGGAGTGTAATAATCATAAAGCTTGTAAATTATTTAAAATTATATTTTGGTGATAATGTTTTATGGATTTAATTGGTTGAATTAGAACTTTTTCGCAAAAGTTTAAAAACAAGTCCCTAAAGAAATATTGGTTTTGAAGTTTTTGCAGTCAACAAAAAAAATAATCTGAAGTTTGACATAAAAAAACAGGAGTTTATAAAATTTCTTGTTCTTCTAAAAATGTGTATGTGCATTCTAGGATTAATAGGCAAGGTTTATATTTAAGAAACATGATTTCTTAATATTAATGATCCTTAGATTTTAACATGAAACAATTTGTTTGACTACATTCACATTTAGCCTATTTCTGCTTTGCGTATAAATAGTTATTACAGTAGCTTATTTGTTATCTTAGATTAGCAGATACTTGTCAAATTAACTTTCGCACGACTAACCTAAGTTTTGCTGTCTATACTTTCGAATGAAGTGTAATAATAAGTAAGGTGTAACAGAGCATATCTAAATCGAAAGTAACAGATAATTGCAGCCATAAAAGCAGTAAATTTACCTTAGTCGCGCATTCAAAGCATACAGTAACAACTTTAGAAATAACGTTCATGAGGTTCTTGGTCTCTTGAATTACGTTGTCTACTTTGGTAAAAGTAGCCGCTTTCCCAACGGTATGATCCTTGACTGTAAATTGTAATCTCTGTACAAATGTCGGCACTTTATCCAGATTTTCAAGTAGCTCCTTTTTTTGGGAACCGCCGGGTACCTAATGAAATAACATATATTTATATCATATTGACATAGTATTATATGTTGTACGAAGCAAATAATAAAAGTGTTGAATACGACGGACGATTGGAGCTGGTCCTTATTTATTATGAAAAACTTTGGACTTTCTAAAATACCCAGCAATATTAAAGCTCCTTATGAAATTGTAAATAAACTATAGATACATTGTTCTTAGAGAACATATTTATAAAAGTGCAACAGCAAGTGTGAAAGTAAACGCAAGCCGATTTAGATAAGAGATACAATATCTCAGAAACTGTTTATTATCATCAATCATATGATATCTTTTCTACCATGGAACGTTACCACTTTTTCTTTTAATATAAAGCTGGTGTAAAAAATATAATATTTTCAACAAAATTACTATGAATTACCTGATAGCTAAACTGCCTGATTACTTTATACAGTCTATTTGCTTCTTCAGCAAAATATTCGGCCTGTGTAAATAAGTCCTGCGTGGTCTTCAGTGGACCTTCTCCTTTTGTAAACTGATACATTGAAAACGCCATGGAAGACATATTTTTTGCTCTTTTGACTATGTCATTATTTTCCTAAAATCAAAATAAAAGGTTACACAAAGGTAATTTACGAAAATAAATAACCGAATTAGAACTGGGCTGTCGCAATTTTAGAAGCGTAACTCTCGGATCATTTATCAAGTGTCATAATAAGTAAATGTGAGAAATTATTTATATAAATATAGTTTCGCATGAACTTTGTTTTTTAGATAAAAATATTCTTTTTTAACTCTTCCATACATCAGAAATGGGAGTAAACGCACATTTTTGTTTAAATATATGCCATAATGGGGAGGGCTACTAAGTATTTTATACCTACTGCTTACTGTATTTCTAAAGATTAGGTGAAACTGTGACCATAGGCTGCTGGTTCTTTATTTTTATTCCTAACTTAATTTGATTTTTTATTTTGTATTAATTTTAGTATTTGTAAACTAAATTTATCCATATTATCAACATAATACATAACAAATAATGCAAAAATATAAAGCACATAGAGAAAAATATATTTCAGGTGCAGATGTCCCATTAAGCTGAAGTCTGGGGCACCCAAGGAAATAAGGACCCGCAGGGCACTTTTACCAATTTATTTGTTCAAATAAAAATTAATAAAACTATAGATATTTTTCATATCGAAATCGTTTACTCCAGTCATCAAAACTTTGATTTATGAATAAGGTTAAAGATAAAGTCTTCACAGATGAATTCGCCTAGTGGATAGCATAAGGGCATGTTAATAACAGCACAATGCATATTGCACAGCACCAATGGTGTGCCTAAAGGGCCTGCAGGGCCCGCGGTCTTTTTGGGCTCCGGCTACTAGAGGGCTCCCAAATTAAACAGGGTAGTCAAATTTCCGTAGTTTAAAAAAATCACGGATTTCACAATTTTTGCAACCATCGGATACGTTGAAAACGATAATAATAAGATAACGTAATATATAAACTCTATGAAACATTTGAAAGTGATAGTACTTAATGCGTATTTAGATTTAATAGTAAGTCAGCTAGATAAAAGATTTACTGCGTTGTTCAAAAAACAGTTTATTCAATATTTTCAATTCTAAATCCTCAGATAATGATTAAATTAAATAACTCAAAAACTTTGAAAAAAGCTCAGATTTAACTTTTCAACTAGCGATTGAATTAATTTTGATAAAATCATTATTGTATAACAACATTAAAAACCTTAATACAACCCGTGAATTCGCAAACTATCTTTTCGAAAAAGATTGATTATTGGTAAGTAGTATACCAGAACTGTGTTCTGTATTCCAATTATTTCTTGTCCTTCCTGTAACTCAGCTCAGTTCAATCGGAAAGATCATTTTCAAAGCTGAAATTAATTAAAAATGTCCTTAGATCAACCTTGATTAGTTCTCTAGCTCTTATCTGAATAGAGCAGGAAAGGCCCAGAGAAGTAAATATTGACGAACTAGTTGATAAATATTTATCCAGCCGATATAAAAACAAAAAAGTCTAGTCTACCGCCAAAGAAAACAATTCTTGTACTCTTTGTTTTTTATTATTTTTTAGTTTTCTTGAACCAAAGTATAGCTATTAATTTGTGTTGTGTTTATAAGTTTACCTATACCTATTAATCTCAAAATGTATATCGTTCGTTCCTTTCTTTTATTTTTTTTACTAGAGTCATTTTTTATTTTATGTTATGGTTTTTGTTAACACAATTATATCATTTTTTGTTCACTTATTTTTTTGGAAAAATTATGCATGGGCCCCTACTTTGAACAGTAGTATCCACATTGATGGCAGGCGGGTACATCGCGATGATTCAGTTTATTTATTAAATCGGTTGTATAAGTATATCTATATTTAATTATATTATGGACAATTAAAACACACAATTACTGCAGGAAAGCCTGACGAGTAATTTAAATATGTGGGACAGATTTTGAAAAATTATTTTGTATCTATGCTTTTTTCCTTAAAAAAGTATTTTATAGATTTTTTTCGTTTTCACTTAAAATCATACATGACTTAGATACCAGAGATGCTAAAATTATATTAAAACTTATTTAAGGCATATTTTGAATACAACTTAACAGTTCGTAAATAAATAACATGTTCCATTGCGAGGCGAGTACCATATGGATATATTTTCATCGCCGAAGCGAGGCTATGTGCGGCGTACTGTGCGATGTGCGGTGCTGTGTTGAAAACACCCACTAAGAATTTTTTCTTAGGAAAAATTTGTATGACAGACAAGGATGACATACAATAGGGTGTGCACTGCCTATGTTTGGTTAATATCCATATGGGCCTGTGCTGTGGCATTATGTTTGTATTAATTTTTTTTGGACCGTAAAAATAGTGTATATTGGTGGTTTCTGTTATAAGTAAAAATTGCCTTAAATCTAATACAGTGGCGCCACAGAATCGCGCAACAATGCTGAGTAAACAAGAGCGAAATTTTGTTAGCGGGTTTATGTGTTTGCTGTTGAATAGCAGGTGTACCTACTACCTTTATGACACTAGGCTAGATGCATAGACAAAGTTTACAGAATATTTAATTCTGTAAATTTTGGTATAGTCCTTCACGAGAATTGAAGTGCTTTGTTTACAGATGTTTAGGTTCTGTTATAATTTGTTGACACTATCGCACCCATTTTGTAAACAAATATTGCTGGATGTGTAAATTACGTACCTAAATCATCTAAAAGGTAAAACACATACTTTTAACATTTGAAATAGTTTAAGCTTATTTTTGAGTGCCTGATCTTAAATTATAAACAAAAGTCTAAAAAGTGGAGAGAAAAGATTATTTATAATGTGACTAGGCATTAATATTAATTGAGCCAAATAAATCACTCAAAGCTTTATAAAAATCAATATTTACAATAAAAGTGCTACAGAAAAACAATGTCAGGTTAATAAATATCCCAGATAAAATTGCAAAGGAAACTAACATTAGCAAATAATTTATTATTGAATACTTGAACACTATATTAAATATGTTAAATAATAACCTAGGATAACAATAAAGTATCTCACTTGCGGAACTAATGCTTGTGTTTGTATTAAATTTACCTCCACTAGATTAAAGCGAAAACTCTTCGTTTTGAAGATATCATTCTTCGAAAAAAAAAACGGTTGCATAATAATTGGATTATTAATAGCTTTTATAAATATATGCGTGTGCGATGTACAGGGTGTCCAAAATAAGAATGTATATCTCCTTATCTCGAGAACCATAACAGATAGAAGGCAAGTTCATATACAAAAGTTTCTTAGCTTCTTTTGAATTTTTATTTTATTATATTCTTATTTATACAGGGTGTTGCGTTTGGCCTGGGCTGACATGCACTTTCTTATTTTAAATGGGACACCCTATATATTATTGCAGATTATGATAACGCGCTTAAAGTCGAGTTCACCAATATATATAACAGTATGGGCCTATAGTGCAACGTTTCGGATTTATTGACATTTTTCTTCAGTTTTCTACCTATTTTCAAATTAACAGAAGTAAAGTACTTTTATAAATTTTAAAATTTTTGTTAGAGCCTTAAAAAATTAAAACCTCGTTCTACTCACAGTCTTATATTCGAGTTTTAAAACTTCAAAAAAGTTACAATGTTGCCATGCTTTGCCTATCGTAATTTTTTTTTTAAATTTAAATGCAACACCCTGTATATTACAATAAATTCGGATAGAGAATTGAAGTAAGATTTCAACGACCCATAATAATATGGGTCTCCGACTTATAGTTTTAGACTTATTGACGATCATCTTCAGCATGCAACTAATTTTTTTAAGACACATAGAGTGCCATGGAAATAGAGTTTGAAAGGACGCCAAGGTAAACGTCGCAAGAAATATCAACATAATTTCCTGCTAGTGCTATTGATATCTTTTAACATTATAAAAATGTATTCAAATCAAGAAAAGTTGATTCTTTACCAGTGCTATTTGGAAAATAATCGTAGTGCTGCTTTGGCTCTTAGGGCATACCAACGGAAATATCCCGAAAACCGAATCCCAGATCGAAGAATTTTTCAGAAAATTGAAAGAGATCTCGAGGGGCACAGCGTTTTAAAATACGATAAAAGAATAACACCAAGATCTGTTTTAACCGAAGAAGAACAACTAAATATTTCCTTGTATTTTGAAGAGAATTCCGAAAATTCTATTCGTGATGCAGAGCGCGATTTAGGCGTTGCTAAATCTACTATTTATTTTTCGCTTAATAAGTACAGGCCATGGAAGTTTGCGAAATTACATCATTTAGAGCCAAATGACTCCGTTACTAGATTAGAATATAGCAATTTAATTGTGGATCGTCAATTCCAGGAATCTATATTAAATGAAATATGTTGGACAGATGAATCAACCTTTAGTACCTGTGGAGTTTTCAACAGAAAAAATAGCCATTTCTGGGCACAAAAGAACCCGAAAAATTTTAAAACTATACAACATCAAGGACGACGAAGCATTAACGTGTGGTGCGGAATCTACAGAGGTACAATTATACGCCCCGTATTTATTGAGCAGCATTTAACTGGCCCTAGATATTTACAGTTACTTAGAGACACAATTAAGCCCTTGCTTGACATACGAGGAAATACCAACGAAATAATATATCAAATGGACGGCACTCCATGCCATAACACGCTAGATATAAAGAACTTTCTTTCCAACAATTTTATGGAATGGATAGGTCCAAATGGGTATATTCTGTGGCCTCCTAGAAGCCCAGACTTATCTCAATTGGACTATTTCTTATGGGGAACATTAAAGGATAAATTATTATGGAAGTTGCATATTTAAATGAAAGTGGAGCAGTTCGAAAAGCGACCAATAAATTAGAAATGATTCTTACAACTTGCATTGCCGAAAACGGTGGACTCATTGGTCATTTAATAAAATAATTTTTTGTATAAGTTTTTTGTAGAATTTTTTCCAAATAAATTTAGTTATTATATAAATAAAAACAATTAAGCAACCTAATATATAAAGCATAAAATCTGTAAATCTAATTAAAGCGTTTTCAAATTATAATTTGTTTTTATTAATATTATTTCTTTACCAACCAATAACGCTGTTTTTTATTTAGAAATACACAAAAATATGGAAAATTATAAAATAATTAACAAGTATCACATTTTTCGTTTATACCGGCTGAAATACAGGCGATACGCTTACAAAGTATGTTTTGAATTAAATAACTATCTAAAAAAAGCAAAATATACACGGTTTAGATTTTATTGAATAACTGTGTTTCTTGTTATTTTTTTGTTGTTTTTCCAATATCTTAATATTTAAGCAAAAAATAGGTGAACATTAATTAAATTTAAAAAATTAGCCCCCGTATTCGCTAAAAAGGTTAGACCAGATCTAGTTACCATGACATTTAAAACTGTTAGTTCGCCAGTTACGTTTTGTATATGTCACTGTCATTTGGTAATTGTGACTACAATAATTTATTTGCTCTATCGTTGCATTTGTCATTTTAAACCTATAACTGTTAAGTTAGACATGGTCTAAATTTAAACCTCTTTAGTGAATACGGTCCTTAGGGTTTTATAATTAACAACACTTTTATATTAAGATAATAATCAAGGGTAAATAAAGATTATCGGTACCTAAGTAATAACTCTTAATGCATACATTATAATACACCCACGAATTTTTTGAAATTAAACAAATTGAAAACTTTGTCTTAAGTTAGTTGCATGCTGAAGATGATCGTCAATAGTCTAAAACTATAAGTCGGAGACCCATATTATTATGGGTCGTTGAAATCTTACTTCAATTATCTATCCGAATTTATTGTAATGTACATGGTGTTGCATTTAAATTTTTAAAAAAAAATTACGATACGCGAAGCATGGCAACATTGCAACTTTTATGAAGTTTTAAAACTCGAGTATAAGACTGTGAGTAGAACGAGGTTTTAATTTTTTAAGGCTTTAACAAAAATTTAAAAAATTATAAAAGTACTTTAGTTCTGTTAATTTGAAAATAGGTAGAAAACTGAAGAAAAATGTCAATAAATCCGAAACGTTGCACTATAGGCCCATACTGTTATATATTGGTGAACTCGTCTTTAAGCGCGTCATCATAATCTGCAATAATATATAGGGTGTCCCATTTAAAATAAGAAAGTGCATCTCAGCCCAGACCAAACGCAACACCCTGTATAAATAAGAATATAATAAAATAAAAATTCAAACGAAACTAAGAAACTTTTGTATATGAACTTGCCTTCTATCTGTTATGGTTCTCGAGATAAGGAGATATACATTCTTATTTTGGACACCCTGTACTCTGATTTCAGAAAAAGTCTGAAAATCAGTGTTGCACTTTAGGAATATTTATTTATTAGGCAAAAGAAACATTCCTGTATTAATTACCTTCTTCTTAATTATGAATTTTATAAGTTAAATACATAATAAAGCAAATAACAGAATACGTATATTTACACACTGAAAGACAGTAAAGCAACTTAATCGATGCTAGAAACGACACTAATATTTTTTAAATAAATCAGTGATGCGAGAGAATGAGCATATTTTAATTTAAAAGTAAGAGTTGGGAATAAGCACCAATATAAGAATTTGAAAATTTTGTATGCGAAATTAGATGCCGATAAATATTGTGCCTTTTACTACCGATACATAAACTTAACGATATACCAATTGTCGTCCCAGATTTCACTGGGTCCACGCAACTCACGTAATGTAGAGTTAAAAATGCATGTACGTTTTTGTCATGTTTAATATTAGGTTTTCTTAAGTTTTATTTTGCAATCATTTTGGAGAAAACATAAATTTTAGTTTTTAGATAGTTAGATACTAGTTCAAAACATTATAAAGCAATATACTGGCGGAAACGATTTGTTGTTACGAAATTAACCACTTTTAGGAATAAAAGTGAAAATACTTATTACCCCGGCTCTGGAATGATTTAAGAACCCTCGATGTTTGACCTTTTTTAGTCTTTTTGGAAGCTTACCGTAAATTTAATATATTGAAGAAAACAAATTCTGGATGGATTACTTTTTTTCAAAAATAGTGCAAATTAAAATCTCTTTTCTAGTCGCAGTACATCAGAACTACTAACTGCATTTGAAATTCTGTGATTGTAGTAGTATTTTGTTATACATGTATCCTAAGGTTTTATTTATTTTCAGTACATATTAATGGAATTATTATTGTTTTTTTGCAAGTACAAATAAGCATTGTTTGCTGAACAAAAAACGTAAAGATCAATAATATGATATTTTCATTGTTAATTTTGATTGTCATTCAGTCAGACAGCAACAACTCGACAGACTTTGTTAAATAATATTAATAAACTGGTGTAATCCAATGAAACCACAATACCTAATTTACTTTTTTGTTGTAGTCCATTTTAATAATAATTATTTTGTTTTATTTCTTACTTTTTAGATTTTATGTAAAAAAACTTTGAAAATCCTCAGATATGGATTTTTTGGAAAGGCAAAATATTGAAACATATAACCGTATCTTTCCACCTTTTGCGTAATGCGATTGACGTACATATACAATTTCAGCTCAACTGAACATCACAAAGTGATGTATTGTAAGTAATGTATTTTATATACACTTATTAATGCCGAATACGAATAAAGATACTCAAATTGCGTCACGCGCTATTGGCTGTATGCGCAAGAACATGCCGTTAAGTCTGTGTCGTGTCGTTCAACGTGTTTAGAATAAGTTGAAACTTACATCCATCTGCGCACTGTTATTTTCCTGCCACTTTTCAGTCTCTGCTTCCATTTCACTAGTAGCTAGTTTCATTTCTAATCCAGATTTGGCAATTTTTTCTTGCTCTTCTGTATCTAATCTCACAGCCTTAAGAGGTTTAGAGGTAGTGCCATGTTTCTATTAAAAAGGTAAAATATAATTAATTCAATGAATCTAATATGGAATATTTTTACTACTCTTCAAAAACGAGCATTCATACTTCTCAGAAGTTAAAAACACGGAGCTCTATCAGGATCCTTTTTAAGATATCAGGTCGGTTATAATCTTCTAGAATTTCATGGTTAACATAAATCTAATATGATTTTGTTCAGACTTATTGAATGGGTTTCTACACAACTTTCGAGCTCTTAATTGTGTTTGTAACGAACTCATCGAACCAATTTTAAGTAACAACGATTATTTTTTTAAGATTTTTGCGTAAAAATGTTTGGCGCTGATAACCAAAATTCAAAAGAGAAAATATGTTTCACAAAAAAATAATTTGGAGAAGATATTTTTATTTGGTGTATATATAATATCAATTTGGCCTTGGCCATTTTGTTGATTTTTATAAAATATATTTATTTATGGCACCGAAAAATTAACTATCTTCCTAGTACCAAGAAATAGTGTTTTTGATACCTGGCTAATATGCTGCTTAAAAATTAAATTGTACTAGGACATTATACTAAAACAATAACAGAAATAAATTGATACTGCTTCCACCATTTTTGAATCTCTGATTTTATATTTTTTTACTAGTTTCGTGAGCCAAAAGTTGAAAACAAATGTTCGGTTTAGTTCTCTCTGGTTTTGAAATGACGATTTCAACTTATATATTAAATCTACATAGGTTCTAAATTCCAAGTTTATTGAAGTTCAAAAAATATTTGAAATATACTGCTGTAAAATTAATCCCATTTTATTGCATAATTTGTAAATTTTCTATCATAATATATTGCATAAATATTTACAAAGCATACACAGTCTACTAATTTTATTTAACAAACAAAACCATAATACTTACTCCAGGTCTAGGCAATGACATGTAGACTTGCTTTTCCGGCTTTGCTTGGCTTGCCTCCAAAACGTCCTTAACTATAGTAGTTACGTCGGAGACCAGCCACTGATACATCTCAGCAAATACCTCAAGATTTTCTTGCGAAATTTTACTTCCCGGGTGCAATGCAACCGTTTTTGCAGCTGTCACTACTTGAGGCCCGTAAACTCGTAAATTTATCTCGGTGAATTTTGCCGAGACTTGAAGTGTTTCGGAGACAGCTACATGTCGCAAAAGTTTGCACACCTGTAATATATGTTAAAATTAGAGAGAAGAAATATGTGGGGTAGAGAAAATAATTAAAATGCCTTGACACATACAGAAACTTTAGTCGAACTAGATCGTTCATATTATAGTTAAATTTCTGAAGAATAAAAGTATTTATGAGGCAAGGGCCACCTATTGATTTCTTTTTGAAATTACTGTTAAAACACACATATTCTGAGTATGTACAGAAAATAATTTTATTCAAATGGCTGCTGCAGATGGCTTGGCTTCCCCAATTTTGCTGTACATTGTTTGTGACTCTCTTTCCTGTTTACCTTAAATACATATATTTTTTGCGGATCGTTGAAGTAACGACGGCTTTCAAAAAAATAATCAGCATAAAATCACAACTATTCCTTGATCAACTAACGTCTAATGTCAACAACTATGGTTGTTTGTCATGCTTGGTGTGACACGTTGTGCAATCTTGTTAGAATTAAAGCTCTCCCAAGCCCAAATATCCCAGTTGCGGCAACTAAACATCAGTTATCATCTGTCTATAGTATGCTTTATTCACCGTTGATCTGTTATGATCTTCATTTTGGAAGAAGTAGAGGTCGGTGATGCCACGAGCCTATAACTCACACCAAATAGTTACTTTGTCACAATGTTCCCTCCGACTTCCAAAGTCCAAATCTACAATGTTCCCTCCAACTTCGAAACTCCAAATCCAACAGTTTATTAACATCAGCTCCAAGAAGTAAATGAAAATTTCAAATTTGTTTAAAGCCCACACAGATAAGCGGTCACTAAGCCGATTTCAATTTTGCTTCATTTGTTGAATGAGTTGCATTTTGTAAACAAATAATCTCAGATCTTTATGAATGAATTTCGTAAAAGAACAGCAGTACTGACTGAAAATAATTTTTTAATGTTTCCAATATTATTGAAATGTAAAACGATTATGTCCTTACGTTTCGGATATGACAAACAAAACATTTACACTTAAAATAGAAATCCTTCTAATAGGAATCATTTAGAATCATTTTCAGATAATATTTTACTATTTGACTCTTCTAAAAAAATCAAAAAGTTATTTTTCGGAAGATTTCTTGTACTCCGACGAATCTAGCCATTGAAACTTTTGTATTTAACAATTTATACTTTTTAAAATAAATCTTGCAGACCCCGTTCAAAATGTAAATAGAAACCCTACACCTTAACATGAGTGCAAAGTTTGCCATCAATCCAATTCTTATATCAAAAAGTCAAAACATTTCGTAGAGAAACCTAAATATTATAGATATAGTAAATCCCGACGATATTTTAGTCAGTTTTGATGTTGAATCCCTGTATACAAATATACATTCTGTGGATTCAGACTTCATAATTTCGTATTTTATCAAAATATTAATCTATCCTTAGCTGAATTGGATAAAGAATGCTTAACTTCCACATAAATCATTTTTCATGGTACCGTTTATAAGCAGCGTTATCTCCTGTGGTAATAATAATATGTATGAAAGCTTTCGAGAAAATTTTCCAGTGTATTCTCATTAACTCCACTATATAATAGGGCATCTTCCGTTTCTTTCTACACACTGCCTCTTATGGCAGGGTTTTCCTTAAATTTCTCGGCTCGGTCTTTGAAGATAAAGGTATCAAATATTCATCAGAAATTGCAGGGTTCACAACACACCAACACACAACAAACCTAAGATTAGGACTTTTAAAAATACTTTAAAACCTTTTTTAAATCAAGGTTAATTATTTTACACAAATTTACCCGGAACTTCCTTGGTTATGAATCTTTCCTTTCATTAGGAATAGTAAAGTGTGACATACACTGTCTTTTCAAACATTTTTATTGGTCGTCATTTTGTTCCACCATATCGAATTCATAAATTTTTCAGATATGTCACCGGTTTCTATGTCACACTTTATTTTTAGGCATAATTAATCTTATAAGTAGCTTCTACACTGATTTTTTTTAAGTCTGCCCTTTTGCTCCATCATTTTGAATTCGTAGCAGTTTATTCCTATATGAGGTTTACTTTTTCAAGGTCAATTGAACAAGAAGATTTTTTTATGTTGATTTTTTAAACATTTTATTTGGCCGCCTTTTTATTCTGCAAACTTTAATTCGTGCCACAACTTTACTAGGTTGTCTCTTAATGCTTGCACAAAATTTCAAATTAATCTAATAAATAGTTTTTCGGACTGATTTTTTAAATACTTTATTAGGCCGTCATCTTGGATTCATACCAAAATGTTACCAATTCATTTAAATCTCTAGCTAATCTATTTAATACTTGATTTTTGTGCAAAATTTGAGGTAAATTGGATAATTAGTTTATTAGTAATACATTTTTTAATATTTCAGCATGCCTCCATTTCGTTCCGTCATACTGGACTTTTACCAAAATGTTACCAGATCATCGTGATATGACCCTTAGTTCTTGACCAAAATGTCAAATCAATCGGGTAAGTAGTTTTTTAATTATGCCGCGAATTGACAGACAGACCGACCGAATCGAGAAAACATATTTTTTTGGCATCTAAAACGTCAATATATGTAAAACCTGTGAGGATGATTTTTTTTTTCGATTACAAACATCCTATTTGGCCGCCATTTGTCCCGCCATCTTGAATTTGTGCCACATTATTTTACCAGTTCATATCTATATCACACTTAACACCTGTACAAAATTTAAATCAATCTAATAAGTATTTTTTCCAGGCTGACTTTTTAAATATTTTATTAAGCCACCATTTTGTTTCGTCATCTAGGATTCATACCAAAATTTTACTAGTTGATTTCTTCGTAGTACTTGATTTTTGCCCAAATTTTTAGGTAAATTAGATGAGTAGTTTTTTAGTAATAATTTTTCGACATTTCACTAGGCGGCCATTATGTATTATCATATTGCATTTTAACCAGGACATCCCCATATGACCTTTAATTTTCAACATTTAAGTCAATCGGGTAAGTAGATTTTAGTTGTGCCGCAAGGAGACAACAGACATACCGAAAAACGTGAAGATCTGTAAAAACCTGGTAGGATGTTTTTTTCACGATTACAACACTTCCCTTTTACGAGGGAAGTAAAAATCCTGAAGTCATAGTCTGAATGAGCGTTGATAAACACATAACGAAAATTTTAGCTATGCGTGTAATTAGCCTATGAGTTATTAGGCTGTGCCAGAATACTTAAAATGCGGGGTATCACTAAGCTATGTATTTAGCCAATTTTGGTTATGTTTTTCTAAGGCTTTTTAACATTTTCACATGACATGACACAATATCATTATTTTAAAGAATTTTAAATATTTTGCCATCTTTAAAATTAAATTATTTAAAAAAGCGGATAACAAATTATTTTTAACAACCTTTCCTTTAGTTCAACTCGTCTAAGGGATGAAAATAGTATAAAAAACATTGCTGAAAATGTGGATAAGTAAAAGAACGGTTCTATTGGCAGAAATATTACCGAATAGGGAAAAATAGCAAGGAAACTAAGTTTGGGCCGCATCGGCTAGTTACGGCTAATTGATTGGCAAATCCGTTGTAGATCTCAGCCTAGCATTTTTTGGTAGAGTTTGGTGAAATTCAAGATTTGCCTAAGATTGAATTGTTCAAATGTTTTTGAAAAATAGTGATTACGCCTCTCTAATAAATAAAAACTTTTTGCTGCCCAACAAGCAAAGAAATAGCCTTAAAGTATTCTACACAAATTAATTTTTAGAACTAAGCAGATTAAATTGAAACCCACATTTTGAGTTCGAGCCATAAACGTGTTATAAGGAAAAAAGAATACCTAAAATATATTCCCTTCTCACATTTTAAGCTAGATATATGTCCTAACATTGTATAAAGCCGAATACATCTACAAATAAATTATCTCCTCGCATAGTAATCTTTGTTACATAGAACTTTAATCCCTTATAATCTGAAATTATTTGCAAATAATTCATACGTGTTATGCTTCTAACAAGACTGCTAAGGCGCTTATTCTGCTAATTTGTGTAAGTTGTAAGTTGTCAGGCGGCATCAGAAAATGGAACTAGTATGGATACAAGTAATTAAATGCATCCATATAAAATGGAAAAATGAAGATGCTTTAATGAGTTTAGAAACGGTTTATCTAAATTGATGTTGCGGATTATGCTTTATTTAGCTCATATAAGACTTCTGTTTTCCTTAAACACGTGAAAATATCTCACGTTAACTGGAAAAGGTGAAATAATACATTACCGAGTATTTTCTTTAACTGTCCCCTATTCATTTGACGATAGTAATGTAGTTTACTAAAAAGTGTCACTTTCGTAAAAGTTTTCGTTTTTCTTGTAACTCTCAAAAATTATCCCATTTTCATAATTTAATCCTATTAATCCCTTATTTTTAAAAATATATAGGGTTGCGGTTTTCGAGACATGTGCTATTTTTTGTGAAATTAAAGGTGGCGCCAGCAGAATTTTCATAGGCCTTTTGGTTTTTGAGATACTGGGAGTTTTTGAAAATTTTGCTTTTTCAAACACCCCTTGTATCCCAGCTATCTGATAACTTATCAAAAGGGGAAAACTGTTCCTTATATGATTTTTCCCGTATAATTCAGTGTCGCTTTCAGAATAAGTATACTGGGGTCAGGTCAAAAAGTTATCGGATACTATTTTTTTAATAAGACGCCATGTATATTATTCTTTATATTTATCAGAAATACTGTAAGCTTTCCCAATATATCTACATGTATGCAATTAATTTGGAAACACGCTCTTCTTTTTTGTCTAATTAGTAGGTACTAGGCTATGGCTAATTTGTTTGGAACAAAAAACACAATATGCAAATATTTGCGGTTTTGTCAGTTTTTTTATTATTAACGTAAAATTTTTGTTGTTTTAGTGTTTCTATTTAACTATATACTATATTTAATTTACTTTTCTTACAATAATGGCGGTCTACGACAATTATGAAAAGTTGATTTGTTTCATACAATTTAATAAAAATCCCCAAGAAGCTTCGAAATTATATTTACAAAGGTCACGTATTTTTAGCGCTATTGTTAGGATAATATTTTTTGTTGATATTAGATATCCAGAAAGAAGGCAACCTTTCCGAGACATATTTGCCCGCTTTAAATCAAGTTTAGTAGAGCATGGATAATTTATCTAGCTCCGTCCTAAAGAAGATACCAAACAAGATAGAGAGAGAACAGTAATAAACGTATTGGTTTACGTAGAAGCGTCGCCTTCATCTTCTTACCAGGAAACAGAGAAATCAGGTGGTGTATCCAAGTCTGATCAAAGAATTTTGCAAAAATATAAGTATCTCCCCGGCGGTGCCGAGTGCCGAAAGTCGTTTTGCCAATGGTAGTTACAACAAATCCATACTGATGAATCTTTTGACAGACACATGTGGTTCGATCAATCTTATTTTTCAAGTGCGGGAATTTTCAATCGCCATAATAAAAGAAACTGGTCTGCAGGTAATCACCATTTAATTTTTGAGAGGGTACAACAAAGACGCTTTGGGGTTGGAATCTCGAGTTTCACTTTTGGAGACGCATGATCTACAGAATTTTTGAAGGTGGTGTCGCAGCGCACATCGGTACCTAGAAATCCTTGAGGGAGGAAGTTATTCCACAACTGATGAAAAATGTTCCATTGGTACTTTATAATGGCGTTTAACTTCAACAAGATGGTACGCCAAGTCACAACTTTGCGCTTTTAAGGGCATTTTTAGACATCAACTTTCCTAAAAGATATATTGGTACCCACGGGCCTATTAGATCTCGATCTCCGTATCTATTAATTTTAATTTTTTTATGGCATTTCATGCGAAATAAAATATATAAAACACGATATCAGTCTGTAGCGGAGCTTCGTGCGGCAATCGATATAACTTTCCGAAATTTGCAAAGAAGGCCTATGATTCTTTTGAACGCTATTAGAAGAATAACGAAAATGTGCCGTTATTTTGAAAACTCTTTGCTTTTTCAAAAATTGTGGTCCTCTTTTGTTCTTTTTAACTTAAGTTCTAAATAATACCTATTTATTGTTTTGTTTTGAGTAAGATTCAACAGAATAACGAAAATATGCTGTTATTTTGAAAACTCTTTGCTTTTTCAAAAATTGTGTTCTTCTTTTGTTCTTTTTAACTTAAGTTTTAAGCAAGATAGGTATTTATTGTTTTGTTTTGAGTAAGATTCAATATTATCACAATTAGGTTAAAATGCTGAAAAAAATAATTAAGGGTTGAGAATTAAAAAAGACCTTTTGAATTAATTCCTTAGTATAATAACTAATTTTTTAATTTCACTATATTTTAGCCATAGTATATTATACAGTATACCTAGTATACTATATAGTATACATAGTAGGTATACTACCTACTAATTGCACACAAAAGAAAATTTTAAAAAATCCCCAATTTTGAGCTTGTTTTTCCAAATAACTGTATACATGTATATATTTTTGGAAAACCCACATTATTCCTAATAAACAGAAATAATATTATACAGGATGTCCCATTAAAAAAAAGAGAAAGTAAGGTCCGGTAACTTTTTGACATGACCCTGTATACCTATTTTGTGGCACTGAATTCTCCGGAAAAAGCCATATACGGAACAGTTTTCGCCTTTTTTGATATGTTTTCAGATAACTGGGAGGTGCCTGAAGATGCAACATTTTCAAAAACGTCCTTTATCTCAAACATCAAACAAGCTTCTATCTTTAAAAACAAGGGAGAAACCCCGCAAAAGTGCCGAAAATAGGATACTGGCCAACAAAATTTAGTGAAAAATCAGAACCAAAGTCCTTACATTTTTCTAAGATTTTCAGAAGTAATTAAGGAAATTGTTTAGAATTTGTCTGTATATCTAAATATGAAATTATAGCACAGTATTCACGGTAGTTAGTCATAATCATGGAAAAAAGTATTCTTAATATTTCTATTTTTTTCTTGATTACTTCCATCCGCACTAAGATTTAGATCATGTTTGCAATGTATATATAAATATATATATATATATATATATATATATATATATATATATATATATATATATATACATATGTATATATATATATATATATATATATATAAATATACATATGTGTATATATATATATATATATATATATATATATATATATATATATATATATATATATATATATATATATATATATATATATATATATATATATATATATATATATATATATATAAATATATATGTATATATAATATTAATTTATATATATATATATATATATATATATATATATTGCAAACATAATATGAATCTGATGGGCCACTTTGTCCTGCATAAAGAATTCTTTTTTATAGGATTATGACTAACTACCTTGAATACTGTGCTTTAGTATATATATATGTATATATATATATATATATATATATATATATAATTTTGTTGGCCGGTATGCTATTTTCGGCACTTTTGCGGAGTTTCTCCCTTATTTTTAAAGATAGAAGCTTGAAGCAGCATTTTCATAGCTTTTTGATGTTTGAGATAAAGAGCGTTTTTGAAAATTTGCATTTTCAGGCACCTCCCAGTTATCTGAAAACTTATCAAAAAAGCCGAAAAATGTCCCTTGTATCACTTTTTCCGGAGAATTCAGTGCCTCAAAATAGGTATACGGGGTGAGGTCAAAAAGTTATCGGACCTTACTTTCTCTTTTTTTTTTAATGAGACATCCTTTATATTATTCTTTCTGTTTATTAGGAATAATGTAGGCTTTCTAAAAATATATGCATGTATGCATTTATTTTGAAAAAGAAGCTCAAAAAGGATTTTTTAAAATTTTCATTTGTGTATTATACTATGTATACTGCATAGTTTACTATGGCTAAAATATATAATAAACGTATTGGGTTACGCAGAAGCGTCGCCTTCATCTTTTTACCAGGAAATAGAGGAATTAGCTGGTGTATCCAAGTCTGATGATCAAAGAATTTTGCAAAAATATAGGTATCTCCCCGGCGATGCCGAGCTGCGAATGTCGTTTTGCCAATGGTTTTAATACTTTTCTCTCTCTATCTTGTTTAGTATCTTCCAATGACGTGTTAAAATGGATAGTTTCAGCATTCCCATAAGGAAACGCTATATATATATATATATATATATATATATATATATATATATATATATATATATATATATATATATATATATATATATATATATATATATATATATATATATATATATATATATATATATATATATATATATATATATATATATATATATATATATATATATATATATATATATATATATATATATATATATATATATATATATATATATATATATATATATATATATATATATATATATATATATATATATATATATATATATATATATATATATATATATATATATATATATATATATATATATATATATATATATATATATATATATATATATATATATATATATATATATATATATATATATATATATACGTGTTTTCATTCCGGGTGTACATCCGTTCACTACTGTCGTTCTGAAAAGAACAGTTTTACTGACGTTTCGCCAAAATCACATTTGGCATTTTCGAAGCTTTCTTTCTCGCGTCCGAATAGAGTCTCTATATATATATATATATATATATATATATATATATATATTATATATATTTATAAATATTATATATATTTATATATATATATATATATATATATATATATATATATATATATATATATATATATATATATATATATATATATATATATATATATATATATATATATATATATATATGTATGTATAAATATTATATATTTATATATATATATATATATATATATATATATTATTCATATATATGTATATATATATATATATATATATATATATATATATATTCATATATATATATATATATATATATATATATATATATACAGGGTGTCTCAAAAGGTTCTACCAATAATTTAGGAATACATAGATTCGATTAAAATATCGCAATTGAGCCACACTTGCCTTAGCCCAAAAGTTAATATTTAGAAAGATGCAGGATGATCAAGTTAAAATTCAATTTTCGAACTTGTTAAATAATATCCCTAGTTTTCGAGATTTAAGTGAAAATTGGTGGTAACGGGTTTTTACAGCGAATAATAATACGCCTCCAATTTAAGTTTATAAATCTATCTAAGGTTCACCATTTACGAGATATTTGCTGTTTTATTACTTGATACAGCAGTATTAATCATTTAGCATATTACAAGTTTTATCATTATTATAAATTTTAATAAACCGTTCAGAAATAAAACTAATATGTTTCTTTGCGACAGATGCGTTAACTCCAATGGTTTCTTCTTTGATAAAAACCTGCTTTATAAAAATAATAAAACTCGAATATCCTAAATGGTGAGTACACGGGGCTGTTTCAAGTAATAAAACAGCAAATATCTCGAAAACGGTAAAATTTAGGTAGATTTATAAAGTATAGCTTTTTTGCGAAGAAAAGGTAATAGAAAATAATTTTTCTATATTAAACTTCCTAATTTTGTATTCAAAAAAATTAGAACATTTTTAAATACAAAATGTAGCCCTCCTAACGCCCTCTAAAAGTTACATTAAAACTGAAGGCGTATTATTATTACCCGCTATAAAAGTCCGTTACACCAATTTTTACTTTAATATCACAAAATCTAGGCATATAATTTTAAAAAATCGAAAATTTAATTTTATTTTGATTACCCTGAACCTTTCTTAATATTAAGCTTTGGACTAAGTTAAGTATGGCTAAATCGCGATATTTTAATCGAATCTACATGTTTCTTAATTATTGGTAGGATCTTTTGGGCCACTCTGTATATATGCATGTATATATGTATGTATATATATATATATATATATATATATATATATACACTATCCGTAATTGTCTTAATTTCGATAATTACGTAAAATTTAGATTTATATACCATTTATTTATCTATCAGCATCTATTAAAAAACGATTTAAAATTTCGGATAAATAATTGTTGGCATATTTTCTTGGCAACGTTCCATATCTAACATTTAACGATTATATCTGGTGTGTTTATATTTTATACCCAGAATGCCATAAAATGCACGTGAAGTTTACCCACTTTATTGCAGATCATATCGTAGTCAGATAAGATCATATTTTCTTATTTTTAGACTGGTTGGTTGAGCCCAGTTCCGTCGTCGGATCCGGGAAGTACGATAGTAACTTAGATTAAGATAATATGAATATTGATATAGCCGATATTCCCCCACCAAGGTGACAGAAAATCAAAAACTAATTAAGTATTTTTGTCACGTTATTTCTAAAAATATACAAATATTGAAATAAATAAGTAAATTTAAAATATCCTTACCTCCAAGATATGATCGATGGACTCCTGAAATTCATCGGAAGTATGGTGTAGGCGATCAATATCTCCCGAAATGGCCTGCTGTCGTATCGCCCCTACCATCTCCAGCCCTTGTTTCGTAGCTGTGTTCAAATCTTGTGCTTGATTGATCGCTGCATTTGCTAAATGTCGAGACAAGTCACGTGCTGAATTTATACAGGCTTGTACCGATTCTTCTATTTCTGGGGAATTCGCTACACCTTCGAAACCTATTTGCACCTGTATCAACAAAAATTTGCGTTTGGAGTTGTACATATATACTGAAGATAATCGTCAATAAGATAGAAACGTTAATTATTTCTATATCTTCATCTCGAGACATGTTTATTAGATTTAAAATAAAAATGTTTTAAAAAAGCGATTTACATTGGGTACCTACATGGAAAAATGATCAACGTTCAAACCATATTAATTTTGAATCTCATCTAAAATTATATAAGTTGACATACTTTTTACTACTCTAAGGGATCAAGACATCATTTTAAACATTAATATTGTGAAAGTATACGGCACAAATTTTTATAGAAATCTGTGATTTATTTTTTATACAATTTTTCTATATTATTCAACTTGTAACAGTATAGATTTTTTCATCATTGAGCTAAACCTGTATATATACAGAGTGAGATAGAAAACATATTTCAATTAAAAATTAAAACAGGTAGTTTTATTTAATAATATACGATCCGTATTTCAAAACAAAAATTTTTATATTCCTTGGCATAACCTAACAATCATTTAAAAAGTATAGCTGGCAAGTTGCTAATAGCAGTTTTTAATATTCACTATATTCGTAAAAGTAACATTTTCAATAATCAAAAAGGCAGGCCACTGATTTGTTCTCAATATAACAGCTTCAGCAGGACGAATAACCATCAGTGTCTATATATGTTCCATGCGAATGGGTTCTTCTAAAATTCAGTGGTAAACACATTTTATGCTTTTGTTTACTCGTAGAAACAGATGAAACAGACAGCCTCTGAAGATAGTGTTTGAAAAGTGTCGGCACAGTAATTTGTTAATAAAATGTTTATGTTTAAAACTAAATATTACCAGTTTTATTTTTTTTCTGACAATTCCTTGAACAATATGTTATTACTTAGTGGTTGTGCTATTATTCTATACAAAACTTTTATTTTAGATATTTATCCTGCAATATTTCATAAACTCATTAAACCTTGATTTGAGCCTTACCTTCCCTTTCTTTGTATTCTATAGTTTACAACACTTTTATGACTTGATTATATTTCGTTTCATTTAATATATTATATGCAGATTAAACGTAACGCAAAGAAGACAAGAGATAATATTGCCTGCTTATGATAAACACTATATGCTATAATTTATTTAAAGTACATTTTTCCTTTAGGTACACAGTTTACCTTCGGGTTCACCTCAGCAAAAATTTTACAGAACTAGTAATTGATAATGCTTATTTGAACCTGCGACAAGATGAAAAACCGCTCTAAAGGAAAAGCATGAAAAAAAGTTTAACAGCCTAAAGGTACGCGCCCAGCAGCAATTACAACTCTCACGGATTTTAAGCTTAACCATTTCATCTAGAAAAACCAGAAGTAGATGATTTCAGGAAGAAAGTAAGAACTGAACTCGAAAAAGCAAAGAAAATTCCAAACACTCTGATAACTACAGAAAAAATGGCATTAAGACATTTCAGGAGGCCAATTTTATCAAAATCCCACCCGACAACAAAGAAAGTACCACTGTGTTTATGGATATGACAACCCAACATACAACCAGAAAACCAATGAATCAAAAATGGTCACTTACTATCAATCCTACAGTACCCACTCCACACCACAGCAAGCCACTCATCTACATGGACTACCAAAAATACGCAAAAACAAGACACCAGTTAATAACTCCAGAAACTTACCAACTAGCAAACTTCCTAAATATTTGTTACAGATCATTCAAACTCCACAGGGTAGTCAAATTAATTTGTTAAAAACTCAAACCAGTTTGTAGAAATTATCAGAACTCTTGAATTAGAACATACTGACCAAGTTACAAGGTTTGATCTGGAAAGCGGACATACAAATGCCATACTGGATTACTTATTATTATTAAAACAAAATTAAAAGATGACCAAACTCTAGGGGAAAGGACTACGCTGCCTCTGGAAGGAGTAATTAATGCATATCATACAACCTCTACAGGGTAGTCAAATTCATGTATTAAAAATTCAAACCAGTTTGTAGAAATTATCCTAACTCTTGGATTAGAACATACTGACCAATTTATAATAATTAAGGTGGAAAGTTTCTTGTATGTAAATGTCCCATTGGAATACTCGTTGGCAATTATTAAAGCAGAGTTTAAAGATGATCAAACCCTCTGAGAAGGGACTAGCCAGCCTCTGGGGAGAGTAATTTATCTATCAAAGTCTTCGCAGTGCTTATTTCTAAATAGAAAATAAGTTCTACGCCCAATATTGCGACTTACCGAGGGATTAGTTTCTCTCTCCAATAGTAACCAATATTTATGGAATTTGGGACAATACCTGAACCAGGAATCTAAACATCCTCTACGAAGCAGGGAATCATAAAGATTCTATATATGCAGGGGCGATTTGCACCGATCAATCTTCCCTGGATGTGGAAATCAACAATATTAAAGAAGATTTCATGCAAGATAGAAAAGTTTATTCTTAATACAATTTGTATGTCAAAGAGCAATTTTAATTCAATTCAACAAACAGTCAAACGGTATTAAACTATTTTTTTGCTGTCTACCCTCAAGCTTAAATTTTGAGCTGAAAATCGTTTATTATTGTTATTAATCTTTACTAGCAAAAATAAAATACTAAGCATTTTAACTTTATGTTAATGCACAGAGTGCCCTGAGATGTGGAAACTCCTGAACCTAATTTTTAGTGTTAAATGTTTTTATGAAAAATTGGCTTATTGGCAAATTCGATTTTCGTTAAAACAAAAATTATTTTATGATAGATGAATAATTTAATAGAATCACTTCCACATCCAAAATCACTTTTAATTTTGTAACTCTAGAAATATTTAAATCAACTAAAAAAAAAGGATTAATATTGCTACTACTGGTACTCAAAAGCCACCGAGTTTAGCACACTTGTTAAAAAATATTTAATTATTTATACTTTTTTAACCTCAATAATTCTGTTTTTTTTTCAAACCACCAGCATTGTGTTATTAACTTCTTTTTTTTTTAATTCCCCAAAGAAAATAATCACACACTGTGAAGTCAGAATGTCTGGATGGTGAGTAAATAAGCCCCCAAATTACCTGTCTATTTTTTAGAAAAATGGCTGCCAAGCCAATTTGATAGTTGAGTATTGAACGAGCGTGAATTAATCCTGTTACAAATAAACCTTGCATATTTACTTTCGTAAATTTAAGGCAAAATGAAAATGTTCAGCATCTCTAAGTAAGTTAGGTTATCTTCGAAAATATGTGGACCAATTTATTTGTTTGAAAGTAATAGCGCAACAAACATGAATGACGACATTAATATTTAAAATTTCTAAATAACAATCTGATATACTCGTGACATACTCACAAGCACCTAATAACATAGTATGGCATTAGAAAAAAGAAGTTTCTAAATAATATTTACTTTAGATTTTGACTGAATTTAGGTAGCATTTTTCTCTTTAAAATATGAAATAGTTTATTGTTAAATAATTAAACATGTTTCTGAGCACCTTTAAAACAAAACCACGTTTTCTCAACGTTAATTATATATTTTTTTAAAATATAATTAAAATTTGTATAAAAAGTCACTTTATCGACAAACTAAGAATTAAGTAAATTTGTAATATAGATAACCTCCCTGAATACATACATTGGCTTGAATCGTTTTTAACAAAAAAAAGGCGCCAGTTTACTTTTTTTCCAATAATAAAATCTCAATCTAATTTAAATATAGTACAAAATTTAATATTAATGCATACACATACACCACATAATTGAAAAAGCTTCTAATTCGGTAATTTGTACTTATCGTAAATTTAAATTGAAGAACCAATGAGAGAAAGAAAACTGTTCTTATGAAATTAGAGCGGAAAATGTTGGTCAATTGATTATGGCACGAAATACCGTTCAAATTACTGGAACAAAACTAAGTTCCGCAAATGACCGCAGAAACTAACATGCCTTCTCTAAGCTTGCGAGTAGTGAATGAGGAGACTTAATCCACATTAGGATTTCCATGATGGTTTTCAGATAGACTGTCGAAGAGCCACTGATTTAATTAAGCCTCCAGATGCCGTTTCTTTGAAAATAACAAATAGGGCAGCCAGATAATTATAATTTAACCAAGCCTTATAAATTATCGAGAATGCTTACCTATGTATTGGTGTTACTTAAATATAAAATATACATCAAAGTACGTTAGTACTATTCAACGAAATAGTTGTTTCTGATTCCATTAACCTTTTCAATACATCCTAACATATCATTTTTATTACCATTTACCGCTAGAATGTGATATTGAAAAAAGTCTCTCTCCTATCTTTCTTAAAAACTTTCGTTGATGCGATCTATCAAATCTAGGTATATTTTTAAAGCATGCCTTATGCTACTATTTTAAGAAGAGATGTTTTATGAGATTGCTACTGTCACGCCCTCCGTGATAAAGATATGAATCATAAACGTTTTACTCATTTCAACTACATTTTCTTACATAAATTAAAAAAAAAACTGTAGTGCCATTTGAAAACCTTAAGGAAATTATAAAATATACATAGAAATTGAATTTGAACTTGATACAAGTAGAAAATTTTAGTTAAATGAAAATATTATAGCTACTACATATCTTCCAAATATTTATATCAGCAATATAACAAAATTTTTATTCTAGAGATAAAACTTACCACATTAGCATATAATCCTAAAAGGTGATCTAGTTCAGCTTTAAGTCGTTCGCTTGCTTCTAGAATTGCCTCCCTGTGTTCATGGCTAGTATAGGCACTGTCAGTAAAATCTTGTGTTCTCTCTAATACTGCTTCTAAAGCTGAAGGCAGAGTATCTTGGCAAGAGGCATCTGAAATAGGAATAACAAATCGACTCGACAAGTTATAATAAATGCAAAAATGGTTGAAAATTTATGTATTATACATATGATGCTAAATCTCACGTATTACGTTTATTCAGCCGCAACCAAAGGAAGAATTAAAAAATTAAAAAAATGTATATACAAGAGACTAAAAAATGTATATATATACACCTTTTAGCTGCAAATAGGGGTAATATATCAGGCGAGCAATACTTAGTAGTATGTAGACTTTTCAATTAACTTTAGAATAAAAAATGGGTTGTGGCAAACATAGTACTTACCAGTATTCAATATTATTCTCAAGTTGCAGTTTATACGAAAAAAAGTATAATAATTTCGACGTGTTTTGCTGTTTTCTAAAAATATTTATAGTTTCTGAATAAAAAAATCTTTTCGCTCTTAAAAAACTGTTTTACCCCCTAGGATAACCCTGTGTAGCCAAGAATTTTCACATACAAATAATAATACAAATTTCGCCTCTATTATAAAAAGATAAAATCAATTTTAGTGGTTACTTCATATCCCAAGGCTACCCTGTATAGTGGAAAAAATGTATTTATACAAAAAAAACTGTTTCACTGTTTATTAAAAGAGCTGAACGTATTTGAAATAACCTTGCTATTTCATTCTCCTGGGATTACCCTGCATAACGGAAAAAATGTTTTAATTTACAAAATAATAAAAGGAATCAGATGTGCATCGCGGTTTTGAAAACAACTAAATGTTTTTAAAATACATTTTTTTGGTTTTTATATACAGAAGTGTTGTTATTACCTTACCCATACGCACCCAGACACACGTACATGCCCACGTTTACGCCCACGCGCACTCGCACATGCATAAACACACACGCACATACAGACATACACAACACGCATGCGCACATACCCACTTTTACACACATTTTTTTACATACATCATAATTTGGGTTTCTAATTATATGTTTTTCGTCTTCTAAAGACCCTAAAACGTCGAAAAAAACCCGACAAAAATTTCCAGATTGTTTGCGATTATTAGAAAGAAAGAATGCCCGATAACCCTATAACATGAATGGCTTTTGTTTATTTTAAACAATTTGTTTTGTTTTTTAAAAATAGCGCCACAAATATATAAGTACTTTTTTTAATAAGATGACTGCCATGTTTATTAAACTGGAATTTAGCCTATGTGTAATTTGACAATAAGAGAAAAAATAATTTTTCTAAATCTCACATTTACAAAATATGACAGACAGTAAGAAAATAAAATTTGCAAACTAAAAGTTGTAATTACCGTGCCAACTGGATGGCCTAACTCTTAAAGTACATTAATGAACCCGGCTCTCAAAGTTTAAAAAATCCAAATTAACTAAACCGAATCCTATTTTATCTAATTAAAAAAAAAGAGTCCTGCACGTGGGTAGCATAAAGACCCACTCACGTTTAACAAAATCTAAAAGAAGTGTAATCTAAAAAAAATCCTAAATCGTAAATTATAGTTTTTTAAACCGATCCAAATATTATATTATAATTAATGGATTCGATGAATCCTTTTTCATTTTTGGGTAGACTTATAAATATCAGTTACAGGTACGTTCAGTTCCGTAAGGATATAGTCAAGTTAAACGTTTACACGTCTGGTACAGTGACGTTTTCTTATTTTCAGCGATGGCTCATAAGCATAATGATACATATTTCACAGAACGGTTTCAGTATTGATGCGTCACTGATATCTGTTAGTCTGAAATGGTACCTGAAATACAAATTTCAATTTTAAAATCGAGGCACGCCTTTTTTGTTTTAATGATGTTCTAGAAAGCTGTGATATAAACTTACATTAATACTTTCGTTTAGGCAAGACTGTTTTCAAAAATAGAATGTTTAACCAATTTTTTTATTCAATTAAATATTTGATACATTGTTCAGGTAGCATATAAAAACTGCACAAGTTGGACTTTATTTAAACTAAGTCATAAGAAAGTAAAAACGAGTGACCTACTCTGTACTATATATCTATCGGTGTTGAGGAATTAAAATAGAATAATACAATTGAAAATAATGAAACTAACACTTCTAAAAATATCTAAACGTTTACTTCTATTTACAGTATAACTCTACCCACTGTTTATTAGATGCCCTAAAACGATAAAATTAAAAAATCAGTTTGCATGCACAATATCACCATTCTCCGTCGCGTCGTATAACAATAGCTGCCTATTTAACGAAATCCATTTAGTAGGCGAGTTTTGTGGTTTTTCACTTCGAAAGTGCAAAGTGCACGTTTTATTGTTTGTTTGCATGCTCGTTGTACGGTAAACCTCATTTTAGCTTATTTTATTCATTTGGTAACTTAAAAGTTAGGTTCGTGTTGGCGTTTTAAATTATATAATCAACATTTTATAGTTCGTTTAGCCTGCATTATAACTTTTTTCAAACATTATATTTTACATAATCAATATTATAATCATATAATCATTATAACATGATAACATACGATTTGTATTAAAGACTAGTGTTTAATTATAGTAATAATAATAATAATAATTCAGCAGCGAAGGTCGTTCATCAAGCATTAGCCACAACATACAAACGAACGGAGAACACAAACCATTACTAACTACTACTAATAATAATAACTCTAATAATATTTTTGTATATGCAAAAAAAAAATGTTTATTGATACACTGAAACCAGGGTAAAAATTTATATTTTAAACCATTTTGATCAAAAATGTCTTCTGAAGAAAGCCATAAAAGTTTGGTTTCTACAAATAAATTATTTTCTAAAAGTAAATAGAAATATTTATAATCAACAACAAAAGTTATGGTTCGATCAGGGATCGAACCCACACCTCTGGATCACTAGTCAATTGCTCTAACCAATTGCGGTTGGCAGGATCAACAATGGTTATGATACTAGTGGGTTTGAATATGTAGTTCTAACGAATTCCTTATCAGTGGTACGATAGCGCAATTGGTTAGAGCAATGGACTAGTGATCTAGAGGTGCGAGTTCGACTCCTGCTCGTACCATAACCTTTGTTGTTGATTATAAATATTTCTAAAAAAAATTTTCATAGTTTAAAAACAAACTGGAAAAATACTTCTATTTAAATAAATTTATATTTTGCAAAAGTTTTTTCGGTAATAATATTACTTTGTTACAACTACAAGACCTAAGTCGGGAAAACATTTGTTGATTTTGGATAAAAATCAACTTTGGTGTTTAAACTCACTTTATTTTTGTAGTTTTTTAAAATTAAATCTTGTCCCTGTTAAAGTATTTATTAGTAATTAAATTAGTGAGATAAAAAAAAAGTTACCGATCAAATGGTACATTATATAGTGGACATATGTGCAAAATTAAAAACTAATGACTCATTCAAGTTTTTCTTTGGGATTCATTGGAAAAAAATAAAATTAATAAAATAAGAAAATTGGTTTAAATAATTAGAAATATTACAAATTGATTGGTCTTGGACAGGTGGTCTAGAGACGACAATTTTAATTTAATAATTTCTTTTATCTTATTTATTTTTTCTTTTATCTTACTTTTTATGTTTTAGTTAAAACAGATAGTAGAGGAGTTTTTCCCCTCGCCGAGGTACCAGATACACGTTCCAAGTATTGGTGAAGTATTTACTGGTTTCCAGTCCTATGTATATGAGTCGGTTTTCCTATTCCTCTAATTTTTTTCTTCTTTCTATTTCTTTTTTCTTCCTTATTTTACCCAAGCCAAACTAACATTGTTCGAAAAATTGTATGAAAAAATAATGATAGATTTTCGTCAAGTAAAACATTCTGAAGGCAAAGTCGGATCTCAAGGTGAGGGGTACGGTTTTACCATCGAATTGTCATGTTTCATTCTCCTATATCTGTAGCTTGAGTAAAATCCTCAACTCTGTTCATCACTATCTTGAATCTTGCAAGTCTTATATTCTCTTCCTAACCGAAACTACAAAAAGCCGTAAAAATGCAACCATATCATCTTTGCTTTCCTGGCTATGAACCTCTTACATCATTCCGGCTGAACGGTGGCGTCCGCGCCTACGTTAGTAGTAATCTATCATGTATAAGATTTCCTAATTTTGAATAGAACAGATTCCATTTCCTGTAGCTCAAACTAGCCCTTTAAACTTCCATAAAATTTATTGTTGTATTTATTGCTCTTCTTCATACAATTCTTTCAACGGCATCTTCAACTTTCTTCCTGCTAAGGTAAATTCCCTATTCTCTGAATTCTCTTCGTCTGAAATCATTATCCTTCCAGACTTATGATATTCATTAAAAAGAATGGTTAACTTTACTTAAATCGATCATCACGGTAGAGCAGCAGAGGCCTTTGCAATTAGCCAGTTCAGACTTGGAGGTTACTTCCCAATCATCGTTACACATAGCCAAAACCCACTGGAACTCTTTCTCACCACTCACCCAGAGCCTTATCAGTTTTTCAGTTCCGCTCCTCCGGGTTCCTCTGATCATGGTCTAATTACTGTTTGCTGGCCTTTGCAACAAGAAGTTGTAGAATCCATGCCACCAAGTGTAATTTCGCAGACTGAGATAGGTTGCGGGATTTCTACTCTTCCTTCCCGGTTGTTTATATTTGTTTCTCTTCCAGCGATACTTCCGAAATTTCTTTACAAATCTCTAATGTAATCCAATTAGGTATAGAAACCTTTATACCACATTTTATTAAAACTTAAAAACCCCTCAACAATAACCCTTGGTTTTCAAAACCCTGCGATATTGCCAGACTACAGAAAATTCGTACTCATAAAAATTTCGTGAAGAAACCTACTTCAGAAAATCTACAAGCTAAAAACGAGGCGAGAAATCATTACAGTCGCGATGACAGAAATGCCTTTAACATACGGATAAAAGGCAGAGTTCTTTCGCTTGCCAAAGTTCCTTTCCACCCTTAACGTCTGTTTATGAAATCGTCTTCACGTCTAAATAAAAAGCTGAGCTTTTTGCAAAACACTTTGACGCAAAGTCTACTTTTATACCACTTCTTCACTTCCTGTTTCCATCACTACCAACTTTGCTATACAATATGCACGAAATTTCCTTTAGAGTTAAAAGGGTACGATGTATTTTTAAAACACTTAATACCAGAAAGACATGTGTACTTGATGGCAATCCTGCCATAGTCCTAAAGAATGCAAACTAGAAATCTGAACTAGCCCCTATCATTACCAGGTTATTCCAAGTGTCCTATGACAAGGGCATTTTTTCTAAAAGCTAGAAATCTGCTCGTGGATAGCCTGTTCTCTAGAAAGGATCCGATACAGCTACAGACCTATATCCCTAATTCCAATTGTGAGTAAGGCAATGAAGAAATGTATCCATTATGATCTTTTAAATTACCTTGAAAGCAATAAACTTATCCATGACTGGCCATACGGTTTCCGCAACCAAAAGTGCACAGCAGATCTGTTCACCTTCACAAGCCAACTGGAACAAGTCAAATGACGCACTTCTTAACAAACGTCTTGCCTACAGTGCTCCTCCAAAACTTTGTGCTTGGATTGCCAGTTTTCTTTCCAATATTTCTGTAGCGGTTGATGGCCATTGATTTTCAGGACATCTGCGCAGACGTTCCACAGGGTTTCGTGTTGATACCTACCTTATTCTTCCTTCACATCAATGATCTGATTTCTTCTATCAGCAATCCTATTTACAGCTATGAGGATGATAGTATACTCCACTCCAACTAACAATTTCCAAAACTTGTTTACAAGATCGAAATTTATGATAGGCGTAGGGTAATAACTTTAGACCGTAGAATGGGCAGCAAAGAACCTTGACCAGTTTAATGCCACTAGACACAATCATGTTTACTATCTCAAAAATTATCTCCCAATACCTATACCATTCAAATAAATAAACAAATACTTGAAGCCAAATATTCTTTTAGTTTAGTATGTCAACTTCTATACCCTCTACACATGGGGGACAGCCTTTTCTTTAATTTTCAACATCCCTGAGTCGGTCCAATGTAGAACTATTTTCCTGTTTGATGTTCAAAAAATTAATCAAAAGGAAGCTTGCCTCACTAGAGCATCGTCTAACTGTCTCTGTACAGATACTACCACGGATCCTGTTCTGATGAATTATCATCTATTATGTTTTCCTTAGTCATTCCTGCCGGGGAGCATCGACCCACATGCATCCCTTCACAACGTCCAACTCCAAAGGACTTTCCCTCTTCTCTTAGTCTTTAAATCCTGCATCAATACCCGACATTCTTTAGTTTCTACAAAATAATAATTATTTCTTACCTCCCTAGGCAGATCGATACCTACCCAAAATGTGTAAACATATTTTTTTAATTTCGTATTTTTAATCTGGAATAATGCTCGTAAATCCAGTAGTTTTTAAAATTTAGATCGTCATAAAATTTTGCTTGGTAAATTTTGAAAAACAAAAAGCTTGCCTTCGGAAATATCCAAATCAGGTGGATATCTTCATAATTATTCTATTATAAGCGTATAATCTTCATAAGCATTGAGAGTATATTCCTATAATTTACTATGTCGAAGTTTAAAGGTGGTGTTCAACTATTCATGTTCACGTTAGTAACTATTAGTCGCATATATTTTACACGATCTAGCAAACTTTCGCTAAAGTCGCTTTAAACTCGTTATATATCCCTGCTGAATTCCTGAACTCACATCATAAGTTCTTTGATATTATAATTCAGATATTTGGAGAACTAATTCAGAATTTTCCGAGAAGCACAGTTAAATGTGCAAGAATAAATAAAAGTATTTCTTTATAAGGTTTAAAAAGTTGATTAATTATGTTTTAATATCTAGTGCGGAAAATGGAATTTCGGCATGATTGTGATTTATATTTTATATGTATACAGATTATTTTTAGGTACATGGGCAAAAAAGAATAATATCTACTGTTGTCAGAATTAAAACATATCCTCTCACATATCATATAGTAATATTATATTGATACAGTTAGCTCTATCAAAATCTGCACTAATAAAAAACAACATTCAAAAGCTGCAGTCTTAACTGCCTTGTTGAATACCTATTGTTGTGTTACTGACTATACTGATATCCTGCATGCAAGCGAGATTTTCGTTTATCTTTTTAGGGCATCTAAAGAGAAGCGTTACATATTGAAAACATAAGGGAAAATTTATACTCTCCAACAAATTTATTAATACCATTTTATCTTAGTACATGGTTCTGACTTCATTTTGTTAACTAAATTAAACAGTAAAAAAATCAATATTAAATAAACTATTATATACAGTTTATAAGACACGAGTAAGCTGACGTGAACCTTATGTATATTGTAATGATGTCGTCCGTTACCGAAACCAAACCCGTAGTAGTACGGATTAGAAAATACAGAGAGTACTTGCTGATAATATAAATCTTAAGAAAGATTTTCCAACACTCAGAAAAATCTATTTCTAGTGTGACACAATTTATGATATATAAAATGTAAATATCTATAGATGGACTACAACAAATTCATGTTTATCCAGATATCGTCAGCACCGTCGCAATTTGATTTTAGTGACGTAATACTAGCATTAATCTGATTAACACTTGTGTGTCCAAAATCAAAGGGCCAATTATTCTTTCCCATAATAGTTTTATAAAATTCATTTTTTTCTTTCCCTAAAAAATAAATAAAACTAATCGAAAAATGTATCTATATTCGTAGGATTTGGTAAACAATGTGATAAACTGTAAATTTTACAAATTCCAAAACACTTAAATATATTAAGTGTTCAACATGTTTTATTAGAGTTGTTTACAGCAGATACACAGTCAAGTTTTTAGCGCGCCCTACCAATGAAATAGTTCGGTAACTTGAGTGTTTATATATGTATTTATTTTCTTCAAAAGGAAATTATTTCTATCGCTGTAAGACCTTGGATCTGTAATTCTTTATGAGTGTTATCTCTTCAGAAAACCATGGTGTTTTTGTTTGGTAATTCGAGTTTCTTTTAAAGGTGCATGCCTCTCAAACAAATTTATCAAAATTTGATGAAGCAATTATATTTTTATTTTGTATATTTCGTCTTTTAAATATTCCAATTTTCGTTAACTAAATCAACAAGCATATTATTGTAATTAAAATTTTGTTATTTCGGTGTCCGTTTAAGTATTTTAAGTCTAAATTAACACATAAAAGATTGCGACAGAAGATATCTGTAGGGGGAGTACCACAATATTCAATTTTATCAGGATTACCTACGAAAATTGGGTCATTTGGGTACTACTGTTATTTTTTATTCAAAATGTGTGAAATACCGTAAGACTCACAAAAATTCTGAGAGCAGTGCATTTAAACTTAAAAAATTGATGTTTAGATTTCCTAGGCATATTACCTGTATCAGACATAATATTACCGAAATCTAGAATTACGGCATTTATATTATTTGGAGGTCAATAAAAAGCTCCAATCACCATTCATAACGCAGATGTTTTGTTTTAAAAAGATTTTCCAATCCAGGATTTATTTCGAAATGAAATGTGGGTTTTTGTGAATAAAGAGTTCCTTAACATATCTGGAGATACCGTCTCCACGACTCAACCTGTCCATTCTTTAATAAGGCTGTTTCATCATTAATGTATTCAGTGAGCTATGTGCTGTAATTAAGCAGACGACTATTCGCGTGGAGATAAACCATGTTGTTCTATAAGAAAACAAACCGTCAACGTATCTCCAAATCAGGACAAACATAATCTGAATGAGTATATATATATATATATAATATGAATAATCTGAATGGGTATATATATATATATATATATATATATATATATATATATATATATATATATATAATCTGAATGAGTATATATATATATATATTGCTTAAAATGTAATTTTTGCATTATGTATAGAAAACTACCGTAGGCAGATTAGTCTATATATTTGGATACATGATTTTCTTGAATGTTTGTCGATTTATAGGTAGATATATTCTGATCAATTGCGAAAACACCAAATAAACTTTTTTATAAATCAACTTGTGTATTAATAACAAAAATAGACCATTGTTTCAATCGGTAATTCTAACATGCAGAGGTTTCATTTCAAATTTCACTTTTCCATTTGGTTTTAGTATATTTTTGTTTCAAGTTACACCAACGTCACAAAAAGGATAACATTATCCCTGTCGGGAAGAAATCTCGCCATGCCGTAGACACAATGATCCATTTGAGTCAAACGTCGAGCAAAATCGCGATTCTTGTTGTGACGTTGGTGCAACGCCAAACAAAAATGTAGTAACATTATTTCTCCCAACGTAAGTCAGGAATCAACAGTGTAATGCCGGTTGTGGTATTAGCCAGCGGAGTAGTTGTTTCTGTAATTTCGTTTTGCGCCTTTGACTACATTGGTCTCGCTAGTCTATGGCGGCTTGATAAGCTCTAATAAGAGCGAAATCGCGATCGTCATTTGACTGAAATAGATCATTGCACCTGCGGCATGGCAACACATGTTCCAGACAGGGATAATGTTATCCTTGTGACGTTGGTGTAACGTGACACAAAAATGTATTAACATTATTTCTACCAATGAAAGTCAGGAATTAACAGTGTAATTCAATGCCCGTTTTGGTATTAGCCATTGGAGTAGCCGCTTCTGTAATTCCGTTTTGTGCCTTTGCCCTACACGGAACTCCTTAGACCATAGCGGCCTGTTGAGCTATACTAAGAGCGAAGTTGCGATCGTCGTTCGATTGAAACTGAGCACTGTGCCTGCGGCATGGCAGGACAGGTTCCAGACAGGGATAATGTTATCCTTGTCGTCAGGAATCAACAGTGTAATTTAATGCCGATCGTGGTACTAACCAACGGAATAGATATTTCTGTAAATCCGTTTTGTGCTTTTGCCCTACATGGGGCTCGCTACCGTATGGCGGTCTGATGAGCTCTTAAGTGGAAAGCGGAATCGCGACCGCCATTCGACTGAAATGGATCATAGTACCTGCGGCATGGCAGCATATATTTCAGACAGGGATAATGTTATCCTTGTTGTGATGTTGGTGTAACGTGAAACAAAACTGTATTAACATTATTTCTCACAATGAAAGTCAAGAATTAACAGTGTATAGAACGAAAGACTTAGAAACGTCTCCATTAAAGCCAAAATCATGGTACAGATATGTAGACGACTCTTTCGTAATATGACCGCCTGGTCGAAAAAGCCTCCATGTATTTCTTGATCATCTGAATCAACAACATGCTAAATAAAATTTACTATGGAAATTGAATCAGAAGGCACGATTCCCTTTCTAGATGTTCTAGGTACAAAGGACACTCCGTATATAGAAAACCAACTCATACGAGCAGATACTTAAATGCAAATTCCCATCATCATCCAGCACAGAAACAATCAGTTATTAATTCTGTCGTTTACAGAGCCTTCGCAATTTGTGACCAAAATTCTTTACATTCGGAAACAGACAAACTAACTCAAGCTTTAAAAGAGAATGGATATTGCACTGAAGATATTAGACGGTCAATTAGAAATTATAATAATCCTAATGATACTAATATGGAATTACCGAGAGGAAGTGTAGTTCTTTCATTTATGCACGGAACCATCGACAAGATTGCAAGGTTACTTCGCCGGTTCAACATACGTCCAATCTTCAACACACACAAGAAAATTGGACAATGTTTGCGATCGCCAAAGGACATCATTCCTTTCCAAATGGAAGGAGTATATGCAATTCCGTATTCCTGTGGTGATGCCTATATTGGAGAAACTGGGCGATCCATATCGACTAGGCTCAAGGAACATAAACGATGTATGTCATAAAGGTAAAAGAAACAAAAGTTCTTACATGGGTTTCGGGATTCTATAAGCAGAAAATTAGAAAATCTATTGAAATGTATAAGCATTCTAAAAATTTTAATAAAAACACAGTCTACATCATACGTGGAAACCGATCTTTACGCCGGGTTATGTTTCGGTCAACACAGGTCGACTATAAATAGCCGGCCTAGGTTTCTCCAAGCTCATTCAGTGTTCTGATCTCGTGAAGTAAATATCTCTGAAGGTGCCTCGAGCAATCGAAGGCGAAACATCGGAAAGTTATTCCATTTTGACACGGTCTAATCCCAAGAACCATGATTTCTTAAGGCAACAGTGTAATTCAATTCCGGTCGTGGTATTAGACAATGGAGTAGTTGTTTCCGTAATTCCGTTTTGTGACTTTGCCCTACAGGAAACTATGGAGGCCAAATTTGGCTGAAATTAATCATTATGCCAGCAGCATGGCGGGATATGTTCTAGACAGGGATGTTATCCTTGTGACATTGGTGAAACAAAAATATATCAACATTATTTCTCCCAACGAAAGTCAGAAATCAACAGTGTAATACCGGTCGTGGTATTACCCAGTGGAGTAGTTGTTTCTGTAATTCCGTTTTGTAGCGGTTTTTCGAGAGGATTATAAAATATATTTTAATTCCTTACTTAAAACACCTGTTTAGTATACCTCAATGATGGGACCGTAATGGTTCAATGAATTGAAGATCCTTTGAAACATCTTCAAAATGTTTCAGGCGTTGTAGAAATGCTAATTTAAGATTAAATCCGAAAGAATGTTTATTTTTGCATATTTTTCAAAAGGAAGTAAAATTTATGATCATGATCGAAACTGTAAAAGACTGGCCAATACCCAGAGATAAATATAAGCTGCAAATTTCTTGGGATTATTAGCCAGTTTGCAAAATAGCAGCTTGTCTACCATTAAAGATTTATATATATAATATATATATATATATATATATATATATATATATATATATATATATATATATATATATATATATATATATATATATATATATATATATATATATATATATATATATATATATATATATATATATATATATATATATATATATATATATATATATATATATATATATATATATATATATATATATATATATATCTAACCCTGAATTCAGAACCCAGAGTAAGCAAGTTCAGTTTTTCATTTAAAAAAATCTGCTTGAAATTTCATTAATTATAAAAGTTTAAAAAATTAAACACAGACAGTTAAACCAGGAACAATTTGAAGACCGCATGTTTCCATGTGGCATATACTAAATTGTTTACGATCAATGTTAAAGGGCTTTTTTGGCTATTTTAAAAGAAAACATAAGAAGTAATCAATTTTGGTCATCTATACATACATGCAACAATAAAGGACTATGTTTACAAAATCTGTAAAGTGAAAGATGTTTTAACATAAATAGCTCTACCAAGTGTCGGCTATAGATCCTAGAAAAAATTTAACTATTTTTATGACATATATCTTGTTTTTTAGATGCACACCTAAATACGTTATTTTTGTTCTGATGGTTATAAAATAGCCAGTTAACAATATTCGGATAGTGATGGGGTTTCCAAATCATATTCTTAGTGGTAATTTAACAAATGCACTTTTTAAAACCCAAAAATCGATTTGTTATGATTATTATTTTAAACTTAACAGCTGTGGATTTATGTTTGACAATATTATTTGGTAAACGAGAACGAAGATGAAGTAAATTGGGCCGAGATCATTATATGCTAAATTTTAACAGCCATTATGAGCTCTACATATAAAGGTGAATAATTGTGGGTGTATAAATATATTATTCAGCTTCTCAAAAGAATATACTGTAGTAAAACTTAATGTCCTTTATAAACTTTCCTAAAGCATGTCATTCCCTTGACAGGACATTATACATTAGATACTTATATTAAACTTACCCATCGTAACTTTACTGTGCTCCAGTAATTTCTGCAAATGTCGCATGCAGGCATACGCTGTTCCCCTGTCATTCTCCAGCTCTTCTCGTTGCGAATGTAGGCTCGATTCACTGTTGTTTAAGACTCCGTCCTTAACAACGTAATGGATAAGATCCATTGCTCTTCGCATCTGACAAAATACCGTGTCCCTATTTTCTCTCGCCGACGTGCTGTCTGGATGGCGGATGCTTGTCTGGAAAAATAAAATTTGCAAATAAAAGCTAATAAAATATCAAAAAAAAATGTAATCCATTACAAAGGTAATTTATTTTTTACGCAAATAATACACAAAAGGATTAGTAAATATAATTAAAAAACAACTTTAGCATGTGGTATAATACCAGTGATCACGAAGAAAGAAAACTAACCGATGTGTGATGTGATAGCAGCATTTAAATTGGGCGCTAACTTGATAAATATTGATAATTCCTTTTTAAAAACCGACCCACATAGGGGCAAATTGTTTAATCGGCAAGTACTCCATAACAGGAGTTAAATAACTTACTTTTGAAAACTACTGTTGAAAAAAAAAATAATCAAAAATAAGCAATTCCAAAGATTTGACTAACAGAGTAGTGCTTGACCCGTTCATCACATATCTCCTTCCCTTTTGAGTTCGGCCAACAAGGTTGACTAGTTTTCCGATCTTCCAGTTCGATATTAGGAGTTTTTGGGGTATTTAGTTTTTTTTGGGACTGCTTTTTGCACTTCCAAGTTCTCTTATTACATATACCATATAGGATGATAACAAATATTAATTATAATTGTTAGTGGAGTAATCTAATGGTTCACTGATACTCCAGGTCTATTCAATGTGTGAAATTGGACGTTGACAGGATATTCTGTGGTTTATTAGTTTTAAGTTGTAGTTTTTGATTTGGTATACGAAAACTTATTGAAGTTCTCTCTTTTTCGTATGTTTTGTTGTTAGCTTCTAGGTAACGTGAAGGTATGACTCCTATACTGGGTATAGTCCTCTTTGGCTTTTAAGATTATCTCGCTGAACTGAATAATTAAAATTACTTCTCCATTAAGGCGCGGAATTGTTATTTTCTTGTAGTGGATGTCGGTTAATAGACAATCGTTCTTTGTTGTAGTTAGCAGCTTGTAAAGGCAAGGTTCATGTTTTGAGAGGGTGTTTTGTTTGTATTTGATGATGTCTTCTAAATGGAGACATTTTTCTGTTATAGCCCAGTAATCTTTTTTTCGTGAACAGGTACAATATAAAGGTATATTAGGGATATAGTTTAGTTAAGGATTAAAATAAGGTATATTTTATATAATACAAATTATGTGGGAAGGACAATCGGCGTGCGTATAGAAAATATAATTATATTATCTTTAATTACTACTTGAACAGAAATGTGCTGGTTAGCATTAAGAATAGAAATAAGCATCAAATGTACAGGGGCGAATGAAATTGCATTTCTTACGTTATAATATTTTGGAATAATAAGTTTACTATAAAGAACTACTTGTAATTGCTTCGGATTAATATTATTACAATCCTTTCAATGGTTTATTGAGCAATGTTAAGCTACCAACGTATCGGAAATATATCGTATAGGACATTACATAGATAGACAGAACAATTTTGACGACACCATAAACAGAGATAGATTTAAAATTCGATGTTAACACCTATATAAGTGATTACTAACTCACCTATATAGGTATTAATATCCAAGTTTAATTATATGTGTGCTTATGGTGTCGTCAAAATTGTCCCGTCTATTTATATAATGTCCTATATGGGTAGTAATTTTATTGTGCCTGATGGAACAGCCTTGAAAAAAAATATAGATTTTCCGAAACGTTGGCAGCTTAACATTGTCCCATATAAACCATTAAAACGATATTAATAATATTAATGGGATCATTAACCAACTTTCAAAGATTAATAAAAAAAACTAACAATAGAATTTACTTCAAATTTTGCACAAAAATCAAATGTTATATAGAGATGAACTGGTAACATCTTGGTACGAATCTAAGATGACGGCCTAATAAAATATTTTAAAAAATCAGAATGAAAAAATTACATATTAGATTAATTTCAAATGTTGTGCAAGCATTAAGTGTGATAAAGAAATAAACTAGAAAATTGGGGTATGATGGCGGAATAAAATGGCCAAACAAAATATTTAAAAATTCAACGTAAAGTACACGTATATGTATGTGTTCCTAAATGACTAACTGGGTCACAATTCACTATTCCTTATAAAAGGGAAGATTTGAAAACGGAATTTCCGGGAAAGGAAGTTTAGTTTTTAATATTTTTCAGTCGACCGGTGTTTAATTTTAATAAATGTACTATAAACTGGCGCATAATGTTTTGTTTGTTCGTTTTCAGTCAATATGCAGGTTTTTTTTCGTGAAAAAACAGCAAAGCTGTGAAAATAAAACTTCAATTGGAAATAATTTAATCATCGTTTTTCTCAGTCAGTGTCCTTTCTGGCTCATATCGGCTTTGGTTTCAATTTGTAAATTTAACTCAAAACTCACATCTGTGTCATCACTGCAGGAAATCATAGAACTGTAGCGGGAGTGTTTCCAATATATCGCGCTGCTTAAAACTACAGATAGTAAGGTTGTTTTAAAAAAGTAACTTAAAAATGTGTTTAATTTTATATGAGTTTACTTACATTGACTAGTTAACTTACCTACGATTTTACTGAATCTGCAGGAAAAATCGTAATTAGTATACTCCTTAAAATAATCTGTCCTGGGCCGATATACTGATAGGCCTGTTTTGGATTTTCATGTTCATTATTTTTAGTTTTCTCACTGCGTTTCGCACGGTAAGTATATTCGGAGGCTTGATGGTCAATAATATAAGTACTACAGTTTCTTTATCACTGCTCTATAGACATCATAATGTCGAAGTTTGATTTTATGTTCCGTTAACTCACAGAACAAAATACTACTCGTTGGGAATTTTGTAATTTAGTTTTATATCGGCTTAATCACTGGTTAACTAGAGCTTCTAGGAAAACTGTCGATATACTCTGCTGCAAAACTAGAACTGCATAAAATACATACCCGTTCTACCCAAACCTAGATAAATCGATATTATTTTCCGAATACATCAAATAGTAAAAACAATGTATAACACACTAGAAAGCCAATAAGAAGCCTATAATTCTTAATTAAATGTTTATCAAAAATAATTTTCGAGCAACTTGTGGTTAGACCAAGAAAACGGTAAAAATATTTTCAATTTTTTATTTAACGTAACTTGTGGTGGTTATATTACACGATATGTCACAGGGTACAACTCTTTTCTAAATATCTAATAAAACTCACAATCGTAGTAGGTTATAGTAATAAGCAAAATATTGCATCCACACAACTACATTTTCTCTCACAAACATGCAGGTATCATATTTAGCCTTTAGTTAACTTAATTTGTATGTAAATTAGTTAGTTAGTTAGTATATATGTTTGGGTCAAATCATGTAACTTTTGAAGCAGTTACCGTAATAGAAATTAATTGAAATTTGATCTACTTACATAAACCCGATGGCAGTACAATATTATGGTGTCCAATCGTGAATGTCTTATACAGAGTGCGTAAAAAGAGACGCTAAAAATTCCAAAATAAAACAAACGTAAACACCAGTTCCCGTTATCGGAATTAACTGAGATTTAGTATACGTACATAAACCCTATGACAATAAAATATTATAGTGTTTAATGAATGTCTTGTACAGGGTACTAAAAAGAATAAAACAGTTCGCGTTATCGGAATTGATTGAGATTTGTGTGTGTTGTCCAATCGTCAATGTCTTGTACAGGGTGTGTACAAATAATGCTAAAAAGTAAAAAAGATTTAAAAAAGCTTTTGTTTAAGAACTATTGAACTGAAAAGTAAAAAATAATTAAAATTACATAAACAGAGAACTTTTAAAATATGTAAGATTTTCTTAAAATCTTGTGGCGTGAGACGTCATCACACTTGAAATAAAGCCTTAAACTTTTAAGAATATATTCAGATTTTTAAAAGTTCTTTGTTTATAAAAAATGAACTATTTTTTACTTATCAGTTTAATGTTTTTTTTTATTTTTTTTTATCTATTTTATTTGCATGCATTTTTCATGTTGTAGACACTCGTATATTATTAAAATAATAATATAATATACATTTTAATAGAACTTTTCACACATCTCGGGGTGGTAGACTAAGATATTCGGTATTAATTAGACCTAGTTACATATATTTTTGTAAAAATCAGACAGATAATCCCTTTCCTATTTTTGAAAAGATGTGAGAAATATTTTAAAATGGAATTTGTATTAATTCACAAAATATTTAAAAAGGAATCCATTATACCATAATAAATTTAGGCTTGTTTAAAATGAAATCGTGCTGTCGGTATTACAACCTTAGTGTCGGGGCTGTACCGCTATACCTAATGCAACTCAAAAATAACATATTATTCCAAAATATGTATGAGAAAGCGTGAGCTATTATCAAAATTATAGATCGATTTTCCATTATTAAAAATAATTGATTGTTTTTGCACAATCGAAAAATCTGTGGTTGTATTTTATACTGAAGGGATTATACCAAGTCAGTACAAAGAATAAAAATAAAAAAAAGGAAATGAAAAAAAAAATTAACTATGCAAATAATGCTAAATAAACATTGCAATACCATTTTATATTTTGAAACAGGAATTTTATGGAATAAAGTTTAGTAGACTGAGAAAGTGAGCCCAATATTCCACTATCGTTCAATTTAAATTCATATCACGTTTGACCTCACCTAGGCTTTATTTTCCCTGCTGCTGTTTTGTATATGGCTCCGGCGAAGTATTCACATAAGCCAAGGTAAATTAAAAAATATCAAAATAATTTGGGCTAGGGAATATTGAATGTTTATAAAAATGTTGAATTAAAATGGAAAATGGTCATCTCTTTATAGATGTTAACGAGAGCATTATTACGTTTTGTTAAAAATATCTCTTAAAATATATGTGAAAATACAAGACAACAAACATACCTGGTGCCACAAAATGGTGACCCACCTTTATAGCTTTTTGGCGTTTTAAAAATATTCATATGAAATTTAGGTAGTTCAAATTTCGCACTTTTTAAATTCGGATATTTTTCTAATAACTTTTTATTTTTTAATAGCATTCTCTACATATTTTTGCTTATTTTGATTCTATATTATATTCTAAGAACAAACATAATTCTTACTTGTCACAATCTGACATATCAAACTATTTTTATATCACTTTTAGATTTATGTGCTGTAGGTTATCAAAAAAGTACTGTGAGAAAAATAATATTACCAATTTTTACTAGTACGGTAGGTTAACCGAAAAAAATCATTTTTTGACGAAGATTTTAATGAAACACTTTAATATTCAGACCTAAAATAATTACGCACATAACATTAAAATATCCGTCCATCCAAAAATAAAATATATATATATTATTGAAATAATAAAAAAGGCCCCCATGACTTTAATTTATGGGGAATGCTTTAAAAAATCCAGCCTCGTTTGTTAAACTTATGTAGAAAGATTTCCGGAAAGAATGCACACAGCTGGCCGTTATTTCAAGAAGCTTAAGCCAAAAATGAGACAAGAATCGCCAAATTGAGGAAATAGAGTTATTGTTAATGAACAAATGATAAATATGTTGACTAATGTAAACTACTATGTGTTTTATCGTTTGTTAAAAAGTCTGTCGTTTTCAGGGGTCTATCCTCTTGTGTAGTAGAAAAATAAAATATATTTGACGTGTTTCACCGTTTCATACATAATATTTTTGCTTGGCTTACTGAATTGTCATTTTTCAAAATTTTTTACATATATGCAAAAATAACTTCTACAATTTTTCGATTTTTCCAACTATTTCTGTTTTCAATTTGACTGATATCGGTTTGAGCATTTTTAAAATATGATCTTTTTTACATTTGTAATCCATTTAAAATATCGAAGATCTAGGCCCATGACACATGAATCTATTTGACCGCTCTCAAGTTATCTTGTGCGCAAATTTTGTTTACACACTAATATCCGTATAGACATCATATTTACATCATAATGTGTTTCTAATGACGTCGATAACACCCAACTTATATTTTTCGAAAATGTATGCCATAACAATACTTCCCCTAAATACCCCATATAACATATTAATAATATATACGCTCTATGGGCTGTTATTCGGGAAAGGGAAACCCTAAATTAAACAAGATAATGGCAACACCGAAATATACATTTTTTTTCTTGAAGTTTTAATTTATTTTGTTTTCATTTTGCATAATGTTGCAATTTTCCAGGGCTGATATGAATTTTCTTATTTTAAATAGAACTGCCTATATATTTTACAGATTCCGATGATAAAGGGAATTAAAGATTTACACAGTTCTTTTTAAAAAGCGAATTAGTTCTGAAATATATATATTTTTTTTGTTTTCAGGGCGCTGTTTCATCCTCTTATGAGTACCCTGTGTAATTGAGAAATATGTTTATATACAAAAATGTAAAAAATATTTGACGTGTTTTATCGTTTTCTAAATACTTTTTTGGGTTATCAGGGAGCTCATTGGACCGTCGTTTTTCGAAATAATAAATTATTTTTCCATATATGAACAAATGACTTCTAAAATTTTTGGATGTTAAAAAGGTTCTCAACTATTTCTATTTTTAATTTGGCTGATATCGGTTTGCGGGTTTTTAAAATATGCTCTTTTTACGTTTTTTAACCCCTCACACTCAAAATCTAATCCGTTGTACTAGAGTATTTTTGGTGCATAACAATACTTCCCCCTATATAGCCCTTAAAAGTAAATACACAATATGGACTGATATGGGAACGCTGGAATATTTGAAGTTTTAGTTTATTTTGCTTCCATTTGCAATTTTCGAGAGCTGATATGAACTTTTTTATTTTAAATAGGACACCCTATTTTTACCTATTAATATAGTACGTTTGAAGACAAGTTCAACCATACATAATTATTACTATGGATCATAGTACGAAAGCTTTCAAGACTAGAGTCAATTAAGAAATCATAGCTCTTGGATTTAGACCGTGTCAAATTGGAATTACTTTCCGAGATTTCATCTGCGATTGCACGAGGCACCTTCAGGGATCTTTACTGCATAAAATCAAAACACTGAATGAGCTCCGATGTGCAGAGTTCAGTTATTTATATCCGACCTGTGCCCATACACGTGACTCACTATGATAACTTGCTACTTACTATATCATGCGTTCGGACGCGTATAAATAGCTGAACTCTGCTCATCGGAACTCATGATCTTGTGCAGTGAAGATCCCTGAAGATGCCTTGAGCGATCGCACGCGAAACATCGGAAAGTAGTTCCAATTTGACACGGTTTAAACCCAACAACCATGATTTCTTATTACTATGGGTCTGTAGTGCAATGTTTCGGATTTATTGCCATTTGCTTTCAGTGTTTTATCAATTTTCGGATTAACAGAAACGAAGTAGTTTTAAAGATTTTTTTTCAAATTTTATCAGGGCTAAGAAAGAGATAGAAGTTATTTCTTTTTTCAGTTTCATACTTGTTTTAAAACTTAAAAAAGTAACCAGTTATAAAACTTAAAAAAACTAACTAGTTTTAAAACTAAAAAAATTAGTTTTACGTATCATTGCAATACAGCCTTTTGTATATAATATCAAAATTAAAATAGAGTAAACACAATTTTTTCCAGTCTATGACGCACCCTTTCAGACTTATTGACGACTATCTTTAGCTAGCATGTCACTTCTTCTATCATAAAAATTGTGTAATTAAAAAAAACTAATATTTACCCACTAATAATTGTTACTCTGACTGAGTAACGGAGTTTCTTCAGTTATTTTTTTCTCTAGTTGCTCAAGATCACAGCATTTATTTTTATTGACATTAAAAACGCATCTTAACTGATATTGAATATTAGGGTCGATTTGGGTTAGGACTACTGGGAATAAAACATATGGATTCGTATTTGGTTTAAATTGGGATGGTACCCTTTTTTATGCAGTAGTTCTAGTGTAATTTTATTTCAATTTTTAATTAGGTATTGACATATTGGATGTAATTTCTATCTTCATTTGTTTAGTGAAAAAAAAAATAAATTTTAATTACATCAAAGTATATCATTTACCATTGATCATTTTAAATGTACTTATTCTATGTCTCCAGGAAAATCAGCAAATAGCGACATTCAACTTTACCACTTTCAATTATTCGTCATTTTGCTAGTTTCCACGGTATTTCGTCCGACCATTTCGTTTTCTGAAACTGTAATCCAGCTTACAGATTTTCCTGAAAATAGATATAGAGATCCGCTAAGGGAAAATTGACAGTCGATTTAATTCCGGTATGATATTCTGTATCGCAGTATAAAAGCCATTTATATATTTGTTATAAAATTTTATCGAACATCTATCTAAAAATATTTATTTACTAAGGAAAACCGTTTAGAACTTCAGCATTAAATTATTTTTGGAATTTTCTTTAATTTATTTTAGTGTATCAACAAATAGTCAGATATTGAGTTGTATGTAAATACTATTAGTAGTTTACATGTTTTGCATGTTTTTTCTAAATATGTTTCTTTTCACATTTTTACTTTGCTTTTATTGATACAGGGTGATGCGTATTGCCTGGGCTGATCTTAACTTTCTTATTCACCATATATATTATTGCAGATTATGATAGTGCGTTTAAAGACAAGTTCAACGATGTTTATTAATACGTGTACTGTAATGCAACGTTTCGGATTTATTGGCATTTTGCTAGTAAAGTATTATTAAATAAAATCAGCTTCATATTAAAAAACTTTAAACTCGATTTTTGTTGACATACATTTTAATTCAGATCTTTCGGTGAAATATTGATCTTATGGGAAACCATATTAAAAATGTTTTTAGATTACATTTTTGATAAATGTTACTTTAATCCACAAATATTAATTATAATACAATATAAAAATTCTATGTAAAATAGTAAAGAGACCTAAAGCAATCTTTGCACGTGACGGGTTCTGAGAACTACATGTAGTGTAAATTTCTACTTTGTACTGGTTTTGCTGCAGAACCACCCTCAAGATCTTAGCATTTGTTTTTATACACATTATTCAGAATATATATATATATATATATATATATATATATATATATATATAATGTGTTTTCATTCCGGGTGTACATCCGTTCACTACTGTCGTTCTGAAAAGAACAGTTTTGCTGACGTTTCGCCAAAATCACATTTGGCATTTTCGAAGCTTTCTTTCTCGCGTCCGAATAGAGACTGAACGGATGTACACCCGGAATGAAAACACATTGTATTTTTCCATCCGTGAAGGAGTAAAAATCAACATATATATATATATATATATATATATATATATATATATATATATATATATATATATATATATATATATATATATATATATATATATATATATATATCAGAATTCTTGTGAAGGCAGGGTACATCTCCATTGGGCCCAATCAATTATATAAAATTCTTGTTTATAAATTGAGTTTTGTCCACGAAAAAATGACATAAATCAACAACATACATTTGAAAAATAATATTATTCACTTCTCCATCAAAAGTGCTTTAAATCTGTGACTTGAAGGCTTACTTCTTGTTATTGTTGAGAAAGTATCTAAATTTACACATTCCCAAAAAATTCAACGGATAATGCTACAAGTGGCCAGCAGCAGAGATTTTACAAAGGTAAGCATTTATTTGGTTATAGCTTTAATAATCTTATACACTGAGGTAATTTTAGTGGTATGTCTCCCGTGGGAAGCGGTATAAATTTCGAAAAAAAAAATTTCGAAACATGATTTTCGGAAAAATTATTTTGATTAAAAAAAAAATTGAAATACATATCATTCGAGCAAATTTTTGAAATTAAAATGTTCCAATGGCATAAGATTCGATTAACTGTTTATTTGAAAAAAAAAACATTTAAATGACAATAACTTCGAAGACAAATGTTCGAAAACTGTCAATTTTTGTCAATGATAATCGAAAAGGTTTTCCGCTAAACGAAATAATTTTACACAGCCAATAACCATAATATGGAGACTAGGGTTACTTATTATTGTTTTGTGTTAATTTTAATGCCTCATTTGTTCTGGTTTACTTTTAGAAAAAAACACTTTTTTTATGTCAAAAATGTCTTTTACTACTCAATTTCAAATTAAAAAAACTGTTCCCGAAGGATACTTCTTCATAAAATATAAGTCAACTCTTAAATTACAATAGAACTGTTTGTTTTTCGAATGTTTTGTAATATCATTCTTTTTTAAATTAAAATTTAATATTTTATTTGGTATGCTGTTAAAAATCATAATTTAAAAAATGTAATAAAACGTTTGACATAAAAATGGCGATAAAACTCTCTAATAGTTGTTAATGAGTCATTGCTACAAAGTTGCGAAAAGTATTTTAGAAATTATTATTTTAGCATTAAGGAAATACATTTTTTTTTAAATAATATGTAAGAAAAAAAAATTTGGTTTTATATATTTATTTTTACTTCCCTTGTAAAAGGTACTTAAGTAAAAGTACTCGTGAAAAACGTTACGTTTTAAGGTCTTTAGTTGTTTTCTTGATTCCGTCCGTCTGTCGATCTACCCGTTTGCCTGTCTGTTCGCGGTATAGTTAAAAAACTACTTATCTGATTCACTTCAAAACTTGGGGTTACGTGTGAATAATCCGGTTACATTATAGTAAAGATCCAAGATAGTGAAACAAAATGGCGGTCTAGTGAAATAAAAATTAGTACTGAAAAACTATTTATCCAATTTACCTCAATTTTTTCAACGAAAATAGCATTACGTAGAAATCAACAACAATTTTGGTACGAATTTAAGATGGCAATAGCGACCAAATAAAATGTTTATAATCGTGAAAAAATCGCCCACCCACGTTTCACATATAGTCACGTGTTAGCGTCCCTAGATGCCAAAAATATGCTTTCTCAATTCCGTCGATCTATCTGTCGGCCTGCCTGTCTGTCTGCATTTCGCATAGCTAAAGAACTATTTACCTGATTGACTTTAAGTTTTGGTTAAAAAATAAAGGTCATATGGGTATGACGTGGTAATATTTTAGTAAAAATCCAATATGGGGGAACAAAATGGCGGTTTAAATAAAATGATTAAAAGATATTACTAAAAAAAAAATATTATTTAAATTACTTCAAATTTTACACAAAAATCAAATGCTACATAGAAATACATTATGGTACCACGGTAGCAAAACAAAATGGCGGTCTAATAAAATGTTTAAAAAATCGGCCTGAAAAATACTTATTAGATTAATTTCAAATGTTGTGCAAGCATTAAGATTGATTTAGAGATAAAGTGGAAAAAATTGTGGTACGAACTCAAGATGGCGGAACAAAATGGCAGTCAAATAAAATGTTTAAAAAACCAAGTTAAAAAAAACATCTTATTTAATTGACTGTGTTTGATATAAGCATAAACTGGTACGAATTCAACATGACGGAACAAAATGGTGGTGGTTGGCGCTTGACGATCACTGTTAAAAATTGGATTAAAATTACTTTATTTTGACTGTAGAAACAATATAAGCTATATGCTATTTTTACTAAATTGTTATCAATATTTTACTATTGGAATGTGATTTTACACTACTACATGTTAAAGGAACATTTCAATAATGTAAGTGTACTATGAACTTTGTGAATTTAGCAAGTATCCGTAAAAATTCATTATGCATCCAAATTTTACTAAAAGGTTGGTATATTATTGCATGAATTGCTGCAATTTTACATGTTTTAGCACGTAAGGCTGAACAAAACCGAGGGGAAAATAAGAGAAGAAGACATTTTTGACATTAGTGTTTTAGTGCTCGTTTTAGTTTAAAAAAAACAACAAAACCTGTAAAATTTAGATGTCCTAAAAGAAAAATAATCGTTTGGTAATTGCGTAAATTTTGAGTTCAAGCACTGTCTTTAAAGTGTACAAATCAGGTAAGAATTTAGAAAATTGTTATATGTTTATTGTAACATTAGATGTACTAGTTTAGAAAAATATATGTCTGTTGTACTTAGTCAAAAAGTGAAACCTAGCTTAAGTTTAGTTTATATAGAAGTTCCCTATGTTATTTATTTTGCAAAAATTAAGGTCCTAATAATATGCCCCATTCAACAAATTAAATAGTTTAATAAGTTTATTTAAATGTAGCTCACTAATGGTTTTATAGTTATATGCATTTAGTCTTTAGCGGGGTTTTTTAAGATTTCCATAACAGGACTTGTTATAAATAATTTTCATATGTTTTTGTAATACTAATTAATATCATAAAATATATTTTTTAAAACAAAATGTGTATTTTTCGAGTAAGCCATACATAATCAATCATTTTATTATTAATAGGGTGTTATTTTATTTTAGTTTGAAAGGCATCCTTATTTACGAGTTGTATATTTAGCACATTTGTTATTTAAGTTTGTAACAAATAGAGAACTAGAACTAAAAGCAAACATTTTTAAAAAATAACTTTTGCCATACAACTGAAACGTTTAAGTTAAAACTCCGATACCGATCTCTATTAGTATCATTTAAAAAAATGGACGGAGACATAGACTGCTTGAGACTATTAATAACACTTTAAGGTAAGGTCTATTATTTTTAGTTTTGCAAATCTCATAACATATAAAGCAATGGGCGAGAAAACAGATATTTTTACATACATTTCATAAATATTTTCAGCAATATTTTTACGAAGTTTTTATAGTAAATTTAAGTCGGAATTAATTTTTTTACTCAACAACTGACGTAATTTTACACAAGGAAGAAAAATTTTTACGTGATACTTAATGAAATTTTCCGTGTACTAAGTTTTATTATTATGTGGAAAATTTAAAAATATCAAAAAATATATGTAAATTCGGCGTTTTTTTTACGTAAAATCACAATTTCTTTTAAACAGTATGGTACTGATCCACCTACTTAACAAAATATCCCTAACAAACTGTGCTTAAAATTGTTACATTAATAAAATTTGCCGAATTTTGGTATTAAATATTTACCGCTTTTTCTTTTTGAATGAGAGTAGTTATCAACATCAAACACAAAAATAAAGAAAAATTTTCTATTAAATATTGCGATTTTAGAAATTTACAGATATGATTTTAATTAGATGATTTTTAGTGAAATAATGTTATATAATGCCAGTATTTTAGTTGTGCATCATTTACTACAAAATTACTAACTGAAGAAAAAAAGTTCAAAAACTGTATGTGTTGAAGATTGTAAATTTTGATGGCGAATATCTTCAAAATGAAACCTCGCCGAAAAAAATTGAGTTTGAAGACTGATCAGTGCCAGAAAACACAATAGTATGCTAAAAATCATTTAAATCTGCCATGGTACGCATAACTGTTTATCTGCCGTTATTAAATACGTAGAAGAGCTGCTCAGAGTTTTTCCCGTAATATTTATAATATTTAATAACCAACTTTTTATTGAACATTATATAACTTATTTTTATATTAAGGACCATATAAATTATATAAATCATTTACTTACTTTACTAGATGTTAGCAGCATCATTGTTGATCTCTCCAGGACTTGTCGTGCGGCAGCCATTTGAGCTCTTCTTCGTTCATCCTTTAAGTCATTTTGTCTATCACCAGTCAAATGCGCCAACTCCACCATTTCTGCGCCGAACTGGCTGAAGGCCTTTACGAACTCAGTAAAGTTATTTACAGATTCCAGTCGATCTAAACTATGAGAAACCTGTAAGATAAGGAAAAATATTTAATATTTAATCTTTTTATCACATGCGTAGCCCTGAATCACAAAATTTCTATGATGTACTAAATATTTTCAATATATTTTTCCATTTTTTTACGATATTATTGCAGCTATTTTTTTATTTATTTGATCTAGCCAAGTATTTACTACTCATAAACCTCTAAAAATGTATTTGCATTCCCAAGTAACAATGTGTTTCAGTATGTTAATGTATTATCTATTAATATATTTTATAATATTTTTTAAATCCTATTTTAAAAATATTTTTTTGCATGAGGTACACATACAATTTAAAAATTATTATTAATATACTTTATATTAGAACCCGTACTTACTTTCTAAAATTTACATTTTTAAATACTAAACATTTTAATCGATGTTTGAAATTCGCAAAATAATTGCTTAACTTATCGCATTTTGACAACGAAACAATCATTTCGAAAGACGAAAGATGGCCTTTCTTTTTATATTTAAAATTCTGCATTTAGTTAAATATTACATAATTTTCTTGAAATATGTAATACGTTTTGTGATGAGGAGAAAAAAAATCACATTGGCTTTGAAATAGTATCCAGGCTGTATTTGGAAACAAAAGTTAGACGCAACCAAAATCGCTTTCAGGTGACGATTTATTTTTTAGCAAAACCGTTACCATTAAGAAACGGTGGTAAAGATGTCTTCTTCTCGGTGGTAGCGGAAAACTATATGCACCCGAACGCTTGCGAATAACGTGAACGGCGAGGTGTCAAACGAAACAAAAAACACACACAACAGTTACCAAAAAGTCGGCCCTTGAAGGGAAAATAGAATAAACACTGCGCATCGGAAACATTGATGCAGTCGAACTCTGTAAGATAGCACAGACCGCACCTGAGTAACTCGAAGGTGTATTAAACAAGTCACTGGAAAGTGCTTTAGTATGTCTATACTAACTCCAGAGCGGCATTTGAATTATTCTCAAGGCTTAAGTTTAATCTAGACCAGCGGGCATAAACTCGTAGAACTAGATATAACTTTTATTACCTCATTGAAAAGCTGAGTTCATTTCATATCCCTTTCGTTCTAAACTTATTGTTATGTCACCTTTAGTAAGGGTGGGGGGAGCAGTTGACTTACGAAAGGTTTAAATCGCTATTCTGAACCCCTTATCCGGACTGAATGAGCTTAGGCTTATTTAAGGGGAAACTTAAAATTGTTTTTAGGAATCGGATCCACTGATACTCCTTAGTTTTTCACAAATTACCACATGTTTATTCTTCATTCTAGTAGCGGTCGTCACGTCTTCGAGCAGTTCTGCTTAATCCTTATATTGGATTGTCATAAACATTATATTAATAATGATTTTTTGGATTATAATGGATTGCCATAAACAGTATATCAAAGACAGAAATTGAAACTGTTCTTTCACTGACTCTAAAAGGCTAAATCGATGCATCCTAAATAACGGAAAACATTTAAAGTTTTTAGTTTTGTTTGGTATCTACTTACCTATAAAATGCTGTTTTTGTTGTTTACTTGTGTCTTCGCGCAACGCTAACTGTTACATTGTTATTGTTTTGGCTCGTTATCCTCTGAACACGCTCCAAACATCAGATCTGACAAAGTTCTGATCAGATCTAAGCCTGGATAAAGTGTGAAGGGAGGAAAGCCAAAAGCAAGAAATAATATTGCATTATTGTTAATTTTAAATAATATAATAAAGCTGTAAATAATAATCTGCCAAGTATTCAAAAATAGTATTGTTGTCATATTCTGTTCAACTAAACCTAATAGTTGTTTATTACCGTTTTTAAGATGATATCAAACGCAACGCATTTAAGTTTCTATTTTTTGACGAAGAGAAAATTTCCTGAGTTTCCTCCAGTAATTTTTTCTTCGTCTAAAAATAAGATCTTGAAAATTCGATGCATCTTTAAGGTCAATCTTGTATTTGGCAGACTTTTTGACTCATTTGTTAGACTAATGAGGTTTCTTTTAGAGACCCATATCGATCTATCACACCACAGTGCGCAATCTAGATTTTCAAAGGTGTCATTAAGAGGGAGGACCGGGGGGCTGTGTCCCCATATATTAAGAAGTTGACTAAATTGTGGTTGAGTCGACAAATTACGAGACAAAATTACCAAGAAACAGAACCGGCATTTATACCGAAATTACTGTAATACAACAAACATGACTTTTTTTGTCAGAAAAATACCTATTAAGTCACTTATTTGGCCATAGCTGAAAAACTAATAAATATATCGATGTGCGGTTTGCGCCAAAACTTCGATCTTTTATTACTCTTTTTAACTAACGTAAAAGAGGTATAACCTTCAATTTAGGAAAATTATAAAAAAAAACTGTAATCGTTACAAACAGCGGCATTTAACCAGTTTAAGGGTTAGAGAGTGTTACTCGATTCGAGTCCTAAAAAATCTTAAAATTGTCTTTTAAATAAGCCTAACCTCATTCAATTCAGATATGAGGTTTAGAAGATATAGCGATTTAAATGTTTGGTAAGTCAACAACTTGCCCCTCCCCACTATTAAAGTGATGTGACAATAAGTTTAAAACTAAAGTGGTAGGAAATTAACTTAGCTTTCCAATGAGGTAATAAAACTTACATTTAGTTCTGGGAGTTTTTGTAGAATTTTGAAATTTATTGTTCGCCCCCTTGCGGTCAATTTAGAAACCCAATTTAGAAACATATTTTCAGTAAATTTCTCGTGGCTACTTTTGTTACAGTTTTTTTTTCAAGATTCTGACGTCCCAGATATGGAAGGGTGAATGCCCTTATAAGTGAACCGCTTGTACAGAAAACACAGGTCTCAGTTATCGTTTTTAAGTTTTAATATATAATATAATAAGTGAAGGCTAACACATTTTGTTGTAAGTCTCAATGCAATTACAACGCTGAATACGAACCGCTTTGACTACCTGTTAATGTAATTTTGCTATATTTTATTGATATTAATTAGAATATGTATGCAAAATAGTTACAAAGCAATATGTGCACCTTGTAATTAATTTACAAATGTTTAAATACATTTACAAACTAAACATCGGAAAATTTGTTCAGTGTTTGTTAACCTTTTGTACAACTCTCTATAAACGCGTTTTATAATGGCGAAATGTATATATTGTTTCTGAATAGATTCTTTATAAATATTCTAGGAATATTACTTACAATTTAACAGTAATCGAACTGCAATGCGCATATGAGAGTAGATGATCCAAAATGGGGCTGATTTAATGAAAGTAGATACGTTTGACAGATTTCCGTCGCGCGTAAAGTCAATTTTATTCATTTACAACTTGTCAAGAAATTTCATTTAAACTAGCTGACATATTACTCACAGTTTGGTCGAAAATTAAACTTTAAACGAGACAGTCTCGCCTTCTGCCACAGGTAGATATATAAAAAAATATATAGTATTCATAAAGATCTTTCATCTGAGCACTATCGGAACGCATTCTACATGGATGCACCGGCGGAAAATTTTTTGTTGACTTTGAATAAAACAAACTGGTCACATGCTATACGTAGAGTTGGCAGGCAATATTATTTGTGTCAAGAGTTTGTATTCAAGCTATATTGTCAAAAATTATTAAACTTTAAACAAGGTAGTCTCGCCATCTGCCACACATGGACTTGGCAGGCAGTTTAAATACTGTAGCACTCATGCACGCGTTTTTATTTAAGCCACAGGCGCGCAGACGTGGTAGCCAAAACGATTAGTGTTCAGGCGTCACTATTTTTTTACCTAAAATGGGTCTTAACCCTAACGCGTCTCGCATAGGGTCCCCGGACATTCAGCTTCTATACTAAGTATGTTTAATTTATTATTTCCAGGTCTACTGGCTACTTTAACGAAACTTTTTCCTTGAATTTCGATCATGCACATGTTATAGAAATATGCAAATATAAAGTAAGCAATTATTTGATTCAAGAAGTAAAAAAAACAGAATTTAATAGAATTTTTCAGTTTCCAGTGTCCGCTTCTTTTTAGGTGTTCTCTCGTTTTTTAACAAAAACTGCTTTTTAGACGCTAGTTCCTTATTAGTCCAGAATCTGGAATGTCGAAAATTAGGAAAATTAGGACAATTGTTTTTTAAATTGTAATTATTTGAGAACTTTTTTCAAATAGTTAAAGTGTACATTGTTAGACCGACAACAGTTTAGAAAAATGAATGCAAAAAATGCTAAAACTTTTGTTTTGTCTTATCTGCCAAAATACTTTAGATCAACCGTTTATGTAAATGTAAAGATAGATAGATATAGTCAAATGCGGTCTTATCGTACGGGTCCAAAGGTCACCAACATTATGAATCAAATCAGAAAACACAGTGAATACCAAAATGTTGTGTGATTCTTTTATCGAGCTATTAAATCTCGATGGACTACTTACAAATATACAGGGAGAAAGAAAATAGTTTTTTTTAGTATGCTACGCAATATTATTAAGATAGCCACTTAATATCATTTTATATAATATGCCGAGGGACTAAATAAGAAAATTTGCTAAATATGTATTTGGTTAAAATTTTTTGGTTGGCAAAAACAAAAATACACAAAATGGCAAGCGCCTTAATAAAGTAGGAAGGCGGTTCGAATCAGTGGAATAGTCAGGATATGTTTTGTTTATACAGCCACTTTATAAAAGTGAGATTTTTGTATCAATCACCAAAAATTATAAGCCCCGCTTGACCTAAAAATCTAACACTTATACAGTGTCATTTATTTAAACCCTGTGCAAAGAAAACTTGTTTTTTATATATATATATATATATATATATATATATATATATATATATATAGAGCCTGTATTTTTCGTTAGCCCCGAGTTTCTGGTAAAGCGACTTTACCGATTTTTATATATCAAATTTTGTCCTATAATTAATAAAAAAATTTACTTATTTTAAACAAGCTTAAAAATTGGAACAAGTATTCTATAATTATTTATTTATTGCCTACAAAATTACAAATGTACTATGGTGTCAAATCTAATAAAAACATTTTTAAATTAAAATCCACTGGCTAATATCCAGGAGCCAGTGGCAAAAGCTCTGAGAATCGGTATAAGGAATATACAGAAATTTGTGCATGAAAAAAAAAACATAATTTACTTTCGAAGAAGATTAAGAAATGTACACGAAAAAATCCAAGGTCAAAAGACTTAAGTTACAATGCAAAAATAGATATTCATAATGCAATTTATGATTTATGCACGTCAAAGACTAATATAATCCTTCAGACATTTTTTAATAATATAGATTAAAAAATATCATCATCACTTAAAAAGTCCTCATCTTCTGAGTCGTCCTCAAATGGCGCAATGATCATTGGTGCTATTTCAACATCTAGAACTCGTTCTCGATTCCACAAATCCCATATTAATTTCTCCGTAGGTTCCACAGATTTCTTCCAGTACTCCGGCGTAATATAATTTAATGAATCTTGCCAAACAATTTGCACTTCATCTGATGTAAGACCATCGTTCACGTGTTTTTCGTAATATGATTTTGCCCCAGCCCATATTAATTCTATTGCGTTAAACTGGCAATGATATGGCGACAGTCGTAAAACCTCATGTCTATTTTCCATTAATATTTCATCTACGGCATATGTTAAAAGAAGTTCTAGTTTCAGCATATTTTGTTTTTGTTTTATTAGCCAGTCATAAATATCACTTTTCTTCCAGGATAAAGTAGGTTGTTTATTTAAGATTCTTGAATGATAAGATGCATTGTCTAGAATGATTAAAGATGGAGCATCTAAATTTGTCTACTTTTCAAATAGTTCACAGTTCATATCATCATGGTAGTCTATACTTTTGGATGTCGAAGAAAATAGTAAACTTGCACCTGGGAGAAATCCTGTTAAAGAACCTGCATTCAAAATGATGAACCGTTTTCCCGTCCCACATCCCTTTTTTCTCTTGACACTTTTTATGACTCGTCCTGCCAAGATTTCGAACCACTTCCATTAGAAAATATTCAAGTCTCATCTAAAAATACCACTTTTCTAAATTTTGAATTAACATTTTCCGTGTATTTTAAAAACTGGATACGCTGATTTGCTATATGTGGCAACTCGCATAAAAATCTTCGATTACAGTCCTTTTCATATCGAAAACCCAACATTTTTATTAATTTTGACAACGATTTTAATCCAATTTCCAATATGCCTCGATTTTTTAAAGCTTCTTTTAAAACTTGAAGGGTGTTATTAGCTTTTGATGTGTATAAATCGTAAATTGTATTACGAACATCCATTTTTATATTGTCACTTAAGTCTTCTGTCTTTGGCTTTTTTCGTGTACATTTCTTAATGTTCTTCGGTAGTGAATTATTCTTTTTTCATGCACAATTTTCTGCACAGTCCTTATACCTATTCCCAGAGCTGTTGCTACTGTCGCCTGGATATTGGCCGGTGAATTTTCATTTTCGTAATATTTTATTAGATTTAATACCATTTTTTTCGCTTGTGGATGCAAAAAACCGTAAAATTGTTTTCTATTACTCATTTTGTCACTGACGTGTCAATCTGACTTTGAAGTGACATCGCTCAAATATTTTTGCAACTGCTGGTATTTATATGTTTATCCTCTTTTTTTATATGAAAATATCATAGGTCTATCTAATTCATCTTCCGGATTATATGCGGAGGATATGATTACACGCAATAAAAGAAAAACAAACTTAAAAAGTTTGTCGTTGATAAATCGTATGACCCGCACTATAACACTGCTTTTGACTATAGATAAGTCATTTTCGTTCACCAGTGTGGGAACTTGTGTGTATCATCTGCTGCCTTCCACTTGAGTGGCCCGGATTCGATTTCGGTTAGGAATATGCGCAAGCTGTATTATCGCTTCCACGATGCCTATGGGATTGGTTCATCTGAAGTGGACTCAGACCTTGCAGCGTATAGATCTTTCTACTCCTCGGAAAAAATTTTACGGCTCCAAAAAATTCGTGAAGGTACTGGTAAATATTATTCTAGTGGTTCACCATCAAAAAGTAAAAATTTTTAGTCAATATGACGCGAAAAGAGGATCTAGCACCCTCTAAAAAACTGACCAACAGTAATTTTAATCTTTTTTTTCTTAATATTCAGTCCTTAAGACATAAAACAGACGAATTATATCTTTTGTTAGAAGAGCTAAATTTTCCAGAAGTCATTGCCATCACTGAGCACTGGCTAAATATCAATCAACCTGTTTTTATTAAAAACTATACTACAATTGCCAGATTTAATAGAACTAATTTAACTCATGGAGGCACCATGATAATGTCTTCAAACAACGATTTTTCCGAAATATCAAAGTATAATCATTTATTATCTGAAAAAGTATTTGAATTTTCTATCGTTTATCACAATACTTATGACCTTTATATTATTTGTATTTATAGAACACCTGATGCTGATGTGCAATTATTCTGCCATAACCTTCTAAGTTTGCTCGAGTCCCTTCCTGTAAAAAGCAAATTAATCTTATGTGGCGATTTCAATATTGACTTTTCCAGTGTGTGTGCTGCTCAGGAATGTCTTCAGTCCATCTTTGAGTGATTAGGAATTGCCATGCACGTCAACTCACCAACCAGAATTACTAAGACAAGTGCCAGTACTATAGATTACGTTGTGTCTTCTTTCGATCCTAGCTCCGTCGAATGTAATGTCTTAAGTCCAGGTTTCTCCGATCATGAAGCAATTTTCACAAAATTTTCAATTACATCCAAAGCCAAAAATTCCTCTAGACAAGTAGGCCGTATTTTTTCGGTTAGAAATTTCATTAATTTCAAACACCTATGTCAAATAACTGACTGGGACTCTCACACTTATGATGTCGACACTGAATTTTCTCGTTTTATAAAAACTCTAACTAATATAGCTTCTGAATCTTTTCCTCTTAGGCCTATCAAAAATAAAAGAAGTAAACCCTGGTCCACTAAAGGTTTACGTATATCTTCTAAGAACATGCGGTCACTATCTCATTTAAAGAAATTTTCGGACAGTGTCTTTTTTCATAATTATGTAAAATCATACAGAAAAATTTATCATAAAACTATTAAAGCCGCCAAAGATATTTATTACAATAATAGACTTTCTAACGCCAAAAATGTAGCTAAAGAAACCTGGTCTATCGTAAATGATTTAAGAAACAAAACTCCTTTATCCAGCACTATCCTTACCTCTCCTGAGGACCTAAACAATTATTTTGTAAATGTAGCCAAAGATTTGACTAAATCCGTATCTCAATCTAATGACCCAATTTCATATCTCTCAATCATAGGGTAAACCTGCACAGTTTCTTCTTTTCACCAGTAGTTTTATCAGAACTTCGTAGTACAATTAATGATATCAAAAATAAATCTTCTTCGGGAACTGATGGGCTTACTTTAAAAATGTATTCAAGTCTGCCGGAATGCACACTAGAGCATCTGACTGCTTTGATAAATATGTCTTTCCAAAATGGTACTTTTCCAAGCTGCCTTAAAACTGCAATAATCATACCTCTTCACAAAGGAGGTGTTTCAGAAGAAGCTTCGAACTATCGCCCAATTGCACTTCTCCCTACGCTATCTAAGATCATCGAAAGACTGGTTAAAAAAAGGCTTTTATCATTTCTGTCTAGATATGAAATACTTACAAAACATCAATTTGGATTTTTAAGTAACAAATGCACAAGCGATGCCATGTTTTCCCTTCTTAATAGAGTTTACTCCAGCCTAAACAACCATCACGCTACGGCAACAATTTTCTGTGATTTTTCCAAAGCTTTCGATTGTGTGAATCATAATATATTAACTAACAAGCTGCAGTACTATGGATTTAGAGGGGCTTCTCTCAATTGGTTTAAGTCATATCTTAGCAACAGAAATCAAGTTGTGAAAGTTGACAACAGGATGTCTTCTTGTAGGCCAATGGAATGTGGAGTGCCTCAAGGCTCGGTACTAGGCCCTATCTTGTTTCTTCTGTTCATAAACGACATGGCTAATTTAAACATTAGTGGAAAAATATGTCTCTTTGCGGACGATACCAGCTTTACGTGGAGCCACCCAGATGTCACGGACCTGCATAGGATTGTATCTAATGACCTAATCACCATTAAATCCTGGTGCGATTCTAATCTCCTATGTTTGAACATCTCTAAAACGAAAGTCTTGTCTTATAAAAACACGCTGCAACCTTTTGACCTTAATGGCACCACTATTGATATCGTAAACTCTGTAAAATTTCTAGGGCTTCTTGTAGATGATTCTTTAAAATGGGATCCACATATCGACGCTTTATCAAAGAAGTTAGGTTCTGCTTGCTTTGCGTTAAGATCTGTTTCCGAGGAGCTTAGCTTTTCTACCTCTAGAACTGTTTATTTTGCTCGTGTTGAGTCGCACCTCAGATATGCTATTCCATTCTGGGGTACATGTTGTACGACTCAATTTGATCGAATTTTTATACTACAAAAAAGAGCTGTTCGTTACCTACTGAGACTTAACAGTAGAACTCACTGCCGAGATTTCTTTAAAAGATATAAAATACTAACCCTTCCTTGCTTATTCATTTTGGAATCGGTTTGCTTAATTCGTAAGCACGCACCTGCTCTATTAGAGAGACCTTCTCACAACTACCCTCTCAGAAATACTGAGCACGATCTCTATCTTCCAACCCCACACTCAGAGTTAATTAAAAGATCAGTAATCTACAATGCAAAAAAAATGCATAATCACCTGCCATTTAACATCAAATCCATAATACCTCTGACTTCATTTCGCAAGGCTTTGAAATCATTCTTACTGGAAAGAGCCTTCTACACCGTGAACGAGTTTTACAACACATAATTTTATCCTTATGAACCCCTAGTGTGATAGTTGCCATTACCAACCATTTTTACCGAATTTTGTATATGTATTTTTTTAATTGTTTCGTACTTTTTTATTTTTTACTTTGCTTTTTTATTTTTTTACATTATATTTATGAAAATGTTTATAACATAGTACGACTGACAAAGTACATTTCTAATGTACTTCTTTTAGGATTCTATAATATTAATATTCTAAATTCTTGATTTAAATATTATTTTTCTATAATATTTATGATGTGTTTTTGTTTTGTTTTGTCTGCTAATTTTGATGTTTGTAAACTATTTTTTTACAACAGCTTTGTCCACAAAATTGTAAAATTTTTTTGACAATAAAGCATTTATTTATTATTTATTTATTATTTATTTATATATAACTTTTGTATATATAAATAATTGTTTATTTTGGTGTACTTTAATGTGTTTTTGTACTTTTTTTTTCTGTTCTATTTTGTAAATTATTTTTTCGATTTTTGAGTGTGATTATTTACTACTGTTCTTCCTGTCACTAATAGATCTCATCTTGCTCGAAAGGACGAAGCACGTGGCATGTTAACGTTTTAAAAATTGTACTGTTTTGAGTGCGAGACTTGGAATTTTTTTTCTGTCTATTGTGAAAAATTAACGTGAGGATATCTTGTACAAAAATGGTCCTTATGATCTCTTTTCCTAGATATGATAGTTTCTGAGATAAATTGAGAGGAAACTAGAGTTAACTTTCTACCACGGACATCGCCTGTCAAGATTAAAATTTCAAAATTGAATTTCAATGGCGAAATCTGTGGCTACAATACATGATAATCAGTTTTTACTTATAAAACTGTCTAATATTTTTACGGTTATAGAAATTTAATCGACTTTTTATAAATAATTGTTTATTCACTTTATCTGTGTGGTATTATCCTTCTTAGAAGACATGGCGTTGTTTATGTGCTAAGTACTGATTTCCATTAATCATCTTGCATTTTAGTACTGTCTCGGATACTTTATCGGCTTATTTTTAATTTTCTTTAAATTGCATCTTTCTTTTTTACGTTATTTTTCCAGGTTTTTAAAATATAAAATAAAAGAAGGATTTACAATTTTTCCATTCATTACATAAAGCATCATCTTCAGAGTACCTGGAATAAAAAAATCGTACCCAACCTGAGAGTTATTTAAAACATAACTTCTATAGAGTAAACTTATTTAAATCAAAATGGCCATTAACTTGTTAAATGTCAAGTATTTCACATAATACTTAGTTTTATCATTATATACAAATTAAATAAATTTTCATATTAACAGAAGCTTGTAATATATTTTATCAATTCGGTCAATCGAATTAAAGCATATTATTTTTAAACACCATTTGCTTTTTAAACTGATTTTATTCAACAACATTAAGTTTTGTTAAACTCTCGAAAGTTATCTCTTTCTATCAAGGAAACGTGTTTAATTTACTGGTGCCCTTAGAACTTTAACTCTTCTTAATTGCGCGACATTTTGCCTACTTGAAATAATTTGTCGGAATATTAAAACTTGAATGAATATTATTCTGCTCCGGGCATCTTAATTTTATCTGTCAACATTAAAATGTCACTTTTGTGGTAAGAACGAATATTTAAAATTTATTCGTGTAAGAGAAAGTCCGTTGCAACTATTAAAAACAAATAAAAGGTAAGATGTGTTTAGTGGTAGTTTTTGAAACTGTTATGGTTCTTATAAGAATATTTTTTTACGTATGTAGGTTTAAGATATTGGACATTAAGGACTGCAAAATCATACGAACAATATAAGATAAAATGTAACGAAACGACATCACAAGACAAATCAAAAACTAACATTGGAGAAGGATTTCTACGGACTCCAAAAACAAATATGTTCTTCTCAGCGTTGGTACATGGATTTCTATATAGACTCCCAAAAAAATAGTGCTCATCTTTTATAAACGTTTTAGTATGTGACCCATAGGTTTGACTATAACCCGACTGTACTACCTTACCCTACAGTTAGCTGCGCACTTGGCAAATTTTTCAGGTGGCTATTCAAGCTGTGCCATACAGCATTCTTTTCTCATCTTGACTTCTAGAATTGAAACAAAAAATTTACCATATAAATCGCACCTAATTTCACCCTAATTCTTTATCTTTTAACTTTTTCATTTAATAAATAACTTCACCTTCTCTACCTAATTTTACATGGTACGTACAGGCATTATAATGCAAGAAATTGGTATCCACAGTTTTGAGAGGTTGTTGAGAAAATACGAGTTTACTTCCCAGTATTTATTTTGTTAAGGAAAATTTTGTTCCAATTCAAGAAGTTTACCACAAGCATACATTTTGGAGAAAAGTGTTAATTTAAAATTTGGATATTATTTGTCTGGAAGCTATTTAAAATGCATATATTGTTGAAAAAATTATGGACTTAATCTAATGAATTGTTAAAGTTCTTTTCCTTACGAACAGGACATAAAATGTGGTTCATACATCTTAGATTACTCTTCGTTTTATCACAGCAGCTGGTCATACCGTAAACGTAGAGTGTAAATCTAATGGACTTTCTTCTAGGGTGTAACAACTAGTAGAATCTCAGCTAAGATATTAGAAAAACGTCACTATCATATAAAACAGGCCTAGGAAACGATCAGAAATCTATCTTCTATATTTTTTAATGAGCGTCGAAGTAAATAATGTGACCGGTCAAAGGCTATTTTATGGCTAATAGCGGGTTATAACAAGCACTGAACTAAACAGATTCTTCGAAACTAAATAAAAATAATTAATTTTAAATTTTTTGAAAAAAATGTTTAATAAAAATGAAAATATCAACATGTGGACTAGTCTGTCCAAAGGAATTTTTGCATACATAATTTAAACAATATTATTTATGCAAAAATAAGAAATTGTGTCATTAACCTTAAGTTTTCATAGACACATACCAGTTGTATAATTGCTTTCAGTTGTGAAAAAGCCAAAATCTCAGAAATTTGTTTATCATTCTAAACGCAACAAATAATAAAAATCCATTTAAAAAGGCCTTGGGAAATTATGTCCGGAATTTTTTTCGAGCCCGTGAATATGTTAAAATTTAATTTTCTAAAAATATTCATGAGCGAGAAAAAATTTCCAGAATTAATTTTAGCTCGCTTGGTATTGGGTAAGAAAAATTTTACACCAAATTGTGTTTAAATACATTTAAAATTATATTTTTTGAATTTTGTTAATGCCCAATTTGGTTTGTTTCCAGTAGCAATAACATTGATTTCTACTTATTGTAGTTACATGGAAATGCCATTTTAAGACTTATCATAGTATATTCGTTAATTTTACATAAACTTTAATACTACAAGTGATAGAAAGTTGCCTTTTTTAATTGTTATTTAATTTTTTATAGGTACCTTACGTACAACATTTAACATAGCTCATTATTTTGCATTATGTATGAATTATTTTACTGCAATTGATAGAAAATTATAATTTTATTGGTTTTTCATATAGGTACATAAACAGATTTAGTTTGCTCCTCAATTTCGGTTAGCTTTCTGTAGCGCGATATCATTGATTTCTACTTATTGTAGTTACCCGGAAATACTATTTTAAGACTTATGATAGTTAGTTCTTTAATTTTAAGGAAATTTTAAGTTGCTATAAGTGGTAGAAAGATGCTTTTCTTCATTTTTTATATTTTTTTCTATATGCGCACCTTAAATATGGCGTGCATTATCCAGCGGCAGCGAATAGTTCAATGGGAGGCTATGCTCACCATATTTTGACAGAACAAAACGTCAATAAAAATAATATATAGAAAAAATTCGTGTTTTGTAGTAAACAGAAAAACAAAACACTCAAAAACAAACGTTTTTTACTTTAAAATGAATCGTTTGGAAAATCATGTTGTATGCTTAGAGGCGTCTACTCATCTCTCAATAACAACCACCCAACTGCCTCAGTTTTTTGTGACTATGCGAAAGCCTTTGATTGTGTTAGTCATGAAATTCTGATAAACAAACTACATTTTTATGGAATTCGTGGTACTTCTTTAAATTGGTTCAAATCTTATCTTGGAAAAAGGCAACAACTTGTAAGGGCTAATGGTTCCGATTCTGATTGTAAGTTGATTACAAGTGGAGTTCCTCAAGGTTCAGTCTTGGGACCTATTCTTTTTTTGTTATACATTAATGATATCACGAACCTTAAAATTAATGGAAGAATCTCCCTTTTTGCTGATGACACAAGCATAACATGGAGTGATTTTGATACAACGTCTTTACACTCTAGTATCTCCAAAGACTTGGTTATAATTAAGGCTTGGTCCGATTCCAATATGCTTTGTTTTAACGTCGATAAAACGGTGGCGTTATCTTATAAGGGAACTTTACAACCACTTCAGGTACATAACAGCAATATTGAATACGTAGAGTCGGTTAAATTCCTGGGTTTAAATATAAATAGCAACCTAAAATGGTCTAATCATATTGACACCTTAACTAAAAAACTTTCTACCGCCTGCTTCGCCATTCGATCAGTTTCAAAAGAACTAGACGTTCCTTCTGCCAGACTCACTTATTTCTCTTTATTTGAATCCCACCTCCGCTATGGCCTTCCCTTTTGGGGCTGCTGTACCACCGAGCAATTTCGTAGTATTTTTATGCTTCAAAAGAGAGCCATTCGTTATTTGTTTGGTCTAAATAATAGAGCTCACTGCCAATACTATTTCAAAAAACATGAAATATTAACACTTCCTGCATTATTTATTTTGGAAACGGTATGTTTGCTGAGAAAACATATAAACACCCTCCCAGAAAGGCCACAACATGTATACCCTACCAGAAACTCTAGGCATGATATTTATCTTCCCATTCCTTCCACAGAATTAATAAAAAAATCAATTATTTACAACGCCATAAAACTTTACAACAATCTGCCAGTACATTTAAAATCTATCCCTATGCTTGCACAATTTCGAAAAAACACCAAAGCATACCTCATTGAGAGACCACTTTACAGCGTTAATGATTTTTTTTTCAGTGAGTAAGTCTCTTTAAATTGTCACTAAACTCGCTTGTTTACTTAAATCTTTTGTGAGTCATGTCCTAACTCATAGCATAGAATTTTGTAAATCATTATATAGGGAAAAGAACTGTCGAACATTCACTTAAAACTTAATTATTTTTGTTTGGTATTGGATTAAAAACAATTTAATTCTTTTTGTATACTACATTCTGCACTAGTTCAATATACCTTCTGTTTAACATCACAATTATTTGTATAACTATAATAACATAGAGTTTAAGGTCGCATAGTTGCAATTTTGATTTCAATGTCATCGAAATTATTCACCTCGTACATGTGTGTTTGTTTACTTTTATAAGGTTATCATGATTCATTTACTGTTTGCAATGTTATGCTATATTCTAACGTGTGTTTTACGATTTGGTAAATTGATAATTTACATTTTAAAAAAAAAAAAAAGCACTGACTTGTCGAAATTATTTTCGATTAATGTTTTGATATGTCTTATTTTTAGGTATATTTTGCTTTGTCCATAAAATTGTAGAATTTTTCTGCGGCAATAAAGCATACTTTTGTTTTGTTTGTTTTGTTATGTAATTTATGTGAAAAATTGTCCTACGTAACGCCTAATCATATTTGGCCAAATTAATAGAAGATTGGGCTTGCCAATTGAAGAAAGAAAATTTGTTTCGAGTTGTTCAGGAATATTTGCTTTTAAATTATTCAAAACTGAAACTATTAAATAGAAAAATGGTAAATAAAATGGTGTCTAAGCATAATAATTAAAAAATATTGGATTACAAGTTCAGTTTCTTCGCCTTTAAGAAGAAAGGAGGTGGCAGAAGAATACAAAAAACGTAAGTTAGATGTACAGTTAGCGTCAGATCAATTTGTAGGTGTCAAATGAGTATAACTTAATTTTATGATATTTTGTTAATACGGACTTTTAGTTTTACCTATTACCTGGGTTACAACCATATGGATTGAGTGGTTTTAACGGCATATTAAGGTTTTTTACGTAACTGAAGGATTTGTTTTATATTAGGGTACTTTCAAAAGCATATATTAAATTCACTAATACCAAAATTAGCCTACATTTTCAACTTTTGGGGAAATACAAAAAACTTGGTCCCTGGGCGCTTATTTAAGCTCAAACTGTAACTAAAAAACGGCCACTAATTTGCTTGTTTTGAGTGTAATTTGGATCGTACCGAGAATTTGGAGGTCGGTAGACGCGAATTTACCAATTACAAGTAGACTGAAATACTTATTCCAAAAATCTGCATTTTGCGGCAAATATTCGAAAGCAAATACGATCCCTTTGTTCTATGGACTTTAAGAAAGGTTTTGGGCCAGCTGCTCTATTTCTTATGCTGGAACATTGTATTATATATACACACGTCGCGTCGATACAGCCGTTTCAAATAGATTTTGTCTTTCACCGATGTTCCTCACGTCATTTCTTTACGATTCATATGATTCCCTGAACAGTGATTTTAGCCAAACCAAAGTAATTCTCAACTCTTCCGAGACACCAGCCTTATTCTATTAATGTATATGGCAGTTTTTGTCGCAATACTTAAATGTGACATATTTTGTGCTATTATTTTACACTTGACAAAGCAAGACTGACATCAGTAAACGTCAATAATTATTCATGTCATCATGTGATGTTATAACTGTCAAGTGCGACAGATAATACAGGTAAATAAAGGAAGACGAAGTACAGTTTACAATGAAGCAATTAAGCCGTACGGATTTATCTGTCGCCAACTGTACAGTTACAAAAATCCGAGCATCTATTTGACACTTCATGTCAGTTGTACTGTGTTTTGGTACTTAAATCAGGCTTGTACACCCGATTTACACTAATTTGCATTGCTGTATTAAAAAGTAATGAAAGGTGATATTGGTTAAAAAAAAACAATTACCGATAGCAATTTATTTTAGGATTTAGGAACTGCCGTTTAGTTCTAATTGATATAAAAATTTTTGATTTAGAGTAGAGCGCATACTATCTTTGTCCCTTAAAATAAAATAGCAGCTTTATATAATTAAACAACATATTTTATTATGAAACTTATATAATAATTGAAGTAAATTAATATATAACAATAAAAGTAAATTAATATTTGGTTACTGCCTCACTATTTCCAATCACAGAGACCAGTGTGTTAGTCATTCAAATAACAAAACTCCTAGCGTGCTCTGGGGTTAGATCATTCCAAGGTTCCTGGATTCTTTCCGATAACTCAACTTCATTTCGTGATCAAAAGTTGTTGACACCATTGGTTCTTCTAAACAAAAGAACACCTACATTTTTTATGGGATTAATATCCATGCTCCTCGAAGGTTTCATCCATCCATTGTGATAGTCTCCGCTCAGTATGTATAGGGTAGTTATCATGCTGGTAAGTAAAATCACCATCTTCATATACATGGTTTACCGATGGGTCTCCAGAACATGAATATAGGTATCTGCCTCGGTATCTGCATTTAACCTGCCTCTAATAATCTAAAATAAATCTAAACCTTCTGCTGTTTTTTACCTTCTGAGTATACCTTTCATCAAAACGAGTGTTTCGTGATCTATATAATCGAACACGACCATTGTTAGATAACTGAAACATTTTCTCGTTGGAAAACACTACTTTGTTCCAGAATTCTAGATCTTTTGTATGATATTCTAGGGCAAATCCCTTCCGTGGTTCCCTGTTACTCTGCGTTAAAAATGGTTATTTGGCAGCAGAATAACGTTTTAAATTCGATAACTTCTTAATTCTACGGCGTGCAGTTATAACGGATCCCGGAAAAATAATTTCCCTTTTGGCTGTTAAGGTGATAATCCTCATTACGATTAGTGCAAATATTTGACCGCCCACTATCTGCTTTTCTATCCAGGCTATGCCTTGCTTGCCATCTTGCTTTAATGTCATGAACTGTACTTTTTGGTATCCCCAACTTTTCAGCGTAATAACGTAATTACTTCACTTTTTTGAACATTTGATGAGTGCGGCATGACTTAAATTATTATCAAATTGACACTTTAGTTTTGACATTGTCATCATAGCCAGGTATTAGTTACCTATTTTTATAAGTACATTTACATCATGGAATATGATGTACCCGGATTTTTGTGATCGAAACTGTACATATCAAAATTTTAGTTTATATACAAATTAAATGCGTTTTGCGAAGTGTAAACACGTCTAAAAGAAATTGTCAAAAAAATCATGTAAAAAAATTTCCACTATCATTCGCTGTTGGTTACCTGCCGTAGAGAGAAACATTTCCAATAAAATACATGAGCCATGGTGACCTGTGAAAAAAGCCAATTATGATTGGCTAAAAAGTACCGGTGTGAAATTTTCAATAAAATCTATATCTAGTAAAATGTATGCACTAAATAAAAGTCATTTTTTTGAAATACGTGCCTCTTTACCTAAAATACTTTTGTAAAATTAGTTAGTATAGACTAAATAATATAGAAAATGCAATAATATTGAACATAACGAAAATCAAGATATAACGTACAATGGACCAGTACGCTATACGTTATGCCTTAATAAACCCTTACTGTTTTTCTATGTCTTTATGCGATAAAACTGCAGAATACTATCCATATATTTGTAATAATTAACACAGAATTTTAAGTCTAATGAACCACTTCCTAAAGGGTGCATACACACCAACCGAACGAGCAAAAACGAGCAGAATCAAACATGCATTAATGGCTTTTCTCCTTGCATTGCTTGCTCAATTGAATACAATGGATAATAATATCACTTAATCGCGAGCTCATGTTTGCTAAACCTTCCACGCCACACCAAATGAATTGTTCTGGAGAATTCTTGTTTGCTCTGGCACACTCTTGTTTGCTTCCTCAATAAGTTCACGTCTTAAGACTGCTGCGCAAAATTTTCTTGAACAGGGTACACTTAAAATGTAAAAACATTATGTGAAGAGAACACTTTTTATCACATAACTTGCTTATTGATTTTTACAAGTATATCTCGTGGAGTATCAAAAAGAAAAAAATGCTCCTTTTTGTTATAATATATAACTGTAAAGTTTCATAAGAGAGAGTTTTCTTCTGAAACGCTCCAATTCTTCGGTAAATTGATAACGAGTAAGTTTTTGAGAATATCTTAAGGACAAGGTAGAGAATATTACGAGATATTCTTAGGCAACTAAAATTTCAGTAATACAGATTAAAAAAAACAAACAAATTCTTAAAATGAACCATTACAGCGTCTTTAACATTTAATATAAACTCACCTCTTAAAATAGAAACAACATGTACAATAGCGTAAGACCGATCTATAAACGAATTTAACAAGTCGGTGGTCTTCGATCACGGACTGGCGTCTCTGGCCGTTGAACTACGTGGTGGATTTTTACTATACTAAATACAATACATAGTGGTTATTCATTTAAAAAACCTTTTATTTTTCAATTGTTGGGACGTCTATACGGAGCCTAATCGGTCTCTACTAAAATTAATGAGCCACACTTCCAAACTTTAACAGTACCTTATGGTTATCTCTTAATTTTGGTTAATAAACGTGACTCATGTTTTAAGAAAATATTTTTGGGCTCTCAAATTATACAAGGTGTTTCACAAAGTCGTAGCAAATGAAACTTCTGGTTTTTTAAATGGAGCACCGATATAAGGTTTGTTGTGTTTATTATTAACGGTTCTTCCACAAATAAAGATAAGTCAAATAAAACTTTTATTTACAACTACATTTATTGGAACAAACTGATTCGATAAAATAACTAAAAAGAAACATTCAAAATTAAAAAAAACTAAGAAAACATTACTTTAACAAATGTTGAAACTGACTTCTACCATTGTTGATACAGTGAGCAATTCTTTTTTTAAAGTTTCTTGTGCCTGCTGCTTAATGAAAGCAGGGGTAACAGTTTGGCAAGCAACTAGGATTACGTCTTGTGAATCTAAAACATCGATAGGTGGTGTGGTATAAACAATACCTTTTAAGTATCTCCACACAAGAAACATCCAATTCAATCCATCCTATTGCCACCACACCGAGGCCCGTTCGTTTAAAAGAATCTCCTGATAAATTCTGAAAGATCATTCTGGAGAAAAAGTTAATACCGGTAGCAGTTCAGCGTACCTTGTTAAAAATATAGTCCAATTAAACGACCATTAAATAGACTGCACAAAACATTTATACCCCACATGTGCTGAATACCCACTTGGGGTCCATTAATCCTATCGAAATTCGTGAGAATATACAGGGTGTCCCATTTAAAAAATTAGAAGTTTGGTTTGCTACGACTTGGTGAAGCACCCTATACAACTGAACTTGTGTTTAAGTTATGCATCTAGCCTAACCTAACATAAAAATATGTTCAGAACTTTTTTTGAGTATCATATATGAACCAAGATAATCGTTGTCCAAAACCCCGTGGGACACCTTGTAAATGGTTCAAATAACAATTTTAGTGCAGTATCTAGTCTAAATAAATTTCTCGCAAAAGTTGGAAATTGTTTTAAGCTATAACAGTTTCCAGACACGAACTGCTTCGCATATATTTTGTTATTCAAAACAAGCAGAAGGAAAAACGAAATAAAGTTGAATGGCGCAGTCAATAAAATGTTGTGTTATGGCTACATCGGTATACAAAGCGAGATTAGAGTAACAAAAGAACATGAGAAAATGTTAGCTTGTTATTTTAAAAGATAAGTAGTAGGGCTAAAAAGTATAAAAGCGGTTCCACACCGAAGAAAACATAGACTAATAATTGCAATTTGCTACTGGAAACAAGCAGAACGAAATTGAGGGAATATGGAACAGGAACAAAAGTTCCTGAATTTTGTTTCTATTGACGGACGAAATGAATATGCCAAAGGTGTTAATTTTTTTGCATAATCCGAAGCTTTTGGTATCATAAGCTTGGTTCACACTTTTTACAATACAATTTTTATAAAAAAACATTTGTTTAATAAATTTATACATATGTCATGCTTTCTTATTAACACCTGAGTTAATAATATTAAATTTTATCACTTTCTATATTATTTAATTGTAGGTACGTAAGTCAATAAATTCAGTAATTATTTACCTATTCACCTCATCTTTCATTTACACTAGCACTCTTTTTGTTTTTTATTTAGACTGACATAGCTGATACAATAATTATTCGAAAATAATTGCTAAATATGGTAGTAATTGTTTTAAATATGGCGTCATACCGCAAATTAATGCAAAGATATAAAGTAATTTATTGACAATAAATCAATACAAATTTCAATAGTAAATAACAAAAAAAATATTTTTTTAACATTTCTTTACTTTAAAAATACAATCTACAAATTGATACGTACATTATATTAAACATTTTATATTTTTTTCAATTACAGTACATTTAAAAAAATCAAAATGCAGTAGTTTTTTTATGTTTTTTACCATACGGTAAACGAAAGTTTTTTAACGATACGGTAAACGACTCATTACCTTCAAATTTACGTTTTGTTGACACGCGCTTAAAATTTTTGCTTTCTCCCTCAGTAATAAAATAATTAAATGTGTAATAGTCTGTCTTATCGCTTATTTTAAAAAAATAAAAATGAAGTCGTTTTTTTGCTTTTTCGAATAATTACCTTAAAATAAAATGTTAAAAATTTTGGTTTCTTTCTTAGTAATATCCTCATGGGTAACAGTTCGTCTTATCGCTTTATAATTTCTCTCTCATGGCTCACCATTAATCAAAATCATATCTTTCAGATTCTTAAAAATATAAGTATACCCATTATCTTACACACCTCAAATTATTTGCCTTCTAGCAGTGAATTCTATATTCTATATGCATAATTTTTAGGTCCTCTTGATACAAATTCAGAAATATAGTTACCAGGACCATAATATCTTAGATCATCTGTCATCCCCTATATAAACACCCAACTTTTTTCGTCATCTCTTGAAACGTATATTATAGAGTACGTGTCATAGTATAATCTTCATCATCCAACTTCTCCAATTAACTGTATAATTTGAGTCTAGCCTGGAAGGCCAGCATATTAAAGAATTATTTTGTTTTGTTTAACCTAACTTTCGCCAAAATGAATTTAATATTAATTTTGACAATGCGCGCATTCGGAATTTTTCCTAATTTCCGAAAAATCCAGCATAATGCCTTCCTGACTGAATTCTTTTATATATGCGTCTTTTTCCTCCTTCGATCTACAATGTGAAGGCTAGCCCGTTGCCTGTTGCTTAGTTTTGATGGATTTATTTATAATATTAGTAAACAGAAGGTAAAAAGTAAAAAGCAAGGAGGCTTTTTTAGACTTCTATACTAATTAACATATCTCGTAGATTTAAAGTATTTTGTAACCCATTTAAACAGCTTTTACAAGCTCGTCGATAATACGTGTCCAGTTGACGGTTTCTCGTTATCAGAATGCACACATCGCACATAGAATACTAATTTATTGTTTGAATTTTAAGGAAGCACCGGGTGATAAAGGTTCTGTTTTAGTTTAATAGTGCGTTTTGAAGACACATTATCACACAGTAGAGTGTAATTTCAGCGTGGGCATTGAGTTGTTTGAAAAACGCACACTGCCACATTTCTATAGCTTCGTATCCTGGGGCGCGCAGCCGTTCTTTTTTCGACACAGTAGACTAGTATCTGAAACTTAGCGTTTCTGGATTAAAACTGGACAAAGGTTCTAAGGTGTCCGTGATATAAACAACCATGAAACTATAAAACTTGATTGGTTTTCTCACAACAACCATCAGCCTTAAGATCAATCATTCCACATTTCTTTTTTTAGCAGAGTGTAAGGTATCCACAACACCCGTTGCGCTATACGTTACGGGATTACGATATCCACCTCTGAGTATGATTCCGATGGCATTTGGCTTAAGGAATTTGCGGCAAAAAACCATATTGCATCAAATACAAGCTTCTGAAAACGAACATATGTTTCCAATTTGATCAACATCTCTGAATTTTAAACACGCTCAGACGAGAATCTCAATATCGCTAGAAAAATATGCAACAGGGTCAGGCTGCGTATCAATCCATTTTTATGTGCGTCATAATACTGCAAAAATGTCTATCTATATCCGTAAATAATTGTGTCTAGTGAGTAGTAAGGTACTTAATATTCATACTCCCTTGTATTGAATAACTATGGGAAATAACCTTTTTTTGAAATTGTCTGCTAGTTCAAATTTGATGGGTAATTTTGCCAATACTATCTACTATTGGACAATAACTTCGATCCGAAATAGTCATTGAAATGGTTTTCGTCTCTCTCATTATCAACTCTGGCTTAACATTTGCTTCTGTTAGTATATAGTCTAACAGAAACTGGTGATCGAAGGCTTGACCGTTGTGAGCTAACACTATTATGCTTTAAACTTTTTTTCTTATGTTAAATAAGTGGGTCATAAAGGTTTAAATAATGTCATTCCCTTTTAATGTTTTTGGATAGAGATTAGTCTATAGTTCGGGATATTGGAACTATACCCTCAATTCTTAAATATACAGGCACATATTTAGATATTCTCAAAGACTAGGGATAAAGACCAAAAGCGAGGGACTCATTGACAGAATGGCTCAGCGGTTCTGATATCATATCGAAGACCTTTTTTAGCACCTTGCCAGAAATATAATTATTATAATTGTAGCTTTATTTTTTTGTATTTTTTCTTATTAAACAATTTTGTTAAGTAAGTAACTATTCCAAAGCATATGTGATTTGTATACTTCAAAGCCACTATATCAATGGTTATTGATTATTATGTACGATGTCAACGATAATCTATATCTTCCTCTCCTAGTCAAGGAATTTCATGCTTCCCAGACTAACCTGCAAAACAGTTATTTTCCCCAATGACATTTCACGGACTGTTGCCGAAAAGCCTTATTTTATTTTTTGGGGAATAAAAATGAGACTGTCCACATAAAACGATCTTCAGTTGAAAATAATAAAATATTTGTATTTTTTTCTTTATAACGCGTTTAAAACGTATTCTTACACTAAACAAAATAATTGGTTATTCTATTTGCCTTTTTAGAATAAAATTGTGTTTTGTATTTTAATTTTCAAGCCAATACTGTGCCAAATCTTGCTGCATGCAAACTCATATTAGTATTAAACGACGACAAGAGCCATTGATTTAGGAAATTTGTAAAACTGCTTGGTATTATTTTAATTAAACAAACATGCAATATCATTTATTAAACATTAAAATTTCGATATCATGTAATATACAGGTTAGTCAAGTATGGAATTAAATTTAAAAAAATTAATGAGACAATTAAAGGTTTCCATATCATAACTTATATAGTTATATAAGCCAACACAAAACTGAATAAAAATATTTCTTTTTTGCATTCAGTCTCAGTCTATTTAAAGAGGTGTGCTTTTGGAATCCTTTACAAGCGCTATTACATTTGGTCTTAAGTGTTTCCACGTGCTTATCTTTAACTATCATGTTTGATTCATAAACATACTGGATCACAAGATCTAGGGTAAAGCATAATGACCGAATGTCGTTTACAAAAATAACAAAAAGCAGTGGAGCAGTGAGCTAATTACGACGCGACACCATCAATCACAACAGTGTATTTATGGGTGAGTAGATATGATTCAAACCAGTGATACGCATTACCGCGATTTTCAAGGGTGTATAATTTGTCCAATATTAGAGTGTGATTAATATTATCAAATACCCGGCTTAGATCATAAAACAATCCAACTGCTGGGGATCGTATATGGCTTATATCCAGCTGTCAATAGCAGACATGATGGATTTACTTTTTCGAAAACCGTGTTGAAATTTACTTAACAAACCATATCCGTCAAGAAATTTTAGCAGTTTTGCTACTTCAAACAATTTACTGATTTGGCTTTGGATATGGATTAGTCTATAGTTAGAGATATATAGGAACTCAATTTCTAATTCTGGTACTTCAAACACTGGGGATAAATATCAGAAACGAAGGACTCATTGACAAGATGATTCAGCGGTTCTGACATCATATGGGAGACCTTTTTCAGCACCTTATCAGAAAGACTATCATTACCTGTTGCTTTCTTTTTTTTATTGTTTTTATTAAATACACCATTTCAATCGCGTAAGTTAAATTAAAAAACATATTTAAAGAAGAAACCAAGTCCAGATGTATGCTAAAGTACATATAATTTCTTTTACGAATTTTCCCAGGTTCATTAAGCATCTGAAAGTAAACTTGTGGATTATAAATAAAAACTGCTTCAAATAGTCGAGCTAAGAATATACCACGCACAGATCTTCTATATTGAAAATATGAGACAGTAGCTAATATACCAAAATATTAATTTGGCTTAATTTTTAAACAGATTAACTTTAGGGCAAATTGCCGTTACTCTCTAAAGTATTAACTCACTCCGCGGAGCACGTTGCTACAATCTTAAAAACTTTATTTCGGGGTGAAACTTTACAAACTCTGTTCTCTCGGAATAGGGATTAAAGCAAATTTCTTTGGAGGAATTTAGCCTCCATAAGCTGGAAATTTAACTTAATTTTACCTCTTTGAAATTATAATTTTGTACCAAATGTTATTTTCTATGTTAGGTGCAGTAGTATATAATTGTGATAATTAAAAAATATTATGCCCAAGCCCTCCATATGACATGTTATGAATTCTCACCCAATATTTGTATTTAACTGAGAGTGCATTTATTTGCTCGAATCAAGTTCATTGACTTTGAAAAAAAGGGTCGAGCAAAAATGATTAAACAATTCAATATTTTGTTTTACTTGGACACCCAATTTTTACAGCATAAAATATATATAACTTGATATGTGACTAAAAATGTTGAATTTGAATTGAAACAGGAAAGCCTAGTGTATAATGTTTATAACATTCAAATTAATTATCATAGCAGAGCGCTTTCGACTAACTGGTCATCCTGGGTGCTACCTGCGAATAAGTACATCGATTAATGAAAACCTTTTTTAAAGATTATGAAAAAGCTAAATAAGCTGACAAGAAAAAAGGTGGGATTAAACGATATACCCACTCTTCAGGAAAATGTATTTAAAACTTTTACATGTAACATAGACACATGACGAACACCAAATCACATTTGAAAATTTTTAATTACTAAAATACAACAGCCTACTACCCAGACTCGATGGAACAGAGCAATGGTTGAAGCTTTTAACAGAAAGTAAAAACGACAATGAACTGGGATTTACTTTAGTTACTTATTAGAAGTTAGAAATTGAGTTCCTATATATCCCTAAGTATAGACTAATCCATATCCAAAGCCAAATCAGTAAATTGTTTGAAATTTCTTGACGGATATGGTTTGTTAAATAAATTTCAACACGGTTTTCGAAAAAGTAAATCCAAAAGTAAATCGACAAGGAATTAAAAATAACAAATCAAAAGGTTATGATATGGAAACTTTTAAGTGTATATCAGATGACTGAAACTTAAATAGAACATACATTATTAAAATATAAAAAATTAATTGCAAATAGTCAAAAAAGCAAATGTTCTGTTTTGAAGTATATAATAAAATCCGAAATATTATACAAATGGGCTTTTAATTTTGGATTATATGAGATTTCGCAAAAAGAGTTTTGGTAGAAATTGTCTGTACAGTTGTACTATTAGTCTATTAAGGTAATATTAGTACAAGCAGTCTTAATATGTTTCCCTATAAACAGCGCACGAAGAAAATACCTTCGGCATAAAAATAATTTGACACAGCTCGGTTTCCTCCAACTCAGATTAACATTTAACATAAGAACTAAATTATTTTTGTTCATATATGGTTCTTCTCAAATAAAGTAATCTGCCATCTTCACACAGAGTAAATTTGCCTAAAGCATACACCACCAACTAGAGTCTGAAAGCCGCCTTAGTTTCACTATTTCTATTAGGTATAAAAATTTTGGTGTAAATAGGAAATATTATATCACTAAGAAATATAGAATTCGAGATTTGAATACTTACTTAACATAAAATTAATAAATGGATAGGCAGTACAATCCGAAATCATCAAAAGCGCACATTTTATAAATTCAGTAAAGACAAAAAGATGTCAGTTTATTTAAGTCCAGTGCCTTGATTTTTCGATAGAAAACGCCATGTTGAGGCTTGTTTTGGTATTATGAAGAAACACCTGTTTTTTCTGACGATAGTTCATGTATGTTGAAAAAGCATTATTATTGTTATTATTATTATAATTAAAGGTATATCACAAAGCATAAATATGTCACGTCTATTTTTAGAGAACACCGAGTGCGCAGGATGCAGCTTGGGTAATTTTTAATTTCGTTTATAAAAGTTTTCTCAAGATATGTGAATGTACTCAATATCACGTTGCATCGAGGGGAGATTGTGGTGTCTAGAAATTTGTTGGATTGTTTCATATCACTTCTGTCACTAAAATTACTATGGGAAATATAAATGTCTTTATATTCCATAATCTTTGTGTTCTGCAGGTCCTTGTATTTAAGACTTTCCTCGGCTTCTTTTTGATTTATATTGTAGTCCGATAGTATTGCGACGTCTATTAGTAGAGACTTCTTTTTTTTATCTTCTAGTACAATAACCTGTTTGTCCCCTGTTATAGATCTATCGGTCTGAACCTGTATGTCCCAGATAACTATGATTCCGGGGGTGTCGGAACAGGATCGCAGAGGTACGCATACCATTTTTCCCATGTTTTCACATTAAATTCTTTGCAGATGTCCCAGTGCAGAAGTATGTCGATCCAGGTAAGCTTTATTTGCAAGTATGGGACAGCATGCGACTATATTGTGAATAGTTTCTGATTGTATGTCTGTATCGGATTTCATTATGTTTGCTTTCATATAGTTAGTGGCTATCACTTGGTCTTGGTAGGCGGTTATTAGTGCCTTCGTTCCCGCTTTAAGGTTAATATTGTTTAGTCATTTCTTTTTCAGTTGGCCATGCGTGGCTTTGTCTTTACAGATTTATTTTTAGTCTTCTTGTAATTTTTACTTTAACTTTAGCTTTTCTTTAATCATCTTAACTCTATTTATTTCGGGCACAATATTGTCGATCTTAATTTTATTTTGCTGGTACTTTCTTGTTCATTGAAATGTTTGCGGTATTACTTCCGTCTAAATACCATTGTTAAATATCTATCGTTTCATTTCAGCCTCTAGTAGTTTTTAAGACCTTCACTAGTAAGTGTGGCTTGCTCCAATGCTTAGCATTTCTCGTCCACCTTCTTTCCTGGAAATATACATCGGCTCTCAGAAGAACTGCACCATGCAGTTTGCAGGTTTGGCTGTCTAATTTTCTAATTTCAGCTAACGTCATGTTGATTACTCCAAAACTATATTGTATCACTGGCACTGCAAAAGATGTTATAGAAGTGATTTGGTTTTTTGCATTTTACTCGGTTTTTAGAACTCATTAGACCTTTCTACAATATTTATTATTATTATTATTATTATTATTATTATTATTATTCTTATTATTATCATTATCATGACTTGTTGTCCCACAGTATTCCTGTGGTTGTATTTTATACTGACGGGATTATACCAAGTCAGTACAAAAAATAAAAATTAAAAAAAAAACAACTATTGTGTATTAAGAAATTATCTAACGATGCTACATGTTTTCAAAATGACCGATTTTTGGATGTTCCTGTGAATGTCTGTATTAAGTCCTAATTGAGTCAAATGCGGTGTAAACATTGCTGGGGTGAGACCTGTTACTGATATGACGAGAGGAACAATGATGACTCTTTCCTGTTTCCACAGCGTTTTTACTTCCATTGCCAAGTCGGTGTATTTGGCGATCTTCTCACTGTATTTCGCTTGGATATTCTCGTCGATGGGGACAGCCATGTCAATTAAATAAGTGATTTTCTCTTTTTTGGATCGAAAGGTCTGTTTGCTGGGATTGTTTTATCTGTGTGGATGTCAATGTCCCAATATAGCTTGTAGTCTTCGTTTTCGAGTATGGATGTTGGTGTATAATGGTAGTAAGGGTCTGTGTTCTCCGTTAGTTTGTATGTTGTGGCTAATGCTTCGCTGTTGAGTTGTGTCTCGAGGTGTATTTAGTTCCGGCCATTATTCTACATCCACTCTTTTCGTTTCTCTTTGCTGGTGACATCTCTACACTTCAATTGTTATGTCCTTGATGATGTGCTTTCGGTAGTTTCTGGTTGCTATGACTTTGTCCTGGATGGCAAGCGGGAAGCCTTCACAGCTGCCTTTCTTGTAACCTCGTAAATGAAATCTTTTTATGTATATGGTCTTGCTTTATGTGATATCTGTGTCTTCCGTGAAGTGTTTTTTCAGACCAGGTGTTCATCTTTTCTAGTCGTGATTAGATGTGACTGCGTGCGTCTGCTGCGTGGCTCGTTTGAGACAAGTCGAGCGGTGGATGATCCTTGTCTGCCTTCGCTATTGCCTTGTGGAGGTTAGTTTGTTTGTTGTGGAAGAATTTTCTGAGTTCGTAAATTTATTTTTTTTGTTTAGCCATTGTATATCTATAATTCTCCTCCCTCCTTCTTTTCTCTCGATAATGAGTCTTTCCTGGCATGCGTTGGGATGTAAGTTCCTGTGTTTAGTAAATTCAGAGCGTATGAGAATGTTTTCTGTGTCTGTGTGTGACCATTTAATGATACCAAACGAATACGTAAGAATAGGTATGGCAAAGGTGTTAATAGCTTTTCTTAGATTTCTGGAATTCAGTTTTGTTTTTAGAAGCTTTGTGAGTCTGGTTTTAAATTCCGTCTTGAGCTCTGATTTGATATGAGTGTGGTTAATTTTGGTGCTTTGATGGAAGCCTAAGTATCTGTATGTTTCTTCTTTGAGCATGTTATCTATAGTTTCATGGTTGATTATTTCCCTCGTAGGGTGGTCTTTCCAGTGTCCCTTGTTGATATGAACTAGCTTGCATTTACTTATACCAAATTCCATGTTGATGTCCAGGGTAAACGTTTCTGTGATTTTAGGGAGTTCCTTTAGCTGTGCCTTTGTGCTTGTATATAATTTATGTCATCCATGTACAAGACATGGTTTATTTTGTGTACGTTATTTTTTTGGTGTTTAATTGGGAATCCGAAGTTTGTGTTATTCAGTGTGTTTGAGAGTGGATTGAGACAGAGGAAGAACCACAAAGCGCTGAGTGAATCTCCCTGGAATATACCTCGTCTGATGTAGATCTCTTCTGTTTCGACGTGCTCTTCTTTTTGTGTTCTCAGGTTGATTTTAGTTTTCCACGTACTCATGATTTGCGTAAGAAATTGCCTGATATTTTTATTGACTTTATATAATTCTAGCACTCTGGTTAGCCAACTGTTGGATATCGAATCAAAGCCTTTTTTATAAGCTATGGAACCAGTATAAAGGTTTCTATAATTTTTCCTGGTTTGTTCCATGATGACGCTGTCTATAATTAGCTGCTCCTTGCATCCTCAGCTGTTTTTCCTGCACCCTTTTTGCTCTTCCGTTAGAAGGCTTTTGTGTGCTAGATGTTGTTCTATTCTCCTGGTAATTGTGGTTGTGATAATCTTATATAGGGTTGGAAGGCACGTAATAGGTCGGTAATTTGACGGGTCCTTATTGTCTGAATTTTTGGATTTAAGGTATGTTATTCCTTGGGTGAGAAAACTGGGGAGTGTGCTAGGTTTCAAAATAATTTCATTAATTTGGCGAGTGAGAGCTTCATGTGTGGAGGTAAACTGTTTGTACCAGAAGTTATGAATGTTATCTATTCCAGGACATCTCCAGTTATGCGTGTATTTGATTGTTTCTGAAACTTCTTGTGTTGTCATTGCAAAGTCCTCTTGTTTCTCCAAGCACTTGTGTCTGTCTTCTTCCGTTTTAATCCATGAAGCGTTATTATTGTGTAGTTTCAGTTCTGACCAAATACTTTTCCAGTATTCTGTGATCTCTTGTTTGGTCGGTGGTTCTATTACTCTTGCCTCCTCATTGCTCATGATTTTTTGATAGAATTGTTTTTCGCTTCTTCGAAACAGGTTGTAAGCGTCCTTTCTTTCATTTGATTCTTTGTATCTTCGGAGTCTTGCGGCATACACGGATAATTTTTGATTCAGAGTGTCAAGGATTTCTGTAAGCGTGTGATCAGTAGATGCAATTTCATTTTCTCTATACTTTGTGTGATACGTTTTGACTTGTTGCCCTTCATAGATTGGGTAAGATGTCCCAATTCTTTTCTAATTTTGTGAATTTTGTTTTCGATTCTTATCTGCCATTTGAATTATGGTTTTATGTTGTTGGTGTTTCTGTGCTGTGGCGGGAGTTTCTGATTGTTCTGTGTTATCGTGGTTATAGCTGCGTAGATCACTGTATGAATGTCCTCAATTGTGCTCGCATTCGTTATGTATTCGGGAATTATGTGTTCGTTGATGGTCTTTAGGATTTTATGTGTGTCCCGTTTGAAGATTACACGAGGAATAGATCTCTTGTTGTAGGATCGGAGACTGACCATTTTTTTTAGATGTGACTTCATTTCTACTTTGATTGTTTGTGTGAGGTCCGAGGTGTAGCTGTGTGTATGGTGCTTTGGGCGAATGATTCACTTGTCCTGTGCGCTATATGGTGCTTGTCATCTGTCGAGGGTTGTTGTTGGGTGCTTCGCCCCTACTGAGCATTGAGTCAGGTTGCAGATCCTCTTGCACAAAGTTGGGCTGGTTTGTATGTGGGATCGGTTCGGTATCTGCTCCACTGTCCTCAATGTTTGGTTGATGAACGTTTAGTTCAAAAGCTACCATAGCTTTGATGTTTTGCAATGCGAGTGGGGTGTGCTTACTGGTCTTAGTGATAACTCTTTTTTGATCTATTACTCTCTGTTCTGTGATAAGTGATTTGTATCCTGAATATTGTGCTATGAAAAGTTTATGCAGTTTATGTCCGTATCCTGATGAAATTGTCTCACGTTTGGTAGCGGTGTAGTAGGAATGCATCACCGTTCAATTAATTTTATCTGTCCATTTTAACCTCTTCCTTGGTTTACCTGCCTTGGTAGTTTCAGGTAGTCGTTGCGATATAACCGCTGTTGTAATGGGTTCAAGTTATTGTGTTTGGATAGCATCTGTGTCAGATTTATTTGTGTATCCATTTGGGCAGGGCATGATCGGTTCGCTCGATTCTGTAATGCGGCTCATGCGTTGCCCTGCTTTTCCCGCCTTAGTGGGTGTCAGCTTAGCCGGCAAAACACTTTCGGTGGGTCTATTTTGCCTGCTCGTGATCGTTTCGGTCGAGCTGTCCTTTCCTGCAGCGTCCTCGACCGTTACGCTCCTCACCCGATGCTTTGTTGTTTGGATTGATGTTTTGTGGTGTTAGAAGCTCAAAGTGTCCCGATATTGGATCGCCTGTTAGTGGAAGGTAGATCATTTTATTGTGTATTTGTTTGCCTATTGTTGTTGGTCTCTCTTTAATGCACTTCTGTTTTGTTCTTGTTGTTCTTGGTTTTGAGAAAATATGGAAGCTGTGCTTCTGGGTTTCCGAGAGAGCAAATATTTCTAGGCTCGTTCCGTATGTAGTTGTTTTGCTCATGAACTTATAATATTTGTCGAAGTCCTTCATGTCGTCGTCGTGAAATAACGAAAATATCTGAAAATCCGGCCAGTTTTGTCGTAGGTATTTCAATGCGTCTTCTCGAAGTTTGGCATGATTGTTTTGATAGCCGTATATATGCAAGCTGACTGATCGGAACAGACAACTTCCGTCTTCGTTCGTTATTATTATTGTTATTATTATTATTACTATTATTACTAATATTAATTTTAATATTATTATTATTGGGTTGTTCACAGCTAAATCATTAACTGGTTATAAAGCTCTGAAGTGGAAATATTCATTTGAATCCTTCATTTTTTCGTTATGTGTATTTTTTGAGGTGACTCTCTTGTAACTTATCTTCAAGTTATTTTGGAATATTTATGGTCTTAAAGTATTTGGTTAAGTTTTTAAACACCGATCGGTCAACTGAGATCACTATAGAAATCTTTTTGACTGATTTAAGTTCCCAAATCCTTATAATTTCTAGTGAGAAATATTCGTATTTAATATTTTTTTGGACTTCGGGCATAAAAATATTGGAAAGTGGCACTGCAATATCTATTATAATAGCTTCTCCGGTAGTCTTTTTTCCAGTCTAACAAGTATAACAACGCGTCAGCTAACTGAAGAACTGGAAGAGGCTCTTGATAATAATGTGGTGGATTTCTTATTAAATTGTACTGAAGAGCCATGTCCTAGTTGGTAGATTAATTCAGCAACGGCATTCTCCCTTCCGAGATATCCCGTATTCGTTGTCAGTAGATATCCAAATATGTTCTGTTGTTTCTCTTATAGAATTTCATACTTATGGTGCTCTGTGTTTAAATTAAAATTGAATAAGGAATACGTCAAACTAGAACCGCCCAATAGTCGCGCAGAACTGATTCTCTGCAGAAAATTTGGTGTTAAACGGTTTGAACAACCATTTTGGTAATTTTCTTTGAAATGTAATTTCGGCTTTTTAAGTGTATATACTGTTCTTCAGGTCTTAGTTTGAGAAAGTCAGAGTACAGTTCTAGGGCCTCAGTGTGTACACCTCGATGAATAGAAATTATAACATTTTCTCAATGAATGTTCAAATGACTCTCTAATATCTCTGCTGGAAACTTCAGAAGTTTTAATAGGAGCTTATAATTGATTTTCAGTCTATTTAGTCTTTATATCATTTGGCTGACATAGGCTCACTATTGCTTTGCTTGTTAGTGACTTGTCTCTATCAAATTATAACTTTTCTGTTTGAGGATGATAGCCCCACAGTAAAAGCTGTGATGAATCATTTCTGGGTCATTAGTTTCTCTAAGTGTCTCATCTAGCATGGTGTTCATGATACTAGGCGTTTATACTTTATTTTTGTAGTGGGGGTATTAGAGGAAGTTACAATGGGTCGAAGCCTTCATAGAAGTTCATTATTAATATTATTGCTATTATTATTATTACTTTTTAATAAATTGAAAGAGCATGTATGTTTAATTATGTATATATATATATATATATATATATATATATATATATATATATATATATATATATATATATATATATATATATATATATATATATATATATATATATATATATATATATATATATATATATATATATATATATATATATATATATATATATATATATATATATATATATATATATATCTGACGTCTAATGGGAGGGTTTATATTCCCTTAAAGACGATATTTTAGAATTGAAAAACGTTAATTTGTCACAATACAAGATATTCGACATTTTAAAAGAGTGCCATGAACGAGAAAAGGGATAGTTTCAAAAAAATTTTAAAGCAGAAACTTACCTTATCTTTTGCTAAAAGGAGTTGCTTAACCACTACTATGTCTGCCAAAAGTAATACTCTTGTAATAGCGGCTAAGAGGCATTTGGCAGCTCGAATTAAAAGACCCCTATCAAATGTTATTTCTTCATTTGTTTCTTCACATATATGTTCAATAGCTCCTCCTGAAACAAAAAAATAATAATACTAAATGTTGAGCATAACCATAAGTTAATAACGATAATAGTACTAAAACTAAAACATGTTAGCTTAGTAATAAATTTGTCACTCGAAAACGCCATTTAAGTACCAGCTCTCGATTCCAACAAAATTTTGGTCGTCGATCACTTTCTAGTGCTTGAGACGGTGTGAGGGTATATAGTTTTAAAATTTCGATAGAGAACTTTCGCCTAGACAAATGTAAAATGCTGTACATACGATTATTTTACTTATATTTACATTTGTTCTTTAAAGTTAAGTTTTGTTTGTTACGAAGATTAGGTGAACCAAAACCAAAATACAACATTAATACTAAAAGTAATAATAATAATAAAGCCAGCACTGGCTAAGACCGAACACATAACAAGAAATGTGATGTAAGCATTCAGATAATTTTGGTTCGTATATTTAAATAAAATGAGAACAAAATATATTTTGTTGGAATTGTATTTAGGGCTAATTTTTAAAAAATGTAACAAAATCACGTAGCATTAACGTCATGGTAATACTGCGATTACGTGAGGGTTTGTTGCAAATCTGTCTGCCCGCAAGCAATTTAAGAATCCAATATGCACTAAAAAAGTGTTTATTAAATACCTTAATTAATATTTTATTATAGTAAATCCGATGCATCTAATTCACAGTGAAAGCAAAATGCCCGAGCCCACTAGAAATATCCATCTGATTTGACGTCAGTACTGCGGTAAATAGAATAAATTATAATCATATCTAATGATTCACTTATGTTTAGTAACTAAATTATAAATTCTATATTCATACTGTACATAACGAAAAACTGTTTAGAGCTGATCTACTAAACGTATGCTACAAAATCTTGCAGATCAACAACCACATCTAAATAAAAAAAACTGTTAACCGAAATTAGTAAAGCACTAACCAAATATAAAGGAACAAATCCAATGTCCAGACTAGCACTGCGAAGGCCGAATTCCTCTAAAACTCTTGCAGTTGCACTAGATACTTGAAACTAAAAAAAAAATACATAAAGTGAAGACTCCTTGAAAAACCTCCACCTTAGATTTAACTGTGTGGCAACAGCAGCGATTAGAACTTTGAGAATTATTATTACCATCCTGAAGCTCCTTGCCATTCAAAGACTCAGAAGATCTCGCACGGCTATTAGAATACATATTTTTTCGTAAATATTCCCTGTTTGTAGCGCAATAACCGACCGCGCCTATCGCCACAGATATTCCACCATCGTTGCACCTACCTGTGAACTTTAGACCCATATTATGAGTTTTCATAGCCACTGTCCAACCTCTGAGAAGCAAACACAGTTAGGAAATAAGGCAATTATGTAAGTGTTGATGTTTTCTTATATTTTAATATCAAAATATGGTTATTTGTAATTTTTAGAGTGCACTTCGTGCTTCAACTTCTAAAATTTAGGTTGTGGTAAGACACAGTAAGGGCACCCACAGCGTAATATAAAAAAATACCGTAGAGTAGGTTATTATATATGAAGAACGTTAGACTAATCTTTATCACGTTACCCTATCATATGGAGTAAGAAGCTAAAGGCAAGCACGGTACATCATTAGTACGTGGGCCTTATACGTTCTTTATCTATGCAAATATTTAAAAACATACGGACAGAACTCACTTATTTTTTCATCTTTGCAAAAAATTGAAACATACCTAAGGAGGTAATTGAATATATTAAATCACATGATTAGATCATTAATATTTTATCTGAAAATATTTTGGATTCTTTTTTATACTGTTTCACCGATGTAAATGTTTATTTTCAGAGTACATACGCCTTCACAACGACTGTTGCTTTTCGCCTTCGTTTTTCCGGTCTTAATTGAATTGAAGTTGCTCTTGTTTCGTGCCTTGTTTATAAATCTGATTCTCACATTTTCTAATTTCATTCGTTGGGGGTTATGTAAGAAGTAAGAATAAAATTTTGAATCTTTATTTCCGTCGTAAGAGGAAAGTATATTGTTTAGCATATTTCTTTCAGTATTGGCAAAAAGTTCCCGCTATGTCTAATACAGATGCTAATGAAAATTATAGGTTTACCTGAAGATCATAAATTCTTCAATGTAAAGTTCAGAATAAGCCAAATAAAGACAAAACTATCATAAAAGCCTTATAAGAATTTTGATTCACATTTCAATCTCATAGCACTTAAATGTATTTATGTAAGTGCTCACAACGCAAATAGTTTTACAATTGACGTAAATTGCATTCCAATAATTCTGTTTCTCTTTAAAATGCCTTTCGAAGCGATTGAATGGAAGAATAATTTACGAGAAAGACTCGGAAAAGTTTTGTTAGATTATTGCATAGAAACCGGATCAATTTTGTAAAGAAGCGAAAGAACAACTTGTTTACCAAACATATTTACAGTTTTGAATATTAGTTTGCCAAACATGTTTACAGAAATTTTTCTTATTATAATTTTAATGTATCGAACAGCTGAAAGTAGTTAAACTGGAAACAATAAACTAGTTATTCACGATGTTTGGAAACAGACAAATCTTCTTTTTGTATGGGTATTTATGGCTTTTGGATATGAGCGACTAACAGGTAAGTACTTGTAACCATTTACATTGAATGTTAACATTACGCAAATCAGACCAGGTCTTAGGACTCTGATTTTCTAATGGTAATGAGTTTAGGTAGTTTCTTTTCGCGACTGATCATATATACAGCAAGTGGTCCAACGAGAGGGAAAGACCCTGCCTTTCGTGATATAGGGTATTATTTATCCCAACGGTCTTGATGAGTCGAGAAGGCTTTTGTAGAACATTTAAATGAATATAAAATGCTATACGATTCGAGACTGGTTTATTTCCTATTCTGAACAACTTTATATACAAAGTAAGTACAAAGAAACAAATTGAACTTAAATATGATGCAGTCATTGTCAGGTTACTATACTTGGAGTTATAAACATATTATTAAAAATTATGTCAAGATTTGTTTAATGTAAACTTTATACAATTTTCTTAGGTAATAATAAAAATTTTAAATATATAATTTTTAAGGATATTAAATCTTGATTAAAAATCTAAATTATGGCTTGAACACCAGGGTTTCATAGTTGTTTGTAATTGTTCCAACTACACAGAGATTTAGAATTTTTATACTTTTGCTAACCCTTAGATTTATCCTGGCTCATAACTGCCAAATAGAAACATGATAATTACGATTAGGTACCTTTGGTGTCAGCCATTAAACGCCGTAACGAAGGGAAATAATACTGTAGATTTTATAAAAAATGTTTTTAAAGAAATCACATAACAAATTAATGAGACTAAGATTAAGATTTTTTATAGTATCTGGTTTCAAAATCAATAAACTGCGAAATATAGGAGCGAAAAAACCATTAATCGCCTGTCTCTATAATTGGACAATAAGACGCTGTATGTAAGTAAAGACTGTTTTTTACCTGTTTTGTTGAATGGCTAAAAGATAAATAACAAACAATATGCCTTCGGAGTAGAATTCGTGGTAAATATTTGCAGAATATGCACATGGAATATCAGGCAATCCAAAGGTTAAAGAAATCACATAGGATAGTTATTTTGAGATTGTGATCTTTATAGATTGGTCGATTTTTATTAAGATGTGTGAAACGAATTTTTTTTTTGTTACTTGATATTAAATCTGAGCTCACAGTAATGTAAATTACTGACTGATAGACCGTAGCCTTTGTATTCTAGAGACTTCGGCTAAAAAAAATAACTCATAATAGCTGTCCAATACTGAGCTAGGAGGTAGTCGAAAGTATGCTCCTGCTTATAAAGAAAAGATTCGCGAATTAGCACTAATGTGCCTCTATATTTGGAATTAGCTAACGACAATAATTCTTCTTATGCTCTGTCTGAATTGAACTGTATATAAATGTGGCATAGTTATAATAATAATGCACTAATTATAGAATATATTTAAAACTTGAGTGAGTGCTGGAATAATTTTCACAGTTTCATGCCGATCAATGATGCCATAATTTATATAAAATAATTAACTAAGTAACGTTTGAATTAAGAACAAAAATCAATGTAAATTAGGCCATTTCCATTTGTATATAAAGCTTCAACGATGGCGTACCCTGATGTTAACCTGGTACCGATCCACCTACATACAAAATATCCATAATAAATTATCGTACTTTGTAATAAAAGTTTAAGTTTGACAAAAAAATATTTTAAGATGTAAATCACATGGAACCAAAAATTAGAATATAATTTAACAATTGAAAAATTACATTAATTAACGATAGACGCTATATGTATAAACTTTTGTATTCGACATCTTTTAAAATAAAGCTTGTAGATCCCCCTTCAAAATTTACGTCATACGTAACAGATGTAAAAACGCAAATTTGACCATATAGCACCTCCTTTGTTCTAACAAAAAAGTCTGGTGATGCCAAAAAATTAAGATATTTAAGAATGATGATAATTAGGTTTTAATTTTTAAATTCCAAAAATTTACATCTGTTTTACGGCTTAATTAAATCTTAATACAAAATAGAAATCACTTTTTTATACAGATATGATAGATATTTTGTTACATACGTGAATCGGTGCTACGTTATTGTCATATTAGAAGCATTCAATTAAAAAGCCGTGACACAAAAATTGCATATAAAAAGTAAAAGAAAAAAATTATTAACGCCATTTAGTTTAAAACTACCACTAATGTCATATTGTTGCTACATAGGCGGATCGGTATAGGTCACAAACATTTATAATTAAAAATACAAATTTATACAATAGACAGTTTTGTAATATAAACTTAAAACGCCGATGTTTGTGAACAATCAGTTTAGTAGTTTAGTCTGCAAGATATCGATATATTACGAAAACCTTTGGACGCCATTTTGTGGATCTACAGATTTTGTCCAACAAAAAAAAATATTATTAACAGAAACCGTAGAAAACACAATTTTCTAGACTGGATTAAAAATAAGAAAATAATTTCGGCATAAAATCTTATATTTTTAAATTAAGCCATAATAATACAGCTATCATAGGAAAGCCTGATATTTATGACGGTTGGAAAGAACTTTTCTTCCTGATTTCAAAAATATACAATATTGTGAAATTTGCTTTAACCGTTTTTGAAATACTTAGCCTTAATAAAGGGTAAAAAGTAATGTAATAAATATCGAAGTAGTCATGGATAATGCTAAAAGAACAAAATGGGGCTGTTTTTCTATCGCCCTATAAATTGTGTCAAAATATACCCATTTTTTTTTATGTTAGCATTACTATTCCAAAAACGGCTAATGCAAATGCTGTTATATAGTATTTTTTTCAAATTAGGAAGAAACGTTATTTTTAACGGTCAAAAAATACAAGGTGTCCCGTTTAAAAATTACAAATGTGTATTTTTCGCAGCTTTTCGGTGATCTATTATTTCATTTGATTCCACTAAAAGATATATCACATTCAAATATAAAAAAAAAACACCTGGAATGAGTTTTTTTTCAATCCTAAATATACAATTCGTATTATTGCTTAATAAAACCTGTTGTATTTAAAAAATGTTCGCTTTGCTACATAGAATATAAGATTCCCTTCTAAGATATTGTACTTCAAATGAACAGAGTAGTCAACATTTGTCCTCTTATTTAGCAATGTTCTAGTTTTTATTTAAATTTTATTATTTGCAATGATAAATATTGTTTATGTATGCAACAGTTCTAAAGCCTTCTATTGTACTAGAATTTAACCAGATGAGCAAAACTAAGAAAAAAAAAACTTTTATTTTAAGTCAGAGTCCACTAAAATGAAAAATATACGATTCCTTCTAAGTCGGGAAAATTCTTAAGGCGCCACACCAAAATAATGTCCTTGTTTGTTCAGTCTTAACTGTGTCACCGCAGCTTTACTTTTATTGTATTACTATCTTCGCCAAAATCTTATGTAACACGGGCTCTGTTTATTTCAATTTTAATTTGGAGTAAGTTTATCTGAACTAGTTTTGGAAACAGAAAACATGTTCTAGGTAATTTAATTGTGGCATTTTTGAAATACAGAAAATAGGTTATAATATTTAAATGTTTAAAACCATACAAAATAAATTTGTACAAAAACAAAACATTTTAAAGATGAATTCGGGGACAACTGACAGTGAGTTTATCTTCCAGTTCTTTGATCAGTTAGGGATAATATATGTATACTGCTGCTCGTTAGTACTGCTGCATTTAATAGGCAAATTCTTTGTTAGTGAACTAATACCGCAACTTTTTTCCAATTAATAAACGATTTTTTAGGAGTTTTTATTACGGAACTTGCCTCATCCATTTTTTTCTAAAAATATCACTCGATACTGGTTATATGTACTGTTAATCCCACTATGGGTTAAATTATATATAAAAATAAATTATATATTAAAAACAAAATAAAATACCTACAATTACTAGAATGTAATTTACAATAAAAAATTATTAGAGCATTGAAATAGTTTTGTTAATTATACTTCTAACACAAATAAAATGATGAGCGGTTAAGAAAATTGCAGATGCAAGATTTTACAGTTAGAATACAAAAAGTGTCTCGTATTTTCTCACATTTAAAATTATTCGATTTCGGTGTGATTGTGAGATATTATTTGATTTGCCTGATTTCAGAAAAACATATGGCTATTTCACCACTTGAGATAACACTAACAATATCAACAATAAACAAAATTACCTGTAAAATCTAAGCTTAGAATTTACTTAATATTTATTTAATACCCATAATAAATTTTTGCTTAAATCATTCCATAACACAACCTAGTTATTAATTTGTCCCGCTGTTGCTTTGTTTTTTCTAGGTCTGAGGTTCTTGACTGGAACATCTTTCCCGGATCTTCGCTAGAACAGACATTTTACGACCGCATTTGCGGGGTTTCTATCGAGTCGCGACCTCTACAAAGTCAATCTCAGCTTCCAACTCATCTTGCAATATCTTAACAGCCGATGTAAGTTTCGTTCAAGCTGTATCACCGCTTGGTTTAGGATTTTAAGTCATTAACTTACTAATAAAGCACACCCTTATTTTTCGGATGTGTCACACCCCGACGACTTTTGTGGTTTACTTACAATGCTAAACAAATTTTCTGCCTGTATTAAAAATATATTCACTTTGTTCAAACTAAGAGCGTTTTCATATTATGACGCTCTAATCGCTTTTCGGAATCCTATTTCTAAATCTTACTTAAACGCGTTCATTAGGGCGAGGAGTATAAAAAGTAAGTTTTTATGAAGAATATATGAAAGCATTGTTTTGTGATGGATACTTACGTAAATGATTGTACAGAAAAAGATTAAATTTCTAAGCACAGGGACTTTTAAAAAAATGTATTATATATATATATATATATATATATATATATATATATATATATGTTATATACCATTCTTTTAGGATTTCGCAACCGAATCCTCTAGTGCGATCAGTGCGCAAGAAAGTTTGCTTCTTCATTTCTGAAAATAAGTTGTTGTTTAACTTTAATATAGATAATTTAGTCAATTTACTTTAACCTAAATGAAAGGAAGGATGCTTTCCTTGTATGTATTTTACCAAGTGTCATTTATTAACTTATACCAGGATTCGGGGTTCAGACCAAACAAAAATATTGTACTCAGAGCTGCACTAAAAAGACACAAGTTACTGCAGTAACTATATGTAGTGTAGCATAAGTTTTCGTTTCTATTAGTTCTTTTTAAGTTAGGTAAAATATTTTTTCTAATTTAAATTAGTCAAATGGAAAATAATTATTATCACTTTTGCAAGACGGCTCTGTTCATTTCGATGAATAAATCAGCTATTCTACAGACCACCGGAGCTAGTAGTTGCTACGGGGGAAAGAAAGAAACGACGCAAAAAGAGCGCAACCAGTGCTCCTAGCGGTATTACGGATCATACAAGTTATCTACTTAAAATAGCGTTCTATACGTTAGCACTGATTCGAATCAGACAAAACAATTTTAGCGTATACAATATTTGGTAAACGTTCGTTACAACTGATTTAGACTAATCATAACCTGATTAGTTTTGACAGCTAACAACTTTGCTTGTTTTGCCTCTACGCGCAGTATCTTCTGAGCTATAGTTTGAAGCATTTGAAGCATGTCATAGGCATTAAAATGCCATGATCCATATTGCGCCGTTTATGTTCGGGTACACAAGTCCTTGTAGTAGTTGGTTGACTCTTTGACCCTAAGATGGCAGTTTCATCTCTGTTTTTCTGGGGTCCTCGCGTTGTCTCTGCCTCATGTTTAAGTTCTTTGTAGAGCTTCCTGAATATATAATTATATATATATCTATATATATATATATATATATATATATATATATATATATATATATATTATATATATATATATATATATATATATATATATATATATATATATATATATATATATATATATATATATATATATATATATATATATATATATATATATATATATATATATATATATATATATATATATATATATATATATATATATATATATATATATATATATATATATATATATATATATATATATATATATATATATATATATATATATATATATATATATATATATATATATATATATATATATATATATATATATATATATATATATATATATATATATATTGTATATATATGTATATATATATATATATTGTTGTATATATATATATATATATATATATTTCAGAACATAAATATATCGATTTTTTCCCAAATGTGTTCATCGAAATATTTCACTATTTGTAACATAAAATCTCTCTATAAATTACCTTCAATTTAAGTCTTCTAAGCAAGCAACCAATTATGATATAAATCGATGTTAACAACCGCTATTACACCCTGGAATTTTACTTCGTATTTACACAAAGAGAAATTAATTGCAAGTTTGAGTTCATTATATTCAAGTTTTTGAACAAACCTATGCAACTTTATGAAACCTTCAGATTAAACAAACAGATATTTTCTGTTTAGATTTTATATAGATACTTTACTGATTGACTGAACTTACATACACAACTATATATGGAATGGAAGTTACGGTTAATAAAATTAAAGTACTTCACTGATAATTGGTGATTATTCTACCGTGTAAAAAATCAACAAAAGAGTTCTTCGGGCTTTAGTGTTGAACTATTTCTCAATTATATCAATGACTTGCTTTCTTTTTTCATTTGCAACTGCGCCATTACTTTATTTCAGCAGATCGAAAAAGTCATAGACTGAGAAGTAAATAACTACATCAGCTCAACTCTACATACAAATCGTCTTCCAACTCTCCCAGTACCTAAATAAATTATCAAATCGATTAAACCAAAGATCCTGTTAACCTTGTGAGCATCGAATTTTGATGCCATAATAACATCATTCCCAAAATATCTTTCTAGCTCCAAAGAAAAAAAACATTGAATATGAAAGAAAGAAGGAATTAAAGGATAATGAAATTAAGAAGAATAAGAAAAGGAAGAGCAAGAAGCAATTTTATCCTCACACTGGTTAAATATGTTGGCATAATTTAAGATTTAATGTTAACCTAAGTTGTTCTTAATGTCAGATCGAAATTCTCCAATCCGACTGTCAGAAAACTCGGAGCAAGGTAGTGAATAAGCCCCAGATCTAGATATATAAACTATTGGCTTTATAGGGATAAAGCTAATGTATAAAAAATAATTCAAGTGCAATATATTAAATTTGAACTTTAATTCAACTAACTATAACTTTTAGAGAAAATGATTTATTTTCGATTTGTTTTTTAGATTTTATAAGTGTATATCTTGTATATATGAGATCTGATTTATAAAAGTTTCTTTAATCTGGTATATAACGAGGAGAAAAATAAAAGTAGATTTTTTTTTCATTGAGAATATTACATATTTAAGAAATTGGCTTTTTCCTGATAACTCATTTATTATACTTAAAACCAAAATTATTTCAGATTTGCAAATTCTCGATCTTGGCAAAATAAATTTTATTAGAATTTTGGTTTTCTGATGTCAATTATGATTCAAAGGTGTACTAATTAGCTCAGAGCTTATCATATTTATTTTTAAATATTAACCACAAGCCGAGTAATGTTGTTTATTTTAGTTAACTAATTTTCTTAAACCAGAAATTATTTTTTACATTAAGTGCCTAGAGTAAAAGTATATCTAATATAATTTTTAATTCATCAGTAGTCTTTCATATATTCTGGTAGTTAATTTATCTTACAAAAATATAAAAGAAATTTTATCTAAACGGGGGTTTACAACCGTTTAATTTTCGAGATACAATATTTTATAATGCAATAATTTTTTTAGAGTTTTTTTTAATACCCTTCGTACATTTGTAGATATTTATAAATACAATTTGGTACACGGTATTTGTGTTTAAAAATGAGAATAAAGCGACTAAATGAGTTTTAGAAAAAATTCTAGATTGTTATTTGTTTCCAAATTGCATCCCCTTTAACACTCTCTTGCATCGTTTAAAAATTATTTAGCAAAATGTCCGATCATGCATATCTAATTTGATGGTTATAATGCATTAACCCACAAGCATTTGGCTTTCAATTTAGCTATGCACGATTGTAAATTTTTCTAAATAACTTCTTAACGGTGCAAAATATCGGAATGACTAACAGTCTAAAAAGTTACAGAGTAGAACAAGGAATTTGATTTTATTGTAGAAATGGCCAGTCGTAGTAAAAACTACGGGAGCGTTGCAACCTGAAAAAATAATACCCTACAGATTTTTTAAAAGTTCATTTAGTTGCCTTATTGATATTAGTCATAGTATAGGATGTATCAATTTTTTTACAAATCTCTAGAAATATACCACGTGTTAAAAAAAAAAAAGAAACATATTAACATTTTTACTACTACTACTTTCGAGTGAAAGATAGGTTTTACTCACAAGATGATGGTCTTCCGATGGGCTCATCTCTCTCTCCGGTAGTAGCCAATATTTATATAGACTGGTTCGATGAGCATGCAATAAATACATTCTCAGATCAAACTTAAACTTTGGCTTAGGTATGTGGTTGATACTTTTATTATTTGGACTGCAGATAATAATCATTTGATAGCATTTTTTAATCACTTAAATAGCATAAGAACATGTTTTAAGTTTACAATGGGAAAGAGGAAACATTTTTTTTTGCCTTTTCTTGACGTTCTCGTTAAGCGATCTGCAGAGGACATCAGAACTACAATGTACTGAAAACCCACACACACTCGACAATATCTTAGCCATTCTGCAGCAGTAAAAGAGCGCATCATAAGAACACTTTACAACAGAACTGTCACAACTTGTAATAATTTAATGGATCTTGAGGCAGAAATTGAAAATGTAAAAAAAAGATCTATTGCAGATGGTTACTCTGAAAGATTAATAAGTAATACAATATCAAAATTACAAAATGTTCATAATACTACGACACATTCTGATTTACAAGAAACAACACCATTTCTCACAATACCCTATATTAAGACAACCTCTGAAATTCTAGGGCTTTCAACATCCAAACCGCTTTTACATCGGGAAATGCGTTAAAAAGCCTTCTTTTAAAAATGAAGCCAAAGGACATCGATAAGAAAAAATAACACATTTACCAAATCCAGTGAGAATGGTGGCTCGAACATTGAAGAGACAAAACGCCTTCCTAGCATAAAAGTCAGCTCATTCTCAAATGAAGAGTCGTCAAAATCGGGTATAGCGGAACCCGTCTGATCAAACCATCACCAGATGCAGTGGTCGGAGGCTAAAATTATGTATAGAGAGCAGCACTGATAAAAACGAAAGTTTATAGAAAATGTTTTCATAGAAAGGAATCAAATCAATCAATCAGTACAGAAATTTACATAAAAATCCAGGATTATGCTAGAGTAAAAAATATACTTTTTGTATTAAAACTCTATATATTATTGGGTTCATTAGCAACTATTGTATTTCGATGCGGACCTGGAATTTGTATTTAATAGTTTAAATGGTTTTGACCTCCAGTTTACTAAAACCAATGCAGTTAATAATATGTTCTTGATGATGAAAATCTAAAATCGAAGCGTCAGATTAAAAATTGAAAACTGCCAACTTTTGGCGGCAACACCTGAAATTAAGTCACTAAAAAATAAAAAAGCTTTTTTAAAAATTTCGTTTTTTTTTTTTAACTCAAACATTTTAAGTTACTTAACAAGTTTTATAGTACGGAGCGCTTTAAATACCATTTAAACTTTTAATACTTTATTTAAAAAGTCTGTAGTTAATTAAAAGAACTATACGTTAACATAATTTAATTATACAGAATTGTATCGTGCTTATAGTTAATATTTGTACAAAATTAAATACCGTGTCGAGCTTCAAAACCACTTAAAAATAATAAACGAAATTAAAAATATCTTTTACATAATCAAGGAAATTAACTCTTATTTAGGAAAATAAAAAAGATAACTGACAGTTAACTAATACGCTTCTGAAGTAAAAATGATAATCAAAAAACAATAATTCAATTTTTTTAGTCGTCCTTAAAACGGCCAAAACAACAATTAATAAATTAGCCCAGAGAAAAAATGTTGGAAAAAAATGCATATTTTTTGGAAAAAATTAATCTGTAATTAAAAATTTGAGAAATTGCTTTTTTCCTAATACCACAATTTTTTATATAGTGGATTATACACTTAAAATCTAAATAAACAAATGTACTCTCTAGTAAAATAAAAAAAAATAAAATAAACAAATTTATGAGAAAATTGTGAGTTGGAGGAAAATCACATAAAATTATTATTTTGTACAATTTTACGGTAACTATGTTATCCATTTTTTCTTTCGAAGGTAACAGTAAGTTACTTATGCAACATCTGATATAAAAAAATCCTAATCACACTCTCCCAAAATTACACAAAGATCATCAAAGTATACTTTGTAAGTTGATATTTTAACAGTAGTAATAACAAGTGCAAACCAAATTTCCGGGAAATATTCAAAAAAATGTTCTTATTTTCTTAATCCGAAGGATGAGAGATTTTTTTCTACTCATTGACCATGTGCACGAATGCTTTAGGTTAAAGAAAATACGCGCGATACAATTTTTGGAGTTTTTTCGAAAAGAAATTTTATTGCACGGGTTATTATTTTGTTAAAGTATTTCCGCAGTAAATATTGTAAACATAACTGGAAACTGTATTCACAATAACATTAATTAACTTCCTCTGCTTGTTATTGTTTGTATTTATACAGCGCGTGGGTATTGTCATGTAACGCTTGGAGTAACGTGCATCGTTCAAAATGGCCATAGCAAAGATATATTTACATTTTTAATGTAGCCGTACTAGATTTACTTATTTGGCGTTTTAATTTGCTATTTCTAAAACTCCCAGTTAATAATATTAATGAATCGGACTATAAATGGGTAATATGAGACATTCTATATGTGTCACGCGTAAAAAATTCAAAGGTAAGCTGATTGTATTTGGGAATGTAAACACAGCTTTATCGGTTTGTATGACAATGACAGAAGTTAAAAGTGCAGTTTTCGGAAAAAATACTTCAAGCTATGCTTTTGTTTCTCTTCGCCACTTAAAAATGAACGGTAACCATGGAAATTTTCCTTTTTAAAATGCACAAAGGAAATACAAGTAATATAACAAGTCAAACAAAATTTCCGGAAAAAAATCGAAAAAATATTGAGCACTTATAAATAAGTAAACTAGTTTGGTATTTCGCATTATGTAAATGAGTGCTTGATTTTCTTGTTCTATAATACCCTTACTTATTATCAGATAATAGTTTTGGAATTTGGTCATATTTTTATTAATATTTTATTTAGCCAGATCAATTTCATTTGTAATCAGAAATATCAGTCTTGCCACTAGAGAGACATACCGAAAATGATACCGATGGAAATTTGTAGCCGATGCCAGTTTGATGTAAACTTTACACTTAGAGCAACACAGTGCCGTGAAATTAAATAATTTAAACCACTCTAGAGCGCGCTGGATGGTCACTTCGTTAGAGCCAACATATATGCTTAAATATAGAACCTAAAATATATACCTTAATGCCAAGAAAACATTATCTTTTGAATAAACCAGAAAATCAACATTTCATTTTCCCGATGATAAACCACATATAGCAAAAATCCACATCATCCTACATTAAGCTCAAACCTCAAGATATATATGAATCTTAGAAAAGAATTTTGTTTTATGATTTTACATGTAAACCTTAAGGTCCGCTAAAGCTTTGGAAATGTGTCCTTCGCATTGTTTAAATATTAGTTAAAAAAAGACCAATGCAGATTTGTTCATGTGTAAATAGACCTAAATTATTTTAATTATTGTATATATAATACTATTGAACTTTGTCTCACACTTTGTTGTTAATAACGTAGTTGTTTAATAGATATCATAAGCCCTTCTGGCAACCTCTAAGAAACAGCATAATTTCCTTCTCTCAAATGCTGCAACAACTAATTGATAAAGAATAGTGAGAAATGATTTTCGTATCATTTAATAAAGGCTCATACAGGGCGAAACAAAAAAACTTCAATACAGCTTCCACTTCAAAAATGCCGTTTCTTACCCTTGGAGATGTTTACGAAATTCTTTTATACGCTATTAGGGCACACCAAACTACACATTCCCTGAAAGTTTGAGCGAAATTCGTTCAACAGAACATTTTTATAGCCTCAAAAAAGCCCGTTTTTCAAAAACGTTTTTGGCCATAAAATCTAAATTAAGGTCGATAATCATATATGATATTAATAAAAAAAATGTATTTTTAACTAAGCTTGGTTGTGACAAAATTTAGCAGCGAAAATTAATTTTGTTAATAGCATCTAAACCAAAAGAGATAAAAATAAATTGTATTTAGATAAAATGCATAATTCGACATTGCCTTTCGTTCCATACCCATTTCCGATTTTTATAAAATGTGTCTGATGGAATATGAACAGGACCTAGTGTGACTTACATCCTAACAGCTAACTACCAAAAAAAACCTTAATTTTTATCGTAGCCTATTCATTGTAGTGTTAAAAGAAAGAGAAAAATTAGTCATTTTGACCCAGTTATATTTTCGACGAGAAAAATCGCAATGTCGTCAGAAACCTACGGAAACAGTATCTACCCATTGAGATTAATGAAATCAATTGAAATAAACACGCGTTCCCAAAATTATCGAGACCAGATGATTTTATAAACGATTTTTTAAAAAATTTCATAAAATTAATCTGGACACAATCATAGTGATAGATTTTCGTACGCACAATACGGGAAAAATAGTCCCAGATCGATTAAAGCTTCCTGGCAACCACGGATAATAAAAAACCAGAACTCAGTTTCTAGCTGTCCACGGCTAAGACACCAACTTTAAGAAAAACTAATAAGGCCGACTTTGCGCTCATCTTAATAAAAAATCTATTCAAGTGTTTAACTTTATTTATTAAATCTAATGTAATTCAGTTTTGGTGTTTCTGTTTACCTTACTAATTGTTTACAGTTTCATTTGTTTTGCTACAGTTTAAAAAATTTAGCTGGAATTTTTGAAGTTATACTTAATTGTTTGTAATTTCTGATTGCTTTGCTATAGCTTAAACCTTAATCCTTTCATTGTCATTTAATAGTCATTTGGTTATTACCAAAACAAGTTAAGTGATCTTTAGAAATTTTACCTTAACTGGTCTAACTTTCTGATCTTGGACAAGCAGATTTTCACTTTTTCGATTCATTCCTTAATTGGTACGTATAAGATTTTTCAGATAAAACTGGTATAATATCTGAATTATACAAAATGTTACTTTGTATTTATGTAGTAAGGTAGTTTCTTAAAAGTTGCTTCGAAAAACGAAAAATTTTCTTTAATTCTCTCGCACGGCTACCAACACTTTCAGGCTCTCTTAACAGTAGAGGCTTAATTGGACTAGGGACATTAGAAACTCGTACATTCTAGGACTTTTATTAATTTACATATATTTATTTGCTTGTGTTTGTTGTTATTGAATTTTTCGCCAAATAATTTTTCGAGGCACATGTGTCGCCCAAATCAAATAAGTTAGCTAGGTGTTCCCAATGTAAAATTCTGTTGATATTTTAGAAACAATTTAATTTTTCAATTATCTGTTTTTTAACTTTAAATTTGTATACATTTAATCAGTTGGTCCCTACCAGACCTAGGTATTTTAATCATTAATTAATCAAACTGATTGTGTGTTAATAACTAATAATTAATAAATAATTGTAAAATTTAAAAGAGTATATGTATACTTACACAAAATAAACAGAAAATTACAAAAAGATCCATTTGGACATTTGTTTAACTAAATTTTCTGTCTTCTAAGAAAAGTATTTTATTGTTGTCCTCAAGACGTTTACTACAAAACAAATATGTGTTTAAGCTTTGTAGGTTTGAAAGCCTTTATGTAATATAAACAAGAGTTTAACTGAAACCAAATTTTACAACATGGAACAGTTGAAGTGTTACCAAGTAAGTTTAATCAAAGACTAAGAGAGTGATTGAGAATGTTTAAGAAAAATAAACTTGTCTTTTTTCAAAGTTTTTGAAAAGTTATGCAAACGTTCAGTGTCACTGTTAACATATAAAACAAGTTGTAAACTTTGGTATTAATTTATCCACTGGGCGTTTACGTTATTATTATTAATTTTATAAAAATGTTTGACTGGCAGGAGTTACTTTAAATCTTTCCGTCGCTACCCTTAATACTTACAGTCTTAAGTTTTACAGTTGTGAGATGTGGTAAATAAGAAATACAGGTAGCATATTTGGGCAGATACCTACTTTTTAGTTCTGTTTTTCATTAAAATACGTCTAATTTCCAGCACAGCGACTTTTCTTCCCCTTTTGGGTGTTCAAGACACACAATGAGGTGGGTGCCCATTGTCAAGGGAGCAACAGGATAAACGGTGGAAAGAATTCGGCAACTCCCTTGGGGCTTGTTAATGTCGGTAACCCTAATATCATTACCCAAGTGCCTGACAGGACTCAAGCAAATGATTATAAATATTGTAAAACCAACTAATCAATTAACATTCAAGAAAGCTATAGTAACTCATTGTTATGAGTATTCCCGCAATAAAAGTTCTGCCAGTTTAAATAGATACATGAGGGCGGAACTAGAGGCTTTACGTGATGAAAATGACTCTAGATTGCCTAGATTACTGGTCAACTAGGGTCGCTGTCCCTTGTACCAGATTTTCTACGATATAAATCAACAAAGATATACATTGTAGTTCAAGAATCAAGGTTTGCTTGATTTTTTGATTATAGACCCGTTTACGGTACCTTAAATCGATAATTAATTCTAATTATCCTAAAAATTGTCATTTTTTTCGAACCTCGGGTTTGCTAGAAATACCTTAAGTAATCCCAGTAGAGACACAGTAATACTGTATATTGTAATCTTAATAAATGCGCCAAAAAAAGGAAACAAGAAATTTGAAAAACACTATGAAAAATCTTAGAACTCATATATACATGTTGCAAAAGCAAATAAAAGATAAAACAGGAAATATGCGTCTCACTCGTCTCAGCTTTCCCGATTTCTATATTCAAATAATTCAGAATATGCGGGGCTCCATCGTCGAATCTATTTTCACTTTGTCGCGATCAGGGTTCAATTTTATCATGCCGTTCCAAAACGACCGAGGCAATTGAACCATTTTTCAAGGAGCTCTCGCCTGAAAAATGAAAAATATTTGTTTCCAGATACTTTATGAATCTCTCCTAGTTCAATATGTATTATATGGCAAGCACAAAATGTGGACATACGTAAATTAGAAGAAAGGATTTATTCTTCCCGAATTTAAGGAGTTTTCATTCACAACAATATCGTTAATAAGAATGTTTGTTAAACGCAAGAATTAAAAAGGGGAAGAGGCAGCTATTGTTGTTTAACTCATAAAAATTGTTTTCAACCTACATAAAGAGGATATGTGAAATAGAGAAAATTCACGAGGGGTAGAGGAGGGTAAACAAATAATGGTAATCGTTCCAATGTCGTGCATAAAAAAAAGGTTAATTAAAGAAAATAATATCTAACCTAAGTTATTTGGATCGATATTTTGGATCTATATATATATATATATATATATATATATATATATATATATATATATATATAAACTACGCAAGAATTGATATATTTTTCGCACCAGTGTGGTGGCTGGAAAAATATTACGTATAGTAAAAAAATGTTTTTCTATAAACCTAAGTTCTATCCGTTTTGGACTAGAGAAACTCTCATTTCCTCATTAATTTGGTGAGCGTGTGTAATGCATTATGTCCTGTGCAGTGTTTGCCAGCTAGAGCAAACGGCAAACGGTTTTCGCTAAATTTGGTTAAGATCTAGGAAATCTAAATCAGCTAGTTTTATTCGATCTAATAAGTACCCACCAATATAGAGGTGTCATTCTTTAAAAATAGATATCATCCATTAATTTTCCTTTAAACAGAAACATTTATTTCATAATAAGTCAGGAGTCAGGAAATGAAAAATAGAAAAGATATATTAAAATTAAAAGAAAGTATAACATTTTGTAAACAATTTATTCCAATAACACTATAAATATTCTCTTGTTACCAATTTTCTCACACCACACTTCCATTAGATAAATTTCCCTCGGAAAACTAAAAACTATAATTATTTTAAGATAGTAAGACTTACAGTAAAAACATAAGTCACATATTTAAATCCTGATTTGAAATTTACGCTAAAGGTTTTCATTGCAGAAACTTAAATGTATATATTAAATTGTAGATGGAAATTAAATACAATTTTAAAAAAATTATTGAATTAAAACTGTGCATCAACCGAAGCATCACCCTAGGAAAAACGTTGACTAGGTTTATTCTAGATAATATACTACAATATTCTTCAATATGTATTTAATTGGTAGGCATTTAAAAGGAAGTGTGATCTTATTTTTCTTACATATTAAGTTACTTTACCTCCGCGGATTGCAGGCGAGTTACACCAATGAAGTTGACTTATTTACCTGAAATATTGCATTTTTTCGCCTTTTTTAAACTTAACTCTACGAACTATACAGTATTTTACCATTTTTTGCTAATTTTCTGCCTCGATTTATTATAAAACTTTTGAAAAATCACTTACAAGTTTGTCAAAAAGTTTGACGAAACTGTCATTCGACGTAACTGTGATGTGGTCACAATCAGTTACATTAGGCAACTCCGCTAAATATAGAAGCTGAGGTACATCGGAATCATATGGTACGAGGGGTACGAAGTCAGTCGATTCCTACCTATGAACGAAGGATCCAGAAGCTCCACGCCGCGCCGTCCTAGACTAGTATTATATTATAAAGTGATATTAACTTTGTGATATTAGTTAATAAAGCAACATACAGAGAAACGTGTAGAATTTCATTTGTGGGATACCACAAATTTGGCGACGAGGTGAAAGTACGTGAAAGATAAAGGAAAAACTCGTGCGACCACGCGGTCCGGTGCGAATGCCTACAGGAGTATTTTACAGTGTATGAGGTAAAGGATGAATGGAAACCATCAATGCTGTTAGGCCTCGTAGGCGCACGAACAACTTCAAGTTACTCCCAGACCTTTGCTTTCCAGATGCCTCAAATAAAAAGACTTACAAACAGCTAAATGATCACCCTATGCAACATTTTAGTCCGAAAGCGGTTATGTGGAAAGAACGTAAAAAATTCCACGATGCAAGACAGTCACCAGAAGAATCCATTGCCGACTGGTATGTGAGAATAAAAAACTTTAACACTGTTTATTAAGGAAACATTTGTTACGGGTCTGAGAACAGGTCCAATTTTTGATAGGCTGTCGAAGAAGGTGATGAAAAATCTTTGGAAGATCTTCTAGACAGTTCTTAGGTCAAGGAAAATTCAAGCGCGGGAATAAGGCGGAGAAAAACTGCGTCCAAGAAAGAAGAATTCCCAGAAATAACCATGAAAGACGTGGCAACGTCGCAGGTCAATCACACAATCGATTGAAGAACGCGCTTTACTATGATTATGCGCCCCGGACTACGACTCATCATCGTGATCACCGCTCGAACAATGTGAGCAACACAACCCATCGTGCTAGTAAAGACAGCAGCCATCACGGAAACGAAAACGACGAAAGAAGAACGATGGGTTCAATGAATAGACATGTCGGAAAATTTGGTAGTAAACAAAATAAAATAAAACATGCCATGCATGTGGCAAAAATCACCCCGGTGAGCGTATTTATAATAATTTTATTTGTAATTTATGCAAGCAAGGAGGTCATCTTGCTAAAGTTTGTAAGCGAAAAAACGAGAAATTATAGACAATAATATTCAATTAGATATTGTTTCTGATGATATGCAAGATTGTTGGCATATGAATGATTGGAATCGACTCAAATTGTAATTGTTTATGTAACGTAATAGAAAAAAAGTTTGTAAATTTGTCTAATTTTAAATATTTTAATGTAAGAAAAACTGACCTCGGTAAACTAAATAAATATGAAATTGAAATAATGGTGAACGGAAATAAAGTTTCCTTTTTTATTGACACTGGCAGTTCAGTTCCTTCAATAATTAAACAAGTTTTTGATGAGTATTTTTATCAGAACGTTCTGCATCAGGATAATGTGGTATTAAAGGCATATAATAACTCAATTTTCAAAACTATTGGATATTTTAAAGCTAATGTACTGTATTGCAATAAACAAGAAGTAATAAAATTTTATGTCGTAGGAAAGGGAGGCCCATACATTGTACGCAGGGACTTTCTGGAGGCATTCGGCGTGAGAATTGCAGTTATCAATCACATATCAGCGTCACAGCGAGTGGTGCGGTTAACTGAAAAATACGCGGAGATTTGTAGTGACAGAATAGGTAGGTTCATTTCTTCTAAAGTTAGTATTTTGTTAAATGATAATGCTGCTCCTGTGTTTTGTAAACCTCGACTTGTATCCTCAGCTTATAAAGCCCTGATGGACAAGGAACTAGATCGACTGGAAAAGGAAGGCATTATTTCGCCAGTCGAAAGTAGCGAATGGGCGACTCCATTGGTGCCGATACTAAAAGGAAATGGAACTTTAAGGTTATGCGTTGATCATTCAGTAACATGTAATAAATTTTTACAAAATATGAGTTATTCTTTACCCACCGCAAATAAATTGTTTTCTAAATTGCATTTCGGCAAATATTCTACTAAATTAGATTTGAACTTGACTTATGATCAATTTGAACTTGATGACGAGTCTAAAAAAAATTTAGTTTGGAGTACACATAAAAGATTGTACACTATGAATAGATTGCCATTTGGCATTTCGGTAGCAAGCTTTATTTGTCAACGTTTATTGGAACAAACATTTTTAAAATTTGATATCGTAAATCTTTTAGACGACATTTTATTTACAGGAGCAACGGAAGCGGAAAACTTGGAAATAGTGAAAAAGGTTCTACAGAAAGTGCTTTCTTTCAAGACGAATTAGAGTATCTAGGACATAAAATAACAGGAAACGGATTAAAGGAATCAGCCAAAAAAAGTAGAAGCAATCGATAAAGCCACAAAACCTACGAAAATTAGTGAGGTACGTACTTTTGTTGGCATGTTAAATTATTATTTATAAGTTTGTACCAAATTTGGCAGTATTTTATAATTTGTTAAAATTAGACAGAAAATACAACTGGTCGGAAAACTGTGCTTATAAATAGCTTTTAACAAAATGAAAGATATTCTAGCCTCTGATTTAGTATTAGTTCATTATAATCCGGAACTTCCTGTGGTAATAACCACAGAGGCTTCGGATGCAGGAATTTTGGCGGTTATGTCACCTATCATGCCGAACGGAGAAGACAGAGTAATTTCATGTATTTCTAGAACATTGATGCCTGCGGAAGAAAGATATCCGAGTTTACATAAGAAAACCCTAGCTTTATTTAATCCAGTGTTTAAATTTTCTCAATTCTTGCATGGAAAAAGGTTTTTTTGAGAACAGATTGCAAGCCTTTATTGGTAATTTCTGGAGAACATTAAGGAATTCCACAAATTCATGCTAAACGTATACAACGTTGGGCAGCAAATCTAAGTAATTTTTCTCTCAATATTCGAATTTTACAGGTACACAGTGGCCAATCAACAATGAAGTTATTAGAAGAGGAACAGCAAGGGACAAAATCTTGAAACAAGTAGCTCGGTACATTGAAACAGAAAAGTTGACAAATAAACTTCTTCTTCCTGACATTCGACCATTTTACAACCAAAGAGAAGGGTTGGTGTTTACAGGCTCGTCATTCCGAGCAGTCTAAGAGAAGGTATATTAAAAGATTTACATTCACATCATTTTGGTATGGTAAAAACAAAGGTTATCGCAAGAGCATATATTTACTGACCCAATATCAACCAAAACATAGAGCGAGTTTGCAAAATATGCATTTACTGCTAAGAGAATAAACCACAACCACCCAAAAACGATTTGACACCTTGGAAAATAGAAGAAGTTCCATGGAGACGCATTAATACTGATTTTCTAGGACCAGTAGGTGGTAAGATGCTACTACTTATGGTGGACGCTTATAGTAAATGGATGGAAATTTATATTATGAACACCATGACGTCATATGAAACAAAAAAAAATGAAAGAGGTATTTGCAAGATATGGACAACCTAGAACAGGAATATCAGACAACGGAAATCAAGTTATGGCAGCAAATATACAAGAATTTTTCAAGCGTAATGGTGTAAGGCACATTACAGCACCACCTGGTTTCCCAATGTCAAATGGTGCAGCAGATAATGGAGTGCGTACCAGAGATCATAATATAAAAACACGTTTATCAGATCCAAGAAATAACAATAAGAGTTTAAACATAATTATTTCGGAATTTTTATTTTGTTACAGAAAAACGCCGCTTATTTCGACCAAAGAAACACCTTCAAAGCTGATGTTTGGAAGACAAATTAGAACGAGATTGGAAATTTTGAGAGAAACTGGAACAACAAACAACACAGGACAGATGTGAGCAGCAACCATCGAAAAGCTCAAGAAAGGCAAATAAGAAGTTTTGGAGGCAGACGAAGAACTTCTAAAAGGAGGGAGAGAGTGTTGGTAACCGATTATAGAACACAAAATAAAAGAAGATGGACAAAGGCAATTATAGAGAAGAAGATAGGCAAAACAACGTATATATGCAAACTGGATGAAGGAAAAATCTGGAAAAGACATGCTAATTAGATCATTCATAAAGAAGAAGATGAGGAAACCTTGCAGCAGGCTTAAAAATTGTTAAATCTAAGTATTGTTATCATGAACATGCACTCACCTACTCGTTGAACAGCTCTATTGAAATTGAAACATCAAGGTCTGTGATACCACCGCCCTCCCCCCTTTGTTATTCTTAATTGATCTGAAAATAACTATATTGATTTTTCTATCGCATTAGATAAGAACTTGCAAAAATGTACCTGAAAAGACTCACATTATTTAGAGTTGTCCAAACAACCCAAAGTCTTCTATATAAATAAATTTTACCGCATCCACTACATCTCTACAAACAAAAAACAGGGCTCCTTGACAGATTCTAGCTTAAAGGCCGGTACCCAGAGTCTTGATGCAGAGTCACCCAGGTTCAGTAGATCGGGACGAAGAATTAAATTACCAGCATGGAAAAAAATTATCAATGTTTTGACGACATTTAATTTAAAAGAAATTAATAACATTATTTAATAATTATATTTAACATCTTGGTAAGGCTAATGATTTGATATTTTAGACCGGAATATGTTGAACTTGAAAATGTATATAAATGTTTATATGTTATTGATTTTATACTTGGTTAGGTAAATAGACGAGCTATGGAACCATAAAGCAGGTTAACGAAATTTCATAATGAAATGATTTTGATTTTTTTTCAGCGTATTTATAAGTACATATCATATCGATGGATGTTACCTTTTTAAATTTAATTCATTTTAAGTTTAAATTTTAAATATTTCCACACCTTTTTATTATGATGTTACAGATGACATGTAGAGGAAAATAAAAAGAAAGTTATCGCGTAATTCCTATTTTATTAAAATTTCGTTTTATGGTAAAGTAAATAACAGTATTTCTCAAGATAAATTTTCCCTCTGTATGTACACACATTTCTATCTATTGCATTTTCAATGTTTGTACACACGGTGCTATAGAATTGCAAGTGCATTTTTGATGGATAGTGTTTTGTTATTTTTTATAAGTGATACCCAGGTATGTTCACAGGAAATATAGGGTGTGATGTGGCCACATTCGGTTACATTTGGCAACTCTACTAAATATAGAAGCTGAGGTACATCGGAATCATCTGGTAGGAAAGGTACGAAGTGAGTCGATTCCTACCTACGAACAAAGGAGCCAGAGGCCGCCGCCTATAATACTAGTCTAAGCGGGCCGTCCTAGACTAGTATTATATTATAAAGTGATATCAACTCTGTGATATTAGTTAACAAAGCAACATACAAAGAAACGTGTAGAATTTCATTTGTGGGACCCCTAAGTAACCCCACAAAATCACGCCTATGCGACGTTGGTAGATTGCTTGGAAAATAAAATATCTCCCAGCAAAATCAGTATTTTTACTTCCCTTCGCTAGAAAGTATACCATATAAAAATATATTTTTTAGTTTCTAAATATCTTTACATTTCAGGTCGAAGAAGCGTGTTTTTTTTCATACCCATCTCAATGTAACAAAAATTTATGGAAAAGCGTATTAGACCAAAGTTTTTCAAATTACTGGAAATATTTAAAAATAATATAAAATAAAGAAAATCCCAGCAAAACAAACGTACAGGCAGGTGTCCAGAAACTTTCCCGACAAACTTTAAAGAGTGATTCTCAAAAATAAGAAATTTTTAGATATTTTTTTATTTTTTTGATTAAAAATATTTTTTGTGGTTCTCTTGTAAAATGTTCCATTTTCTGGATATATAAAAATTTTAAAATTCCTAAAATATCTAACATCCTGTATTTCGACAACGAATCGTTTTTGATTCATTGTTTACAAATAATTATTTATTTTTCTGTTGGAAAATCACCCCTTAATATTTGTGGAGAAAGTTTCTGGACGCCCGTATACGGATCCAATATGACCACTAATTTTTATTTATTAAAATTTTTATTATAAAGGACTTTAGCTCAGTAAAAAAGTATAAGTTAGGTTTCAGAGACTAATTATGGCGGACAAAGGTATAGCTATCAACATAATGTATTTGCCAATTGTATGGCTATTTAAAATACAATGGGTTAAGGTCAGGTAAATTATGGCAGATTTAAATACAGCGGTAAACACATATTTTTCTTCTTATTTTAATGAAATTTCCGCATGATTGTCTTAAAGGTTATCAAATGAACATTTGATTTTTACTTATCATTAAAATTAAGTAAGGCCAGCCATAAGAATATGTATAGTTTAAAAAATTATGTTATTCTTTATATTTACATACAATTTTCCACCATTTAAAATGCTAAAAAATGGTGCCGCTATTCATTTATTTAACAAAATTTTATAAGTACTCTTACTTTCATCAAGCAGTCCGAAAAATTGAGAGTGGAAGTTTCGACTTCATGAAGAGATACAAATTAGGTTAAATTAGAAAAAAGTTAGTTCACAAGTTGAAACTAAATTTTAAAATTAACTGTAAGGTAATACATACAGGGTGCTCAAAAAATTGCAAAATATTACTTTGTGAAAGTGTATATTATTTAAATCGTCTTTTTTGAGATATTCAGTTTAAGTATACCAAATAAAGATGTAAACAACTTTTATTAAGTTTTTTCCACAATGTTTTGTTAATAAGAGTAAATCAAATTTGTAAAATTTTATTGAAAATAAAGGATGACCAACAAAATGGTCGCCTGAACAAAATATTTTAGAATCCAGTAACTGACGGTTTAAATGACAAACACAGAAAATACATTTATTTAAAAGCAAATAAGAAAAAATAAATGTCAACAAAAAAATTTTCTTTTAGATTCCACTTTATGCAAATTGCACAATTTTATGGACATATAGTTATTGACTCAAAAATATCATCCATTATCACATTATCAAAGATACTGATTTATAAATTTATAATACATATTACGAGCTCAAAATGTACAGTATCTGTACAAATTTAAAAATCGCAGACTAAAAATATGAGGTACAACAATAAATGAAAAATATTTCATCAAGGAAAATGCACGTTTAAAATTAAATTAAATTAAAAATTAATATGAATATTGTTTTTTTTGCGAGATCATCAGAATTGATTAGGTACACTATTCTGAACGCATCATAGTATATAAAAGGATAATGTCAATTTATTTGTCACCCCAGTCAAAATTATTAAAAATCGAATGGGGTTAAATACACACTGTCGCTTACACACGATCCACCTACGGCCTTAGCGCGCCACCGGGAACTGATCCACCTATTTAATAAAATATCCATAATAAACTCTGTTAAAAGCTGTTACTTGTCGAATTTTAAAATAAAACATATTCTGCATTTGTTTGAGTAACAATGGTCACCAACATCATACACACAAAGAATAAAAATTCCCTATTATTACTATTACTAAATTTTAGCAGTTGACAGGGATAATTTTATTGAAGTAATTTTTAAGTAGTAAGTAAAATAACGTTACAAATGGAAAAATATGTATTATTCCGATAGTTTAGTTGTGTATTCAATCATATTACTAAAAAATTGCTAACTGAAAAAAAGAAAAGGATTTGTAATCAGCGTTCCAAAATCTACTAGCCTACCAGAAATAATATTAATAATACTAATATTTATTTAAACCACAGACCAAACTACATGAATGGTATAGGTTACGTCTAAAAAATGTCCATTTATATATTATCATAGTCCTAAATTATACACTCTTATGTATTAAGGGATTCATATACTGAATAAAAACTATTAATTTTTAAGTAATTAATAACTTCCTTTTTAAATAGTTTTCATCATTAATGTTTCTCAGATAAGCAGGCAATTTATTGTATAATTTAATATCCATGCAACAACGTAAATTATTTTGACCTCTAGTATTATAGTTATGAACAAAACTATTTGTATCAAAACCAAAAATATTGTTTCTAATAAATATTATAATTTCTATAATATATATACAAGGTACCGTTAATAGTCCTAGTTTCATGAATAATGGTTTACAATCTGTCCTTTTTTTTACACCTTCAATTGATCTTATAATTCTTTTTTGCAATTGCAGTAATCTCAGACAATGATTGGAACAACCCCAAAATACAATGCCATGTTTAACTCGGCTATAAAATTGAACATAATAATATGAAACTAGGACATTTGTACTTTATACTTGTTTTAATCTATACATTACAAAAGCAACAGAGGACAATTTCGGGCAAACGCCATCTATATAAGATTCCCATCCAAAATCACTCTCTATATTTAATCCCAAGAATCTTGTGTTCTTGCTGAAGCGACTTTAAATTAATCTTTATTAATAAAGATCTATCATAAGTGTGGTTTCGTGGGGTAAAATTCATAAAAATGGTTTTACGCTCATTAACACATATATGGAGAGATGTCTTTATCAAAACACAGAACGCTATAATCGTCCGCAAACATGGTCAAGTTTCTCTGGTCAACAATCTCCGGTAGGTCATTTACAAATAATAAGAATAACAACCAAATAATAATATTTAATATTTAATAATTCAGATCGATCTGCATTTACTTCAACTAATTGAGACCTATCGCGGAGATAGGATGACGACTATGCATGAATATTACCCCTAAATCCATAATCATACAATTTAGACAACAATAATGTGTGATCCTTAAAGTCAAACGTTTTGCTTAAGTCCGTAAAAACGCCAAGACACTTATATTTATTATCTAAATGTTCATATAGACTTGGTAAAAATTGAAGAATGCCCGACTGGGTAGATTTGCCTTTCTGGAATCCATGTTGGAAAGCACTTAATATGATACTTCTGTATAAAGCACACCATCTTATCATAAATTACTCGCTCGAAGATTTTAGAAAGCGTCGGTAGTACAGACACAGGTCTGTAATTCCCAGGATTTTTTATATCTCCCTTTTTGTATATAGGTACCACTTTTGTTATTTTGAGAGTATTGGGAAATTTGAAACGGATAGATTTATTAAAAACGTTTTTACTTTGTTGTTTAAATTCATGTTAATAATCTTCCAAACAATTTTGCTTTTGTTATCAGAATTTTTATACAAATTATCATAATACATGTTTTTAGCTAAACCTATACACTTTCTGAAAACGTTTTTGTCTTGTTTATAAGTTACGCACTCTGTATAAGACATTCACAATTGGACAGTATAATATTGCATTGTCATGGGTTAATTCCGATAACGGAACTGCTTCAAAAGTTACTTGCAAAATTCCACCCAAACATCCATACTAACTAACTAATTCACTAACATACAAGTGAAGTTAAATAAAAGCTTTTAAACAATGGACAGGATCGGCAAAATGTATTCTACTTTTCAACCTCTATCCTTTTTTACCGTCCCTAAAAATATTTAAAAAGATGTATGCAAATTTCTGGAACCACGTCGGGTAGAAATGTCTGTCTGGGCAAAATGATTCTGATGTCCGTCGGCAAGGCCCACTTTAAAAAATGTTTTTATTTTAATCGAAAAATGTGTGCATTTTTTCCAAACTTGGTTTTTACCCCTTTTCTTGACCTAGAATAAAAAGTGTCCATCTCTATCTTGAAGCTAAAATATGGGTTTTTGTTTTAGGATCTACCTATAAGCCGGCATGAAAGCTCGAAACCAATCAAAAAATGTTCGTACACGATACGTTTCAAAAATTTCTTAACACGGATGGGGCTACATTTCGTACCAATCTCTGAAGCGAACATAGGAGTTTTCATTGTTCTTTTTATTTTGCCCAAGATCAATCTTTTGGATGATACAGATGATACCTATCATAACGAATTACAATACATATTTTTTATGTTGGATACAATGACGTACTAGTTCTGCCATTTTGTTTTTTTAACCAAACCTACCAAAGAACACTTGCCAAAATCTTTTGATGTGTCACACTCACGATCAAATGTCAAGTCAATCCAGGCGTTTAACAAGTAGGTAGTAACAAACGGTGGATATATACATACATAAATTCATACATACATATATATCTACATATATACTTACATACATTCATTGCCTTTTATCACAAAGGTAGAAGATTGCTAGATTTTGTTTCTGACGTAAATAATTGTGGAATGTAAGGAATTTGCAAATGTGAAAATTCGGACAGTTCCGTGTCTCCTAAAGTCTGTATTATGCATAAAAGTTTCACTTAGGAGCGGTAATAATGACGAACTCATCACCACACCTTCATTTTTTCTAATTGGAAGAAGTTTTGTTCTAAAACTAGCAAGTAATAATAAAATATTCTCTATAAGACACCGGGATAATTTGCCCATTGAAAAATATATAGTTATTTGGTCATTAAGTTATGCCTACTATACAAATCGTAACATAATTCACTTTCAATATTAAAAGAAAAAGCGAAATTCTAGGTATTTTGGAAAAAAATAGGCACAGTCCTTTAACGGGCTTTCTCTTATAATGAAATTTTTCATTTATTATGGAAACGGAAATATATATCACAATTTGCATAATATGCAAATAACTATATGCATATACAAACATTCCAGACAGTGTTATCTGTGGTATTGTGATGGATGTGTTTAGGAGTAAAGTCCTGGTTATAAGAATAAACATTTCAAACTCCGTCATGTTAAACCCTCTAGAAATTGGCAAGAAACATAAGAATTAAATATTTAATACAGTCGCTTGGAATCACAGGCGTAAGGGTGTTTATTTTTCTATTATGAAACTGTTTCTATTCAGTAAAACAATCAAACAATGCTGAAATAACTAGGTAACGTCAGAACGTTGCAAGTTATAATCTTGTCATCAGCTAAGATTTCATACTAATTTGTACCCTTAATAACAATAATAACCCCAAATATCAATTTTGGTGTACAACTATAAATTACATTTGTATTCGCTCTCTATTGTTCATTATTCATCGCTCGTTTGATTATAGATGTGTTAAATTACGTTAAATGCTGATAACAATATATTAATGACTCTGATGTCATTGAAATATATAGGTTCTGCTAGTTTGGTCATTGGTTTATTTATGAATTAGTTTTATGGATGGACAGTCCATCAACACCAAGCGCCTTAGATGCTATGGTAGAAACAATTTTTTGCAGCAATCTTGGATTAACAGTTTCCAAATGTAAATATCTTTGAAAATAAGTTAAATGTATGCTATATCCATATATCAGTTTTACTTAGAATTTGAAAATATAATAAGAAGTAGGGATTCGAATAAAAAGAAAATAATGTTGTGATATTGTTTAACCACAGCACAATTAAAAACTTTCAGTTATAAAGACTCTATTCATACAAATTCATATTTTTAAGTTAGTAAATACTAAAGAAACTTAGAGTACAAATGAAATGATTCTCCAAGGGAAAATCTTAAGCAAATTCGGAATAAACAAGCGGAAATAATTTTTGGTGAACGCTCTGATTTCACGGAGACAGACTTAACTTTGTTCAAAAGAATCTTTATCGAAGGAGGCCAAAGCAAATTTACTCAGCCGCAGATAATTTCCATGAAAAAAGAATTAATTTCTTGGAAATTCCTTTTAAGACTTAAACTTTTTTATATAATGATGTTGTCAAAACAGATACAAATTTGTTAGTATCAATTGTCAAAAGAAGTGTAAAGTATTATATAGCCTATAAAAGAAGCCAAAATGCTCGGTTGGGTATCACAACATACAGAGTGGTCTTTAAGCACCAGAAAAAGTTCTTATCAACGTATGTCCTTGATTATTTTGAATAATATATTACTGGACTCTAAAAAATATGTTGAAAATGATCACCAGCGGTCAATATTCTGGCTTCTATCCTCCTGGTCATTTGTATACTCACACGCTGAAGCATTCCGGGAATGTTTCGAATTATTTCACATCCAAAAATTATGTTTAAATAAGTTACTTCAAATTTCCCCACGGAAAAAAGTTAAGACAGTTCAAATCCGGTGACCTTGGAGGCCAAGGCTGATTTGGAACTTCTACTCGACCTATCCATCGATTTGGTAATATCCTTTTTAAAAAATGCTAAGCTTGTAAACTAAAGTGCACTGGAGCGCCATCATGCATAAATCATTTCCAAAGTTCATTTCAGATCAACAGTGATAAGAAGCTAGGCAAATCATTTTTAAGACATAACTAAAATAATTAATTTTTAAGTCAAACAAGAAGGAAAAAGGCACCTATTAAATAATTATTAATTATCTCCACCCAAACATTTAGGGAAAATTGTTCTTAAAATTGCATCTCCCTTATAGCATGCGGATTTTCATCTGACCAAAAATGGTTGTTGCGTAAATTTATAATTCCGTGAGAAGTTCGCTTGAATAGTAGATACGAATTAGGGATTTGGGACAATTTTTTGCTGGAGTCAATTACAAAGGGCTAAACGTTGCGGAAAGTCACGCGGAAGTAGAGCCTATACTCTCTATATATGAAAGGGATATAACTGTTGATCGCGTGTAATATCCTTACGATGGCTTGCATTTACCATAACAACAATCTTTCTGGTACTGGTAAATATTAGTGAAAGTTTGTTGGTAACTAAGCATTATGGTGGTACGCCCCGTGCTAACTCTGACAAGATGTTGCTTTTTTGTACAGGGGCGATCAGTAAAATTGACTGAAAATACGAAACAATCCCTAGCGGGATTCCACTGTATGCCTAAAACTTTTACGGTTGTATTATCGGATTCCAAATTAAATAAGAAATAGTGGTTTTATACATTATCAATTGCGTAATGCAAAACCTTTCTTTTTAAGTAAAGAGATGAGTTCGTTTTGAAGCAGAAAAACATTATTTTATGAGAAACAGCAAATGGTGATTTCATCAACATACGTTAAGTTTTTATTGCATGCGCGGCTAAAGCGAAGCGAAGCTGTCTCCCTCATCATTAGCTAGGGTGCGTAATGCGAGTAAAAGCAAGGAGATACCATATGTAACAATGTCAAATATTACGCCGATAAACTAAAAAAAAATTGCTTGATTTACTAATATAATGCAATTGTTTGATGTCTACGCCAACAACAAAAACCTAAAGATGAAATATGAATAGAATAGGTGTCATACACTTTTTTTTATTTAGTAAATACTTATTTAGAGATAATTCATAAGGTAATTTTGTGGATCAAAAACTAAGTTTTGTTGTTACATTTTCATGTACATGCAATGATGTTGCAAATAATAGACATTTTCTGTACCTATACCTCAATAATAATCAAAGAAAAAAATTGATTCGAAAATATCGATTTTTAGAAAAAACAGCAAAACCTATTCGAAATATTATCCAAAAAAGTAAATGGTAAAACTGCTACATAATAATGGTTAAAAAAAAACATTATTTTTGGACAATAATTTAGCCATATTTAAGTTGTTAAGTCTAAATCTAAACTGAAAAGTGAGCAATAAAAAAATTTTAGAACAAATAATGTTTTATTTAAAACATTATTTGGTTCTTAGTGCTTTAACTTTTTGAATTTATTGTTAATTAATGATAAATCATTTCTACAAATTTTATGTGCATATAGTATGAAATTGGCTAAAATTAATGGAACCAACAAATATGAAAAAATTATTTTAGAAATATGACATTCCATGATTTACTTTCTGTATTATATCTCATAATCTTTCTAAAGTACCAACCCGAGTCATAAAGTACAGGCTTGTGTTTTTCCAACTTTGAAGAATTCTGTAATTTTTACTGCAAATTTTTTTCTGTAGTTTTTTTAGACAAACTCTAATATACCTTCAAGCCTTACTTTTAATTTGTTCTTCTATGTTAATATTCTTATCGCTTTTTCCTATGCCTTTTCCGCATCTTCACTACTGGAGCAACCTTGGAATATGCCCTTAATGATATTGCTTAATTTGATTAGGCATTTCGTGTCTCTAATGAATTATTTTAACTTTACTTAGTGGGTTATGGGACTATAGTAAGGTCTAAAGTGAAACCACTATTTTCACTTGCTACGTTTCTGTGTGAAAGTACATTTTTATTATTTTTTGAGTTTTACCACGCATTTTACATGCGTTCGCCAAAATCCCTATGGGTTGCAACCGGAACTCTCCGGAGCCCCCGTAGGTGGCGCCAAGTGTTATGCTTGGCAAGTGGAACTATTCCACTTACATAGACGTTTTAATTTTTGATTGTGTCACGTCGATAATCTATTAATTGAGATCTCTCTGGGTACAAGCGTCCCTGATGAGAGAAAAGGCCGAGAAATCGATCGCAGAGAGGTACACTGTAACTACTAGTGCTGGGACATCGATACAAACTATCGATGTTTAGCATTGATGTTGACATCGAAAGCAACCATCGATGTCGATAAAACATCGTGGTAATTGCCGGGGTTGAGTTAAGAGTGTTAAGACGCATTATAAATTAACACTGTTTAGGGTATACATTTTAATATTAAGATACGGGTACCCTGTTTTTTAATATAAATTCAAGCACTTAAATAAATAGGCAATTTGTACTTTTTAGCACTATGTTTTAGGCACGTTACATTCACGATTATGTCCCAATATTATCTGGTTTACGTATGCATGTATATCAAATATTCAATATCAAACAACTTCAAAAGTTACTTGAAAAATTTTACCCAAACATGCTCACATATAAGTGAACTTAAATGAAGGCTTTTAAAAAATTGCAATTTTTGTAGAGAATGACATTTTGTACAGTTTTATAGGTTTGCACTATTACACTTGATCTATAATTATTGGCTATTAAAAATAAACTAATTGATTTTAACTAGTATGACCTGCTTAGAAACTGCCCATAATTCATTAGAAAAATGTACGAATTAAAAAACACTTCAATTTAACTACATTATAAATACAGATGTATGATAGGCAAATCTATATTCTTCTCTATATATAATAAATAATATTCAGATAAACGCTTAAACTCCCAAAATCTCACGAAATAATTAAACTCTTCTAAAAACCGTACTTTTTCGATGCCACTGACGATACGACGTAGAACTGTAGAACATACAATACATTTTTTGTAAAATAAAATAAAACTGACACTTACCTTATCAATAAATAAAATAAAATTTAGGTTAGAATATCACTTTGTCACGTTACATCTTTACGACTCTTGCCGTTCGTTTATGTCTACTTAAATAAATCTTAAAATCAATAAAAACACTATATATCTGTATTTCCCCGAAGCTAGACAAGATACTTGCCGCCGCATCGTGGACACGGATTGTCAGGGTTGCCAACTCGGAAAAAATTATTTAATCAATAAAAAATGCCTAATTCCATTTGAAACTACATTTTTTATTTTGGAGCAGAATTTAAACTTGAAGAATTGTATTATATCTCCAGCAACATCAAACTTCTAACATCGAACGACAACCATCGTTGTTGACATCGATTATTGTCACCTTTAACATCGATGGTGAAACAACGGACATCAAACAACAAAACATCGATGAACATTGCCCAGCACTACCTGTGACACAATCGAAAGCAAAGTCTTGTCATAGGTAAGCGGTTACACGCAAAAATATATATATTATATATATATATATATATATATATATATATATATATATATATATATATATATATATATATATATATATATATATATATATATAATATATATATATATATATATATATATATATATATATATATATATATATATATATATATATATATATATATAGGGTGTTCCAGCGAGGACTGAACAGGGACCTATTTTCGACCTTCCTTGTATTTTGGAAAAATTCAAAATAGCCAATCGATGTATTTTTTCTTGTAGAATCCAAAAATGTCATCGAAAAAATATTTGAACCAGAAACAAAAGAGTTACGCTATGCATCAGGTGTTTTTTAAATGGAATGTATCGTTTTTTATACGATTTTTGGAAAGAGTGATTTTTTTTATGTCCGTTCTGATTAAAAGAATTGATTTTGCGATAGCTGTTTATATTAGATTTTAATGTTTTACAAACTAAAATTTTAGCTTCACCTGTTTAAAATATACGATAGGTTGGTATAGGTGATCAAGGTAAAATGACGTTTGAATGCTTTGTCAATAAAAATTGACATTATTTGAATTATTGTCGAAGTCTAAAAAATATATATTTGACTCTGATCGAAATGAAATACTCTTTGGACGAGAGACTACAGATTGTTATGCTATTTTACAAGTGCCAAGAAAATGCAAGAGAAGCAAGAAGAAGATTTATTGCAAATTTTCATAGAAATATATCCATCAATACAATTCTAAGGATAAAAAACCTATTTGAGGAAAATAAAACTTTACATGATAGAAAAAGAAATTCAAAAAAAAATAATTATTAAATAATAAAATAAAACTACTAATAACATAAGTTTTCAATGTGACCGCCGTTTTTCTCGAAACAACATCGATAACCCCTTTGTAGCCTTTCTAAACTTGCTGTTACAATATGATGTTCCTGATTAAGGCGGTTTATTTCATCGACAATTTTTCCCATGATCTCTTGAATATTTTCGTTTCGTTGTCTGTATACGACGTTCTTCAAATGGCCCCAAAGAAATGTATCCAAAACTGAGAGGTCGGGGCTATTGGGCGGCCAAGCATATGTTCCATTTCGCCCTATCCATTCGTTATGGCGCCGATTTAAAAATTGAACCACATCATGCACGGCATGAGGAGGGGCCCCATCATGTTGCCAAATTAAATTCTGATATTCTGCCAATGGTAAGTCTTCCAAAAAATTTTCAATTTCGTTTTCTAAAAACTCATAATATCTGTGCCCATTTAAAGTCCCGTTAAAAAATATTGGTCCCAAAATTTTATTGTTTTTTATCCCACACCAAACATGAATAGAATTCCTCCCTTGAAATTTAATAGTCTGGAACTTTTTTGGATTTTCAAAGGCCCAGTGGTGACTATTATGTCTGTTGAATACTCCCGATGTTGTGAAAGTAGCTTCGTCGGTCCACACAATATTTTTGAATAAATCAGGGTCTTCGTTTTCTTGCCGAATTACCATTTGAGAAACAAATTGGAAGCGAAGTTCTTTTTGTGCCGGTGTTAGGTGCTGAAGTGGAAGGATACGAAAAGGCCTAAATTTATGAATTTTCAGAGTCCTGTGAACAGTCCCTCGGGTAACTCTTCTGCGCCTTACACCGCCACCGTACTGAACTTCCCGTACTGCATCCGAAATAGATTTGGTTGGATTAACTTGAAAATAATTTATAATGGCCTGATCTCGATTTCTTCTTCTTTGTATATTTCTTTTTCTATCATGTAAAGTTTTATTTTCCTCAAATAGGTTTCTTATCCTTAGAATTGTATTGATGGACATATTTCTATGAAAATTTGCAATAAATCTTCTTCTTGCTTCTCTTGCATTTTCTTGGCACTTGTAAAATAGCATAACAATCTGTAGTCTCTCGTCCAAAGAGTATTTCATTTCGATCAGAGTCAAATATATATTTTTTAGGTGAAGACTTCGACATTAATTAAAATAATGTCAATTTTTATTGACAAAGCATTCAAACGTCATTTTACCTTGATCACCTATACCAACCTATCGTATATTTTAAGCAGGTGAAGCTAAAATTTTAGTTTGTAAAACATTAAAATGTAATATAAACAGCTATCGCAAAATCAAATCTTTTAATCAGAACGGACATAAAAAAAATCACTCTTTCCAAAAATCGTATAAAAAACGATACATTCCATTTAAAAAACACCTGATACATAGCGTAACTCTTTTGTTTCTGGTTCAAATATTTTTTCGATGACATTTTTGGATTCTACAAGAAAAAATACATCCATTGGCTATTTTGAATTTTTCCAAAATACAAGGAAGGTCGAAAATAGGTCCCTGTTCAGTCCTCGCTGGAACACCCTGTACATATATATATAAGTATATATATATATACATATATATATATATATATATATATATATATATATATTATGTTTCTCATTGAGCGGGGTAGTCCTTGGGGGTGGCTTGGGGTGGTGGCTGGGGATATGCGGGATGATGGGGGATAACTTAGTTAGAGTGGCAGGGGACCAGCATAATTTAAATTCTATACACGATTTAAAGAATACAAACCTGTTTGCTTGTAGTCATTTGAATGTAAGATCGCTTAAAACAGGTTTCGATGAATTATCTAATTACATTTTTGATTACAATTTTGACATTCTTGGCTTATCGGAAACATGGCTGTCGGTTGAAGACGGCAGTAGTGCTTTTAATTTACCAGGATATAATCTGCTTAGAAATGATAGAGTTGGCCGTGGAGGTGGGGTGGGTTTTTACATAAAAAATAATTTGAAGTATAATAGAGTTATATTTGACAATCTATCAAACGAATTTGAATATTTAAGTTTAACGCTTATATTAAAAAAAAAATTCTTAGTTACAACAATTTATCGACCTCCTTCCTCAAATGCTCAAAATTTTCTCGATTTTTTGGAAGACCTCCTTAGTCTCTCGGTGCCTGCTTATCAACATATTCTACTCTTGGGAGATTTTAATATAGACCTTTTAAATAATACGTATCCTAAAGAAAGGCTTATCAAACTTCTAATTATTTAACCTTACTCAGTTGATTAAGGAACCGACGAGAATTAACGTTTCAACTAATTCATCAACACTTATAGACCTAGTTATTGTTAGTAACGAACTTAAATGCCCCGTTTCAGGGTCAATATTTCTATCTCAGTCAATATCAGATCATCATTTAGTATATGCCGCATTAGATTTATCAAAAAAGAAGCCGGGTGTGAGAAAAATACAATTTCGTGATTACAATGGCATTAATGTAAATTCGTTTGAGTATGATGCGCTGCATTTGCCATGGGAGAATATTTATTATGCCAAGGAAATAAATACAAAATTAGAAATATTTAATACGCATATCGTATCTCTAATGAAAACACATGCCCCCGTTAAAACAAAAATTATACACGACAAACCGTTTGCCCCGTGGATTACTAGTAATATTAAATTTTTAATGAAGTTAAGAGATAAATCTTATCGTAAATATGTAAAACAAAAAAACCCAGTCAATCTTCAATATTATCGTCAGTTACGGAATTTTACAAAACACGCAATTATTAGAGAGAAAATCGCATATTTTAACCAAATGTCTTTAACGAGTGGTAAATTCTTTTGGAAAAATGCCAAAAAACTTAATTTCACATATGCAAAAAAGTTTGATCTGCCAGAATATTTGAGTGATCCTGAGCTTTTAAATGATTACTTTTCAAACTCTATTGCTAACACAAATAATATTTCTCAAGATAGATTAAATTATTATAAATCTAATAAACATCAAAATCTAACTTCTGAATTGAATCTCAACCTTATAGATGAAAAATCTCTATATACCATTTTAAATACTATAAATGCAAATGCTACCGGAGAAGATGAAATATCAATAAAAGATTTAAAATTCTGTTTACCATATTGTATAGAGCCCCTTATAAACATAATTAATAGTTGCATTTTAGAAAACTATTTTCCAGATATATGGAAAAGGGCTACAATTAAACCAATCGCTAAAGTGAAGGATCCGAAGGAACCTAAAGACGTTAGACCTATAAGTATTTTGCCTGTAGTGTCAAAAATTTTAGAAAAACATGTTTGTAAACAAATAAATGAATTTGTAAATGCCTCTAATATTCTGCCAAGTTGTCAATCCGGTTTTCGTAAAAATTTTAGCACAACAACTAGCATGATTGAAATGGTCAACAATATACGACTAAACGAAGATTCAAAGCACATGACCTGTATGGCCGTACTTGATTTCAGCAAAGCCTTTGATACTATTAATCATGATATGTTGTTGGCAAAATTGCAATACTTTGGTTTTTCAAGGAAATCTATAGACTTCTTTGGTTCTTATCTCTCAAACAGAGCTCACTGTGTATCAGTAAATACAAATGGTACTGTAAGTAAGTCGAAATATCTGCCTTTAACAGCCGGAGTCCCCCAGGGTTCTATTTTGGGACCCTTGCTCTTTTCTCTATATGTCGCGGATATGAATAATTGCATACATAATTCCAAATTGCAACAATACGCAGATGATTCTCAAATATACATGCCAATTTCTATCTCTCAAATTGAGCAATCTCAGGAACAGTTTAATAGTGACATTAAAAATGTGAATAATTTTGCAGAAGATCATAATCTAAAATTGAACGCCTCGAAATGCTATTTGATTTTTTTTGGAAATAAAAATAATATTAAGAGTGTCACTGATAATTTTAAAATTTATTTAAATTAAACAATACTTTTCTTCCAGTCGTCAAAGAGGCAAAGATTTTGGGTGTAACGGTTGACGCGAATCTTTCATTTGAATCTCACATTAAAAATAAGATAAAACTAGCCTACATTCGCCTAAAAAATTTACATAATCTAAAAAACGTATTACCTTTAAAGACCAAGTATTATCTTTGTAATTCTCTCATTTTGTCTTTGTTAGATTACGGGGATATAGTTTATTCTGATTCTTTGTATGGGAGGTTGGCGGGAACAATTCAAAAATTACAAAATAGCTGTATGCGTTTTTCTTACAATATACAATATCGAAATCATATTACGCCATACTTAAAAGAAAATTTAATTCTAAACATGAGAAACCGAAGGAAATCTCATATGTATAACCTTATATATAAAATTTTGAAAACTGGACAATCCCAATACTTAAATGATTTATTCACCACTTTTGATCATTTTCACAATACAAGACATGTCAACCGGTTTATAGTACCACAACACAAAACAGCCGGATTTCAAAAATCATTTTCTTATGTGGCTATTATATTGTGGAATGCTTTACCTAACTGTGTAAAAGAATTATCGCTTAATAAATATTCTAAATATATAAAGGAATTTCTGCTAAATTTGCAAAGTATATAATGTTATAATTATTGCATTTCTGGGTCTTTTTTTTTATCTGGTTTACCGTTCATAAAATATCTTTAAATCCAAACATGTTCATAGTAACTGGTCTTGCCTAAATGATTATCATTTTCATAGACTTCAACGAAGCTCAAACCATTTTTTTTTCCGACCTCTACCCGCCTCTCCGCGCTGCCTTGGATTGTGTCCCTGCTCAATTAGTAACAATTATTAATTACATTTTGTTTAGTTTAATTGACTTTAACGGCCTGTACCACACACGCGCACCAGTGCGCTGTGCTACCGGTTATGAAATCGAGGTGCAGTCCGCATTACCACCATATTGTATTTGTTATAACTATTATCGATTTTTTTTTTCTTTGTAATTTGGTTGGTAATAAAACGTTTTTGAATTTGAATTTTTGAATGTACATATATATATATATATATATATATATATATATATATATATATATATATATATATATATATATATATATATATATATATATATATATATATATATATATATATATATATATATATATATATATATAGAAACCACAAAAAAAACAAAAATTGCATTTACTGCAACAAATATTTCCCCCATTAAGCGGGCATGTAAAAATAAATAACATAGCCGACAATTTTTGTCATTTGTCGGACTGAAAAACGGAATCTGGGGTATTTCAAAGCGCAAATTTTAAATTCTTCGTCGAACTCTAAATTTGAAAAATGGCGGCCCCAACATGGAAATTGAGTATTGTTAGTTGTGCAGATTCGAATGAAAATTGGAATTTGGAGGTATTAATAAAAAATTAATTGTTAATTTAACACTAAAAAAATATAAGTAAATTCAACAGCATGGCTGACAAATTCTGTCATTTGTGCAGATTTAACTGAAAATTTGTATCTGAAGTGTTACAGAGGATACATTTTGATTTTTTGAATTTTAAAAATTCAATATGGCTGAAATTACTAATGTATAGGCAGACATTTCTTCATCAGGTTTAAATTTGTACGTACTATTAAGGCCTATATAGTAAGTGCACCGGACAAAATCCTCAACAAGATCTATGTTTAACCAAAAACACCTTAGTCTTGCCGGAACGTCTTGCCTCAAAAGGTTCTTTATTGGGATCTTCAACTGATGAACCAATTTTCAGTCAAGATGAAGGCAATGACGACGACGTTTGAAGTGATGAAAAATGAAAAAATCATAGCGGACATTCCTCTCACCTAGGATATTAGGTAATGGGCCTTATTAATGAAATTATAATAATTTACAAATCTAATTATTTTATATAATCATTAAATAAGTTTTACATAATATTTGTGAAATAAGTAAGAAAGTAAACCGCTATTGTATTTTTTTTTAATATTAATGACTACTCTTTTACTGCTCTAGGTCGTTTTTTAACTATTTAACTAAAATATCCTATATAGAAAAATATTTCCTAATTATACCCTGGTTTTGGAAATTTTATTTAAATCGTTGTACCCAAATATGTGTTCTAGTCAAATCCAGATTTCTTATTTTACCAAATCACAAGTACTATTTTATGCTATTTGTCACCAATAGTATATAAGATATTTTAAACGAAAAAAAAAATAGAAGTAGGAGTAGGTATGTATTTGATGCTTAATGTTTACGTTTATATGTATGTAACGTGGTATAATTTTATTGAAAAAAAAACAAACATTTTTAGATAAAAAGGAAACGCAACAACAACAATAAATCTCGAAAAAGCTCAACACAATAAGTGAAACGTTGAATTGATATAAAAAATTTGTGTTTATATAAATAACCTTTACCCAAGAAGATAAAGTACCCACGTATATATATATATATATATATATATATATATATATATATATATATATATATATATATATATATATATATATATATATATATATATATATATATATATATATATATATATATATATATATATATATATATATATATATATATATATATATATATATATATATATATATATATATATATATATATATATATATATATATATATATATATATATATATATATATATATATATATATATATATATATATATATATATATATATATATATATATATATATATATATATATATATATACTTCAGTATTCTTATATTTTCTAGTATTTTTTTAGTACCTAAAAAATGTAATAGTATTTTGTTAATAGTTTGTGTCAAATTTTTTGAAAAAACCAATAAAACTGAAATAGGACGATAGTTATTACAATTATTTAAATCATTACTTTTAAATATCGGTGTAACTTTTGCAATTTTTAATTTTTTTAGGAAAAATGCTTGTTTTAAACGAAAATTTAGCTAAATGTATTAATATTGGACTTAAATCGACTCTAAAAATTTTTATTATTTTAATTGATATTATATCAAAACCACAAGTTTTTTTGAATCCAAGCCCACACCTGTATATTTTCTATTTCTTCTCTACAAATATCATTGTGATCAAAATAACATTGAGTCTTCGTTTTGAATTTCTGACAAAGAATTTCTACTAACAGGAATTTTACTTGCAACTTTTTCCCCCACGATAATAAAATGTTTATTAAATACTTTACATATTACATTTTTTTTTGTCTATGAAGAAGCGTTCTTACTGTGATGTTGATTTCCACTCTTGTTAGTAGGTAATAAATTCATACCTTTCCATGCACTTTTTTGGTTTTTGTTGAAAACCTATTCACTATAGTATTTTCGTTTAATTTGACGCATTTTCTTTTTCATAAATGTGTTTAAAATCTTGATTATTGGGTTGCATTTAGACATTTCTATAACATTTGTCACGTTACTTAATTATTCGACAAAGTTCGTTATTAATAAGGGTTTCTTCTAATTTTGATTGAATTTCCATAAGTATTGATTTTAAAAACTTTTATTATTTCTTCATAAAAAATGTGCAGTTTTGAAAAGGTTCTTCTCTGTTTTTTTAAATTTGTAGTTGTCTTTTTAATTTATAAATATAGTAATGATTAACAACCATAGTTTTAAATTTTGAATCTCTTCTTTTAATTCTTACCGAAAAGTTGATATATTGTATTTTGTTGTCGTTGAGTTTACTATCTTTCATCACTAAATTTACTTGATTTGATGAGTTTATTAAAACGTGGTCCATTATTGAAGTGTTTTTATTTATTTGCCCTGTAGATATTGTTGAATTACATATTATAAAACTGTTTGTATAATATATGCCCATTAGTTTATTTGGTATGTTGTTCTTTCGGAAAAGATTTATGTCCATATCACCAATCACAAGGCATTCTGATTTGAGCTGTGTCAAGTTTCCAAGTTCTTCATACAAAAAAATTGAAAATAATTGGTTTTAGTGGATGGTGGCCTATAAATTTCACGGTTTCAAATTTTTCTATAACTTCAAAATTATATGTTTTGTAATAAATATCCAAAACTTTCCCATTAAAACATACCTGAAAATAGTGTTAAACGCATCAGGTTCATTCGGTTTTCCCAGATAAAGGCCATTTAAAATAATTTTTGAAAATAAGTCACTGCCAAAATGTCATATTGCTTGGTTTATAAAAATGTTTTTGAGCGAATTTTAAATTTTAATATGCTCCCAACAAATGATGTTACAGGACACTGTTATCTTTATTTAAAATGACCGCATCTATCACCAGAACCGGATCGTCTTGCCCCACGGCTTTATAGCGAACGTAACACTACCATTATTTGAAACTGCATAAAAGTGTATAAAATACACTCTATTCCCAATTGAGCTTTGATATAAAAACTAAGTAAACACTCGATGTAGAGTGCGAACAATTTTAAGAAGTCTTTTGATATTTATAAATGTCGGTAAACCACAAACGAATGTCAATAATAACAATATAAGTGCGTAACTCTAAAATTTGAAAAAATCAGGGCGAGAGGACTTGAAATGCATTAAAACACTATATTATAGGCGAGCGGTGTTTATTAGCTGACGTACCCACGTGTAGTTTTTTTACATAGATGAAAAAATACACAATGAGATACGCCAAGTTGAAATTACAACATTAATTTTCAGTAATAAAAGAAAAGTATTTATTTAATTAATACAGAGCGGATAGATTTAAATGTTGTTTAAAAATCAAATCTTTCTTCCAGGTACCTCTACCATCACTTAAAGTCAATCGTTAAATTAGAAAAAGTTAAAGGAAAAATAATTAGAGTTCCATTGCTGTGGTTCCAAAAATCATGGGGACGTATATCGGTAAGATGTTCCAAAGCATTTTAACTCTTACTATTTAGCACATTTTTCATTTAAAATATCTTGGCTACTTAAATCGTTAATGTTGTTAGGATTGGCGCTACTATTTAATTTAAAATTTATTTAAAATAAAGTTTGACCAGAATATAAATGTTCGTACGAAACAAATTAGTCTGTTTCTTTGTGTATTATTTTATTTAGTTTTATTTCTCACTGATAATAATTTATACCTGTAATCTAAAAAGATTTCGACCTTTTAGTGTTCTCTATAGTTTGTTGCACAATTTAAAAAATAAAAACTAGCATCCATTTCGATTTTTTTATATTTACTAATTCTATTATTTGATTTTTTTACCAACGTAGGGGAAGCAATACACTTTTTAATCGGTAGGTCACTTACCAAAATATACACCATAACCTCAGAGTTACCAGATCATATAAAAGTGGAGGCCGGAGATCGAATATAGTAACCAAGGTGCCCACATTAAGGTCTAGGTCGGTTCTGTTGGGCCTCGACGCGGAAAGCACACTAAGATAAAAACCGCATTTTTATTTTACATATTGTTTAGAACCGTAACGTTCTGATTAAGTGCCTAAGATGTAAAGTAAAACAAAACTTAATTCTAATTGTGTAGTAAATGATAAAATATAAATCTACGTTCCATTTTATTCCGCAGCTTAATTCCTTCTGAGTGCGAAATAAATTTATTCTATTCCGCCTCAGCATTTAAATGCGAAGCTTGTGCTTTGTTTATTTGGTAATAGCATAATAAATTTTATGGTCTCCACTACATTTTGAAGTACGAAACAAACTGCTCCGACAAAACAAGATATATGGAGAAAACTTGGCATAACAGGGAAGAGTTCTTTATATGGCAGCGGTAAATTTAGTCCATTATACTTTTATTGGACTCTTTTGATTTTAATGTATGCCTAGGAGCAAATAAAATAAACTTATTTGTTGTGATAAAAGGAAACAATGTTTAAGTGATACTCCAGACAAATATGGTCCGTAAAACACTACTCGGAGATATATTATCTATTTTCCCAGACTGTTGTCATAGCGTCTTGAGTATTGACACAAAACGTAAAAAAAAAAAAAAATATATATATATATATATATATATATATATATATATATATATATATATATATGCGAACACCTGAATGCATTTCGTTTTAAGCATCTACGATGTGATTTAGCCAGGAGACCTTCAACACGCGTGTTTTTTTACCAATGTCATTGGCTTTACTATTTAAAGCCAATGCCAATGTTTTTCAACTTAAATTTGTTTAACGTTCTGTTTGGCAACTCTGAATGTAAGTTTGTTTTATTTTGGATTGTACTGTTATTTCATTAGTGTTGTATTTTAGCTATTTACCTCCTGAGGAAGCCATAAATGAATGGAGAAATATAGAGGATTGATGGATAAATGAGATTAGACCGCTGACCAGAGAATTCAAACTAGCTGGTCACTTAGAATTCAGTAAATATTTTTACATTTATAATTTTAATTTAGTTTTCTTCTTTCGTTATAAATTTTAAAATTCTGTATAAGCAAATAGTGTCTTAATAGGGTATTGAACCGACCTAAAAAAATAGTCGGCGCCGAACTAATAAAGACAATAAGTTGTGGTATTAAACATTAAAACACTCAATACGTAAATGTGGACCTTAGAACCACAGGGTATCAAGTCCAATTTTATTAATTATCAATAAAGTCATTAGAACAATTAGGAGATTTATTTACGAATAAGTTAAATAGCTTTTAATATCTCTAAAACTACCCTATACTCATATCAGCATTAATCGAAATATCACAAATCAAAATCTTAAAATAGTTCTTCAGTACAGATAACGATGATTAACGAAATGATTGACATATACAAAAAAGATTGATTACTTAAATGAATTAAAAGTTCTAAAAGAAGCGAATAGGTCTTATCCAGTTAAATTAAATAGTTTAAAAGTGTGCAAACTGGTCAGGTCTTTATAAAGCTGTTAGTGTTGACAAGGAACTTGTTAGGCTGGAGTCTGCTGCAAATTGTGCAGAGAATATTCCTAGAAGTAAAAGCATGTGATGTGTTGTTGAATGGGTTAGGCAATTAATATACCGGGAGTATCTTTCAACAATATAATAATTAACACAGATACTTATATTAGTGATTTCACAAGGAGTGTCTATGCCGTTGTATATAACGGTTTTGATAATTTGAAAGTTTCACATAAAGATATAATTTTATTGGCAAGTAAGTACTTTTGCACAAATTTGGTTGTTTGTACCCTACAAGATATTAACTACCCTAGCCAATTAGATAATGCTATAAATTACGTTAATGATTCATTTTTTACAAATTCAATTGATTTGCTAGATCTTTAGTTAGATTTAATGAAGGCGATTTTTTGGTTAACGCCCCCTACGTAAAAGGACGAAGCTTGTCTAGTATATAATTAAATAATAATTATTATAACACTTATCTAGATTGGTAATGTTCATCATTGAATATGATTTTTTTAGAAATATTTGATCAACAGTACGAGCGGCAATCGAACCCGCACCTCTGTGTCTCTAACCCATTGCACTAACGAATTGCTTATCAGTGGTACGATAGCACAATTGGTTAGGGTAATGGGCTGGAGATCTAGAGGTGCGGATTCGATCTTCGCTCGTATTAATGTTGATCAATTTCTAAAAAAAAATTCACATTAAAAAAACTGATAATATACTCTTATTAAAAATAATCTAGTTAACTTCGAGTACAGAAAAAATTATGGCAATTTGATTCATGTGCCGCTAATATCAGATACAGGTAATTTAATTTGTGATCATTCAGCATTATGTAATAAATATGTTCCATGAGATTTTTTTATAAATAACTGCAATGGACAATCAAATACTACACTAAGAAACGAACTAAAAATATTTCATACAAATGGGGAGAGTGATTTTGATTGCCCCTGCTTAAATGAACAATGGTTGAGTCTTGAATTTTCTCTCACAAATGTTACAGAGCTGTGGCTTTTTGCAGACTGTAATGTTATGAGAAAATACTCTGTAGTTCTGAGATCCAGAAATATATTTTTGTGATTAAGTAATTAAGAAAAGATTTAGCACTGAATTCACAGAGTAACATTTTCAAGATAGAATAAAATATTATTTTTCACTTTTTAGTGCATTGTTTTGAAGTTTTGAGGTCAGTTTTATTTATTTATAAACATTTTTATACCTTTAAATATCAATAATTTGCTCTAAAGCAGCTTAATAACGTATAGGTAAACAGCAGCTTGTTATTTGGGTTTTTATATAGTTTTATTTTGACTAATTAATAATTATAAACTGTTTTTATCGTGAAAAAATTTTAAATATTTTAATTACGATCTTCTACATTTTGTTTAAATTTGAAACATACTTTCTAAAGTGTGTAATTCTTTTGTTCTTGTATAGTTTCTTGTTTGCTTCATGTATCATAATTTATTAACTACCCTAATCTTTACTTTGCCCTCTTTTTATTAATTATAAAGTAATTTTTGATTATTAAAGCTTGTTAATATGTAGATAATTCTTATTTGTTTTCCATATATAAAATTTTAAATTAATGACTTGACTCTAAATGTAATTTTTATAAATATTTCTTGTTTTTCTAATAACATAAGGACTACTTAGTTTTTAATTTTGTCTTTTTGCCTTACCTTATATCTGCGAACGTAAAGCAGAGCAGTGGAGCAGCGAGTTAATTTATATTTTTGTTCCTACTGTAGCTATGCGAAAAAGAGAAATTTGAAATATATTCTTACAGTAAATCTTTTTTTTTGCCTATATAGGTATTATTTTTAGCAAAATTAAATATCTATTATAATATCTTCTTCTACCTTTTGGTCGTCCAGATCTGGCGCCCATTTTTAAATTGTATTTGACAACTATTGGACTCACACCCTTTGTTATTTATGCATTAGCAATATATTGAGTATATAGAGGGCAAACCAATGAAATAAAAAAATAAGAACTGTATATCAACTTCAAAGAAACAACTTTTAGAAATTCAAATTAAAGTTAAAATATAGGTAAATTTTCCCTTCCCCACAACTTTCCTGGTATCAGCGGCGGATTTACTATTACGCTTACTACGCTTAAGTGTAGGACCCCCAAGCTGGAAAGGACCCCTTTGTCAGTTTGTGGATATCGATAATTGTGAGATAATAGATAACTAAACTTAATAAGTGTGCTTTAAATACGTACATATATATATATATATATATATATATATATATATATATATATATATATATATATATATATATATATATATATATATATATATATATATATATATAGTTTGAAGTACATTTAACATTGATTCTAACTGATGTTGATTTAATACGGAAAACGAGTAGCATAAAATAATCATGGCAACGGCGCAACGCTTTTTATTTCTCATCGCGATTCGCGCTGGTCCTCTCTCTTCTCTTGACTTCGCTTCGGATCCGACGCGGTATATCGTATCGTATATCTAATAAAAGGTATACATTTATAAAAGTGTCTTATGATACATTGCATCGACTGTAGGTAAATAAAAATTTTAGGGGCGCCAAATATGTATAAGCGTAGGGCTCCCGAAATTGTATATCCGCCACTACCTGGTATAATGCACATACTATATATGTGTATAATTATTTGGTAATAACTTTATACATACGCTATAAACTGAAAATTATTTCCATTTTTCTATGTTTTTAATTTATTTATTAATATTATTATTATTTATTTTTATTTCAAAACATTTTTACGCAGTCTATAAAACATAAATTATCTTCTTTAAGAATTTTCCTCCATAAAATAAGGGTTTTATTCCAGGAATTGAATTTTCACTGTACATTTAAACATTTTATTAGGGCGCCATTTTATTGTGCAATATTAAAAAATATGCATTAAATAAATAAGTATTTATAGAGAAAATAAACGAATTTATTGTGTCTAAAAACACGAAAAAAATTCAATATACAACATATTCGAATAATAACTTGTTTACTATAAATAACAAAAAAACAATTTCCCTATGATTGGATGAACATTTTACCAAATACCTTCTAAACGGTGCAAAATTCTCAAACCAAAAATCTGAGAAGATAATAAAAAAATTTACTTTGTTATAAAAATGAACAGTGATGCCAGTAGTAAGGTTAAAGAGGTCACAACTCGGAAAAAATAACACCCAGTGGGTTTTCCTAAATTGATATTAATCATATGTAAATTGATATTAGGAATTATAAGATACACATACAAAATAGGTATGAAAAGTTGCTTTTTAGGTAGACAAACAAAATTGTTATAATGGAAATTGATGTTACCTGTTGCGAGTCGTAATATGTGATATTTACAGGGCAACATTAACTGAGGTCATAAGATACACCAAAAATATTCCAAGTAGCGCGTTAGTCTCTATTATTTAAATAACTTTTGAATAATAGAGATTTCCGTTGTTCTTATCTATAAAATGGATGGATGTGATACACTTAAAGTTAAAAAAAGTTAATTGCGATTAAAAAAAGGAAACAAATTATGGATTACTAAATAAAGAAAAATGTTTTAGATCAGTTTTAATCACATATTGCAGGAATAAATTAAAATATAAACGTCCTAAATCGACCAACGCGCAAGAACAAGATGGTTTAAATTTAGGGTAAACAAAATCATTTTTAATAGAAGATTTAATAAACTATACAACCCTAAGAAAAATATAATTTCAAAATTAAATGTCGTGTTAAGGCTAACCTCTATTCTCACAGGAACTGGACATCTTTTTAGTGATACAGCGAGACGAGACCAGATTAAGGCTTCATCTCATCTAGTCTCGACCCTGGTTACTCTTGCCTCGTTCGAAATTTTAGTCGAGACGAGACAAGACCAGGGACTCTCATATCGAAAAATCTCGTGTCGATTTTGAGTATATTAACCTATCCGGTTAAAGGTTAAATAAGTATGTTCACTGTAGATGAAATTTCAGCTAATAAACACTCACACTATATCAGTGAACCGCGCGCGTTTACAAATTGCTAATCTATCGCAGCTGCCCGGGATGTTAGGCCCTTGAAAATGTCTTCTAACCTTTTGTTTGAAAAGTCTTCTAACCCTTTATTTGATAAGTTGTTTCTGCCGGTGATACCTTCAATTGCCTAGCAAATATTATAACGCAATAAATAACCCTTTTACAGGGATGAACTTAAACGATTTTGGGTCATTTCATTCGAAACGTGCACTTTGTTGTCCATTTAATTTAATATGTATCGGTCTTATCAAAGTTTCGATTTTAGTTTTCAGGATATATTGATATTACTATTTTGAGAGCAACAACCTATATTTAAACAAAAAATAAAAACGTTTTGAATAAAATGGCCTTTATTAGTTTGTTTTTATTACATGTTATTAGGCTTTTGTATGTGAAAGTTGTGAAAAATAAAGTCAGTTAAATAAAGACTTTTGTTTTGAAAGGTTCTTCAATTAAATTATGATTTCCCTACCCCCTCAGGTTGTTTGACCAAAACAACAAAAAGCAAACATTATATATATATATATATATATATATATATATATATATATATATATATATATATATATATATATATATATATACAAGATTTCTTTCGTTTCCATGCATAAAATATTTTTATGAAAAGTGTGAAAAAAATTAAATCATTAAATAAAATGGCATAAAGGGGTCACAAAGAACTATTTTAGCCAGTTATCATTATTTATATGAAAATTAATTAAAATTATTAGATAGCTAAAATCATTCAAGTTACGTATACACTTAAAATATAAATTTCAATTTGTATCTGAAATTTTGCTTATATCGCGAAGAACTTGTTACGAGAAAAGTGCCTTTGTAGACAGAACTATTATAAAAATAAGAAGTATCTAGCTTATTTTTTATACCTTTGATTTATTGCCATGTTTCCGTATATCATCAACCTTTATGCGGCGCTGGCGGCGGCGATATGGATAAAAATTATCTCAAGTTTCTCATTTTTTCTTTGTAAAATAACATGATCTAGACAAAATATTACATGTAATTCATGCGTTAAGGTATTTTTTTCACTCTGTGATTGCGGTTCAAAATTTCTAAACTTCTAAGTGCACTTAGTTGCATAAATTACTATTGTCGGAGTAGTTAATAAAAATAAAATGGATAATAATATTATCAGAAACGTATATATACGAGCAACTTTGCCGGGCGTCTTGTTATTCCGTTATCGAGTCTCAACATCTCGATCCCTGGCATTGGGATTTTAATAAATAGAGAGACTTTGAGAAGTTACAAAATTACCTTTTATTTTATTACATACATTGTATTTTCTTAAAATAGCGCTACTTGGATATGCTCCCCAAGTGTCCGGATTATATTAATCTATTATCACATGGGGACATCATAAAATAATTGATTTTTTAAAATATTATAACACTAGGACTCTTCTCCTGCTCACGTTTTTAGTATCGTTATCACATAAGCTATTATTTTAAATAAATCATTAGTGTTTTTGATAATCTTCGTTTATATATAAACAATTTGCTTTGTAACCCAGTTATCTTACTAAGATCAACTTTTGGCAACAGGGTTTTGTTAAATCGAAAATGTATATAACTATTTATTTAAAATAATAGCTTATGTTATAAGAATAATGAAAACGTGGGTTGGACAAGAGTCCTGCTGTTACAAAATTTGAAAAAATCAATTATTTGATAACATAGAACGGATGCTTTCACGGCTTTGGTCAATTAAGAAATCATGGGATTAGACCGTGTCAAATTAGAATTATTATCCGACTTTTCGCCTTCGGTTGCACGAGGCATCTTCAAGGATCTCCACTCCACGAGATCTGAACGCTGAATGAGCTCGGAGAGATTTAGGCGGGCTTTTATACGCCGAACCGTGACCCTGTGTTAAGATCGGTTTCCACGTATGATGTAGACCGTAACCCGTTTCTCTATTTAATTTTTTTGCATATTTAAAAAACTCAATAGATTCTCTAATTTTTTGTTTATCAAATCCTGAAACCGATGCTAGAAACTTGGTTTCCTTTACATTTATAATATAGCCAGTGGTATGCTGGTGTTAAGCTACAGCAGATTGAATAATTCGTTTCTTTTTGATACATCGTTCATACTCCTTAAGTCTAGTTAATATTGAGCGTCCGGTTTCTATTCACATGCACTTCTCCACAGGATCAAGGAATTTTATATACTCCTTCTGTTTGAAAAGGTACAATATCTTCGGGGATTGCAAACATTGTCCAATCTTCTTATGTGTATTGAAGATTTGACGTATATTGGACCGACGAAGTAATCGTCCTATTTTGTCTGTAGAGCCATGTATATAAGGAAGAACAATTTTCATATAAATAGTGTTAAATCGCTAAAATAAAACGCAAAAGCCTCTAGCTAGCCACAATAGCTATTATTGTGAAAAAAATCGTTCGTGTATCTTATGACCACCCTTTGTTAACAAAATGTAGCCTTGTAACTTAGTTATGTATGTCACTAAAAATCTCGATTTCTGAGCTTTTGTCAACTCGGTTTTAATAATTCGAAAATTTTCTGAAAAGTTACACACTTACCTTTTGTTCCATATTGCTTACTTACATTATATCTCCTTAAAATTGCAGTACCTGTGTGCGCTCCATAAACCTGTGGATATCTGAATAGACTCTATTCGCCAAATGTGATGGCGAATATGAATGTTTTTGTCAAATCTCGACATTTTAATAATGAAACGTAGTGTATTAATATTTTAAGTAATTACACAATCACCAAAGATGTTTTAAAAAAAATACTAAAAAATTGTTTTTAAATTTATTATAAAGTGTACAATTTTAGGGATTTTAAGCCATTTAAGGTTTCAATGCATATTATGATGTTTACGTGTATGTGCATATTTTTATTGTGTTTTTAATGAAAAAAAAATTAGGAATCAGGAGACTAAATTACATCTTGATAAAGCTCAACACAATGAGCGAAACGTTGATTTAAAGTGAGAAATTTTGTTTATATTGTATATATATATATATATATATATATATATATATATATATATACAAATATAAGGTCACACACATATATATATATATATATATATATATATATATATATATATATATATATATATATATATATATATATATATATATATATATATATATATATATATATATATATATATATATATATATAATATATATATATATATATATATATATATATATTTATATATATATAATTTCTCGGCTCTTGGCAGTGATATTTTTAACAAAATGAAAATATTTTAAGAAGTTATAAAATTACTTTTCATTTCATATCGCATGCATTGTATACTTTGATAATGGCGCTACTTGGATTATTCTTTTTTATATCTTATGAAGCCTGTTAATGTTGCACTACTTGTCAGGTAAATATCATATATTCAGACTCGTAACAGGTAACAGCAATTTTCATTATAGCCATTGTGTTTGTTTACCTAAAATCATTTTTTCGTACCTATTTCGTCTGTCTATCTTATGACCCCCCATTTCATATGGTCGTCGCTCCGCCTAAATCGTCAATGTCTCATTCAGCGTCCTTTCTGGCAAATTCTTAGACGTGACATGTCTCCTACACAAGGCTTGCGATTTTAAAACTCGGTCATCTTCGCGGATGGTTGAGGATGACCTTCCTATTACCGGACTTCTCTGGTAATTCCTGGAATTCTTGGAATTACTTGATTGGTGATTGACCATAATATAAGCGACGTAAGTGTAAGATCTTCCATTTTTGACCAATGCAACAATCCTCGTTATATACTTCTAGAGTCAAATTACTCATTCTGATTCTTAGACGTAACGCTAACAACGTATTTGATGATATATTTTACCAAAAGACAGAAATACAATTTTATTTGTTTATCTTTTTTTATATTGAAAAAGTAGCATTTAAATTACAATAATGTACTCGAAAATAACTTGATTCATTTAAGTTGTTAATACAACTGAATATTAAATCAAAATTGTTAAATAAAACATTGAGACATGATTTTATAGCACTCGTGATAGGTTAGAAAACGAGCTGCAGGCGTTTTTCATAACGGGCGAGTGAGATTATGTCTTGATGAAACGAGTATTTTATACTGTTCTTTCTTTATTTTGTGCACTATATTTTAAAAAAAAACATAATCTTTAGCAAGGCATCCCAAAGGGACAATTACATGCGCACCCTTATTGTTTTTCAATTTTAAGTTGTGACTAGGTTCAAATTCCAGGTGATTATGACTTAGCATGTCCGACTTTGTAGAGAGAGAAAAGAGGACCATTACGAGACTAATTTGCATATCGAAAATACGTACGTATTTATGATTGCTAAATAAAACGTTGTTTTATTCAGAACACCCTTGACCTTCTATATGAAAGTTCACAAGTAGTGTTGTATCTTTTAGATTAATAAATAGTCTGTTTGACGCTTGACGATGATTTTTTTTAGTAGTAGTGTTTAATCAAACATTTAATCAGTCGCGGTAAAGAACTCTATTTTATTAGCAATACTTATGTTTAGAAGTCACTTAGAATACACTTTTATTAATTTAATTGTTTGGTCACCGAGATTCATATGGTACATGTGAGCTTTTCAGTTTTTTGTATTTTTTGTTAAATACTGTATTTTTATTATATAAAATTTGAATTCCAAATAAGAAGCGAAGTTGTTGAAATGGTACAACAAAAACTGAAGATAATGAACCCTGATTGTTCTCAATATCAGAAATCGACTAAAAAAAATATAAATTTCTACACGCTATTGTTTAGCTTACTTTTTGGTTACACCCAAATATATTTAGTTGAGTTTTACCCGATTACGAACGATAAATTTGTTTGTAAACCTTTAAACGCGTAAGCATTCTTTTGTTTTTAGCTCAGACTAAATTCAAAAACCTATGTGAAGAAAAATGTATGTATTATTTTCTTAATTATGTTTTTAAAAGTAGTCGAAAATTACCGAAATCAGAAAAAATATATAGTGAAAGATTGACATTCGAAAACCAAAAACAATGAATCTTAGATTAAGTACACAGGAAGATACATAACAACACAATAAAACGTGACTGAGTGATTATTTTCCACCAAACCGCCTCATAAACATATGTTTGTTTAAAAAATCCCCCTTTGTAGATTAGTTTCATATTCTATTGCCTTCCGGTGCTAATTAAATGAGTTTGAAATGCATGGTGTCAGTCAATTAAAAAGCATGGTGGCAATGTCACCGATGTCTGTCATATTGATTCCATAGATTTTTTGCGTTTTTTTCTTGTGTTTGTAGTTTTTCTGAACAATTAAATTCTATTTATAGCCTCATAAAGACTAAAGAGTGCACTGTTTGTGGTCAGGTGCGGAAAACTGGAGCTTGTTTATCTTTCTACAGGTAAGTTCCATTGTCGGCACATAGCGTTAAATTGCGAATCTTTAAAAAGAAAATAATATATTAATTTTTATGTTTTCGATTATACTATCACGTAACAATTTTATTACGAGTATGCTGCCATATCTGTTAGTAAAGCTTTAAAATCCCTCAATTTTAGATTTCCTGGATATATGGAAAGGAAACAGGGATGGTAACGGGCTTTGGATAGTGTTAAAAGATGGAATTTTGTATGTTCGACACATTTTCAACCCAATGATTTTTGTTATAAAGAAATCAGCTCGGAAAGTATTAAAAGTCAATGCAGTTCCTATTTTGTGTCAGGAATTTATGCAGATAAGATCCAGGTTAGTGTTGTTATAAAATTAAATTGACCATTATTGTTTGTATGATTTACCCAGATGATACTGAAATGTCCCCGAACATCTCTAAAATTTAATGTGTTTCATTTCTTTTGAAGGTTGTTCCAAGTTTTTTATAAGACCCTCTACTAGCAAGGATAGGATTTTAAAGAGCACCATGCTGCTATTCCCAAAAAACTAATTTTAAGTAGGTAATTACCTTGTTGGTTTTTTCGATGTGGTATAGTAATTAATTTTCTAACTTTAGTTTTCAATGAATAACTGTTTTCTTTTTCTAATATTTTACCATGTCTTATTTATGCAAAAAAAATTAAAAAAAACATTAATGTACATTTTCTAAAATTTAATAGCGCTTGTACTTCAGAGAGTAGTTAGTTTCTAGTAAAAGTCGTATGAACCTTAATAGTATATGTATATACCAGAATACTGTAGAAGTAAACTATCTTAGTTTTTGGAGTCATGTTAAAACGATATAAAGAAAAGTTGTTTAAGAAAAGGTATTGACTAATATACATCTTACACTAATAGAAAAAAAATTGCACAGATTACACCTACCAGATGGGAATCTTCTCGATACAAAGCGGGGCCAACTTTTATCGTTTTTCCAGTTGGCTTGCGCACCAATCGTAAATACCGCAGTCACGTCTGGTAGGTGTAATTTGTGAAATTGGTTGTTTTTTTTAAGTTTCAATATTTTTTTTACTGTTTGTATAATTTTTTTAAATAACCTAATTTTTGGAAGTTTCAGAACATACAGGTTTTTAACTTATGGTTATTAAAAAAAATGTTTTACAGTTTATAAACAAATGCAAAGGAAATTACGAGAAAGATCAAAAATTGATATTTGATAATAACTTTTTATTTTAAACAACATTTGTAAAAACAAAGGCATTTTATCTCAACAAATGTTTGATAATTTGTGTACACTCTGTATAAAATGAGTACAAAATAACAATATTTTCAAGGGCTTCAAAACAAGCTGTTCTTTTTATAAAGAATGATTTTTTTTGTTTTTGTTAATCAACCAATAAAAAGTGAACAATTTTTGGCATTCCTATCTTAAGTTATTTAAATAAAGTTGTAGCTAATAAATGGAAAGCATAATACTTTAGCTCTCTAATACAGCAAACTTCTTGTTTGTTTCATTTAGGAAATATTAGGCATTTTTAAATCCGTTTGCATTCTATATTTACGAAAAAAATTTGCAATTTTATTTAAATAACTTAAGTTTGTTTGCTAAAAATTGCAAATTTGATATGTGCATTTATCATTCAAAGAGCTTTAAGCAGTCCGATGACAACTTTGTAATAAACATAATAGGAAAACACATTTTTAGGAAGTTTAAAATTAAAATGTTATTTCCTATGTTTCCAACACTGATGAACTACTCAGCATAAAGGTATAAAAAATATTAAAATGGTCCTGTGAGATCATATACATGCCAAATAATGAGCAATTTTTGGCAATTCTATCAAGTTATTTAAATAAAGTTTCAACTAATAAATGGAACTCTTGATAATATAGAAAAAAAAATTTTAAGCTTTTATCAGTAATACGTGCTATTTTTATAAAAGATTGTTTGATATGTGCATTTTTCATTTAACATCATACGAAAACAAATTTTTAGGTAGTTTAAAATTTACGTATGATTTCCATCAGTGATTAACTACCCAGCATAACAAAAATATAAATTATTAAAATAATTCTGTGAAAGCCTATAGTTTAAAGCACTTAAATTGTATACCTTGTATTGTATGCTTTAAAACTTATAGACTTGTTACTCTTTTGGTAAATGTAGCATATATATATATATATATATATATATGTAAAAGTTAAAGCCATTAATAAAAGATTTTTAAATAAATTTTGGTCTGTTCACACAATTAAACAGATAATTTCGTCCTTTACATATATATATATATATATATATATATATATATATATATATATAAATAAAAGAAACCTCTTTCAAATTATAAAAAACACTGTGTTATTTATTACCTTTTTTCCTCTCCCATTTAAGAATTTATTTGAAGTTGTAGTAGTGTAGTACAAAAACCCATTACTTTTTTTTGTAAAAAAAGACAGCACTTTCTACCTATCAATTTTCTCGTGCCTAAATTAATTAAAAATAATATACAAATATTCTAAAATATATATATTTTTTTTATTCTTGTATCTTTGTTTCAAATGTAAGGTTTCTAAAAGTCGCATTAATTTTTATACACTTTTTAAATAGTAAATACCAATAAATTAATTTTATATGTTATATGTTCAGTTATTAAAAGGAAACTGTCTCGCTTTTAGTTCTAGTTTTAAAAATTTGAAGGAGAACACTCTAGAAAGTTAAAGAATAAAAATCACATTATGAAAATTTGCCAAGATTATTATGTAGAGTACGTATTTTATCATGACATTAGGTCAAGCTTTCAATACCCTTACATTTTGCCATCAAAATATTTGAAATCTAAAGTCATTTTAAAGCGCAAAGTTGTGTATCTAAGTCTTCTTGTAAAACATGCCTCCTAAATGGATTCCGATAAATTGAAGTGTTCAGATGAACACCTTATATGTTTAAGCGATATAATTGTACTGTTTACCTATAATTACATCGAAAAATCGAATGAAAAAATCTCTCACTCGAGATATTTAAATATTTTTATCCACGCAGACTATCATAATTTCACTCCGCCTATGGTTCATGTTTGTAAATAGCAATTTGTAAATAAACACGTTATACTCCCCTACCCTCCCCCACCGCATTTTCTAGGTTGTCCTTGAGTCACAACACTCAATGTATTTGGTATAGGGGTTATGTATCTTTCTGTGTATTTAATCTAAGCAATCAACCATCAGAGTTTATATATGAGGCCAGCTCAGAATCCAGGTCCTCCGAAATAGATTCTCAAAATTAGGATCAATTCCATATTTGCAGATTATAAAATAAATTCAAAATACACATTTAATCATTACCATTTAAATTTAGTTCTATTCCGATTCTGATATACATGGGTTTCCTGCATATATATAAATTTAATAATGCATAATAGAACCGGTGATAAATTTGAGACCACAATGCAAGCTGTGAAACATGGAGTCAAATAGTTAAAAGAGATTTGTAATAAATAACACGTATCAATTCAATTTTATATCGAAACCATGTTTTAATATAGTAGCTCTGGTTTTAATCACATATTTGACATCTAAAATTAAGGAACTCCTTGTAAATATTATTGAGTGTTAAATCAAAACGCTAAAGTATAAGTGAAATGAACTGAGATATTTAGCAAAATAACATTTTTTCCACAAATATTTATCTGCCCTTTAGTTAAAATAAAATATAACTTTGCATACATTGTTTTATTTTATGGCTACTTAGATTACTAAGAAATATCCCCTCGTATTATTTATCCTTCATTAAAAGGGATTAAACGCTAATCCATGAAACGGTTTAATTATGTTAAATGGCAGTAAGCTTAGCTCACAACGTAAAAGGAATGATTTCAGGGATTTATCGTAAACCACACATGACACTGATGAACTAGACATGTAAAATGGACACGTGGTCCATTGGACTTATAAAAGGCTAAAATACTCTGAACAGTATTGGAAGTTGATGTACGTTTTTGTTAAAGGTTTTATCCTTTCAGAAAACACTAAAAACAGCGTTATTATTTTCTACATAGTTGAAAGTAGAAACAGATAATGCATTGGAAAGTATGCTTGCCTTTTGACCGAAAATAAATGACAAAGACAATAATAAATATTAAACAGAACTAGCCGTAACTCGAAATAAATCCATTTTAACTAAGTAAACTAATAAAACACTTGTTTAAAATTTCCAATTAATTTATTTTACAAAAAATGAAACACATTACAGTTGTTTCCTCAACACTGTGACTTCATCAGATGCTTGATCTTAAATAAAAGTGTAAGACAAATTGTGGGTCTTAAGTACCTGAACCCATTTTGCGGATATTATATAGTTAAAATGTACTGGATTGTCCGTTATAGCCTAATAAAGATTTGGGGGATTTTGGGGAACTATTTGAGTTCAATTGACCGTTTAATAATGTATCGTTATTTTTACGTTTGTTTATTTCCATACTTTAGTGTTTTATTTTTTCGTTCTACATGTAAAATTTCAAAGTTTTCATCGGAAGTAGAGTTTTCCTGAATTAAATGTTTAAAGTGACTGTATATATCTCTATGCTTTCTGTAACTAAATTTAAGGTCAATAATTTTTCTTTTAAACGTTCTTGTAAAATAAATTAAGTGGAAATTTTAAACAAGTGTTTTAGTTTACTTAGTCAAAATGGATTTCCATCAAGTAATGGCTAGTTCTTACTAGTTTGTTACAAGCTTTAACGAACTTTTTAGCCTTGTGATATTTTAAGCTTCTACTTAAATCAAGAGTGAGTACACAAAACATTTGATTTTTCAGTCAAAACTTGAAGTTTAGTGTTCCAAGACACATGAAATTAAAAACTGTCGACAAAAGCAAGTTAGCTAGAGCAGCTCAATACTATAGACTAAGATAGTGGATTTGTCAAGACCGAAAAATTCAATAACAGGACATTTACAAGGTTTATCTTAATGTAATCCATAGTTAAATTAGTTATAGACTCTCTAGTTTAGAATTTGACATTTTCGATCAGTGAACAAGAGATCATGTGGATTGTATTATTTATAAAAATTTTTTATTAGGACAATTAAATAAATTCAGAAATAAGAACGGTTATATTAATATTAATAATAATAAAAACGCTGTATTCTCACATCATAAATTCTACCATAGATCTATTTATTTTTCTGATGTTAAATTTGCAATAGGAGAATCTAATTTGTTGAAAGGTTTTAGTTATAATCCTAATGTAAAAGATAGTAAAAACCATAGAGAACAATTAGGAGTTGAGTGTGAATTAGCAGAGCACAATATGCAACTAGCGAAAACTGAAAAACACCGATTATCAAATAACCATTTTTCTAATGATCTACAGTGAAATCAATAATTAGTAAAAGTAACATACATAAAATAATTTTTACAAGAGCAGATAAAGGAAAAACTATTATAGCTATGAACAAATATCAATATATATCTTAAACATTCAACTTTTTAAGTTCCGATAAGTATGGAACGATTCATTTTGATCCGACAAACATTTTCCAAAAACTAGTAAAAAATGTAGTTAAAAATCTTAGCATATTTGCCGAACAAGAGAAATATCAAAGATCATTAATGAGTTGTATCCTATATTTCAGCACCAGCACTAGGTAGTTCTTTCTAATAAGTTAATAAAGATTTTAACAAAATAACGCAATTTTAAACCTAAATATAAAGAATAGCTTTCAATTAATAAGTTAAATCAATAATTTAACTATTCCAAGTAACGCCAAATTGATATCGTTTGGTGTTCACAATTTATTCCCGAGTATACCGTTATCTGATTTTATACTATTAGTTGAAGAACTTCTTACAAAACATAATGTTAATCCAATTTATAAACAGGATATCTTAGAGGCCTTGTCGACCTGTTTGGATCAAAATTATTTTGAATTTAACAAGACAATGTATATAACTAGGAAAGGTTTAATAATGAGAAACCCTTTTCCAATTTTAACCGAGATATTTATGGATTATTTAGAAACTAAAATTAATTAATATTTCCTAATTTAATGGTATAAATATGTTGATGATATATTAACAGGTTTTACTGGCACCGATAGAGCATTAAAATTAGATTATATAAACAATCCACAAAAAATGCAAATTTTACAGTTGAATTACTTAGACTTAACACTAACTATAAAAAAGAATACAGACATTACAATACATAATACTTCTAATCATCCTTTTGCACATGAAATATCAGCATATAATGGTTTTGTTCATAGATTGATCAACATACCTCTAAGCAATGAAAGTTATACTAAAGTATTAAATGTAATAAAACAAATAACGGATAATAACGGTTATCATGAAAATCTCGTAACAAAATAGTAAAAATGAAACAATATAAAAAATCAGTAGAGATAGTTTATCCTACTAATAAGTTCAAAGAAAATACTAAATTTCATACTTTCATTTAAACAGGACAAATAAAAGCAAATGTTCTGGGTTCAGGTATTCAAGACCTACAGTTTGTGTTACACTTTTGTTTTAGTTTACTTGATTAAAAAATTAATATCTTTCGTTTTGCATAAAAAACACACTGATATAAATGTTAAATGGAATATGTCTAAAATAAAAATAAATCTTTTCATTACCTTTTTTTACATTAACATATATGACTTGCATAACAGGCTAACTAAAATAAAAATATTAGCAACTTAGGATTAGGCATACCGTTAATAACTATTTTGTGATTACTTATGAAGATGCTAGATAATTTAAATTAAACATAATAATTTAGATGTTTACTAAAGCAAAAATAAAAATATGCTTGAAATATATTTAATAATATATTTAAAAATTATAAATAAGAATATCGGAATGACACCTATGGTGGAAAAAAATAAGCTAACGTACTAATCAAGCATTTGTAATAAACGAATTGTAAATATTAAAATTAAAATAATTTTTATAGAAGCGTAAGCTGGTTGGGGAGGGGGCGCACTGTGGGCATGTGCCCCCCTCTACACATTTGCTTCATCGAAGAAAAATTAATATTAGGGGTAATTATATTTGTGTACAAACAATTTTTACTTCCCTCGTAAAAGGGACGTACTGTATTCGTGAAAAAATCACCAAGATTTTTTCAAATCTTTAAGTTTCAGGGTTCCTAAATACCGCAAAACATGTTTTCTCAATTCCGTTGGTCTGTCTGTCGGATAGCTCAAAAACTAATTACCCGATTGACTTAAAATTTTGGTCAAAAACTAAGGATCACATGGATATGACTTAATAACATTTTGGTAGGAATTCAATAAACAACAAAATGGTGGCTAGGGAAATATTGCTAATAAACTATTTACCAAATGTATCTCACATTTTCCGCAAAAATCAAGTATTATGTAGAAAACAACTGGTAAAATTTTGGCACAAATCCAAGATAACGGAACAAAATGGCGACTTAATAAAATTATTAAAAATTCAGCCTGAAAAACTACTTAGTGGATTAATTTCAAATTGTGTGTCATAACTAATTGTGGTATGGAGATGAACTAGTAAAATTGCCGTACAATTCAAGATGGCGGCGAAGTTTTAGATGCAAAAAAATATGTTTTATCAATTCCGTCAGTCTGTCTGTCAGTTCGAGCCATAGCTCAAACACTACATACTACTTATCAGACTAATTAAATTTTAGTTAAAAATTAAGGGTAATATGTGTATGACGTGGTAATATTTTAGTAAAAATCTAATATGCCGGAACAAAATGGCGGCCTAATATAATATTTAAAAAAATCAGTCTACTTGTTGGATTCAAATTTTGTGCAAGCATTATTATGTTATTATTGTATAGAGAAAAAGTAGTAAAGTTGTTGTACGAATTCAAGCTGGTGAAAAAAAATAGCTGCCAAATGAAATGTTTAAAATATAAACGTAAAAAAATAAAAATATTATAGAATAAAATATTATGTAGGGATAAACTAGTAGGTATTCAACATGACGTAACAAAATAGCGGTGTGGGTCACTATAAAAACTACTTATTGAATTTATTTTAAATTATGCCCAAACAGCAAGCATATTTTAAATTATGCCAAGTAACATCAAGCATGTCATAGATAGAAACTGGTCAACTAATGGTAGGAATCTAATATGAAGAAACAAAATGGCGCCCAATAAAAATGTTTAAAAATACAGTATATATGTGATACTAAATAACTATGCACTTAACTAAATTGGGTCACGCTACTCTATTCCTAATAAAAGGAAAGATTTTAAATTTACCGATTTTTCTTTAAGATCTCTTAAGATTGTATTAACAAAAAAACAAAATTCACATGATGTTTTGCTGCTTAGATCTATGTAGCCAAAATAGTCTGTTTTATCGTTAAGTAATAGACTTGACTTTTTTTAAGTTTGTCTATTAAAGAGTCCAGTATATTTAGTTTTATGTTTCCCTTTTCTGTCTGTAAAACCTTAGAATTTCTAGCTTAAATAGGTTCATAGTCTTCTCTAACAAGCTCATTGATCACTTTAATAAATATTCTACTTGTTTTTTTTTGTGCACGAATAGTTTTATAAGATGTATAAAATCAGATATGAGAAACTAACAAGCAGTAAGACCAACCGTTCTATCTAAATTACATTATTCAAATAGTACAATACACTAGATTCCATAACTTAAAAATAAGGGTTTTCTTTAAAATATAACAGATCGCTACAAATATTTATTTCTCTTGACAATTTAGCTTAAGGGGGAACTGCACGCAGTAATATGGATCATTTGCAGGCCTTCCGCCTCTGCAACATTATGTAAAATCTATAAGAGATATGTATTAGCTTTAATAATAGGGAAATATGTATAGTTGGGCGCCAAATGCGAATTTTTATGAAAAAATCAAATCTAGAGTTATAAAATAAAAATAGATTTGTCCACTATCGACCATTTTTTAACCACTTTTTGACAAACATGCCTTTGCATATAATGTTTTTTTTTTCTACAAAATGTCTGATTGTCTACGTAACTGCAAAATTTAAATTTAAATTACCTATTACACATTTTTTTGAGGACGGACGTGCAGGAAGTTTTTTTTAATGCGTAGGGACCTTTTCATCTTACTTTCAACTCGACTAGACCTTGTCGCTGGTTTTTCATTTTTTGCGTGCAGTTCTCCCTTAAACAAATATTAATTTTTTTCAACCGAGTAAACGGCACTATGTGTACTGATATTCTGATTACTCCGTCTTTATGTTTATTAACCATAATATTTTAAATAGGTTGCCGCTTTATTTTTGTCTTATATTGAGAGAAAACTGGTAAAGCTTAATTAACTGTGTTTAGACTGAATGAAACACATTCAAAATAAGACTAAATAATGTTTAAATATAATCAGCAGAAGACGAGAATAGCATAACTGAATAATCCGTTGCACGAGCTTATTTGCCCATTCAACAGAAACGTAAGCTGCATGGTAACATTTTAAAATATGAAGTATAATGCAAAAGCGAAGTAAGGTGTAAAGGTTCGGGCTAGCCCGGGAGCTAGGTGCCTAGAGAGTCCGGGCCCAAATCTAAATCCGTGGCCAAAATACCAAATATTATTGACTCTCAATAAAATACTAAATAAACTATATAAAACTATTATAGATTATTATTTTAAATATGGGTTTTTTGACTTTCCATCATTAGTGTATGTTTACTAACATTTTATTGTTTTTATTGTCAAATATATTTAAAATACATTTCATTTTCCTGGAAAATATTTCCGTGTGTTGTTGCTTTGTAAATTATTTTAATAATAAGTGCTATTGGAAAAAAATAATAGCATATATCTCAATTCTTAAGTACTATTAAAAAAAATTACGGCGACCATTGGAAAACCTGACATAACCTATATGTGTGAAAAGTAAAAATTCTTGAAAACGTGATCCTTATGTAATAAGTTCTTATAAATATATAAATTTATAATTTTCTACTTTACAAAACATCCTCTAACTAGAAGTACTAGTCTTACCTCACACACTTTTAAAAACATTTTAATTAACCTACCTACCTATTAAAAAAACGTGGTTTATCGCTAAACGGAATATTCCTTGGCATAGGATATGACAAACGAGTTGTAGATTGACACATATATAACTCCAAAACGGCTTCATTTTCAAGGAACAGGGAATAAAACATTTTTTTCATTTGATTTTTTCTTTGTATAATTAAGCCGAATTATTAGATTAGAAACTCAGTGTAATTACAACGTGTACAGAAATTAATTTTTTTATAGTACATTCTCATCAATAAAACCGATTAGTGGCGTACAACTAAGTAATATATTGGACATTTCATCATTAATCGGATATATCGTTTTTAGTATTGCCCTTTTTGACAACTTGATACGTGTATGACATTTATTCTCTTTTGAATTTTACATAAAAAAGGTATTTCTAGTACAAGTCGATTCCAAGTTCAAGCATAATATTTTATTAAGCAGTGGGTTAGAATATTAAAAACAGAAACCAAAGCTTAAATGGCGTAGTTGCGCATGTCAAGTGATTATTGTTTCTGCATTTACAATAATTAGGGTTGCATTTACTTTGACATTTTCCTCTTTTGAAACAAAATAAGTTATTTTAAATTAAAATAGCTGGTCCAGAGCACTCAATTTATCTTGATAACATTTTAACCTGTCATATCTCTCTTAGTTTTAAAGTTAGACATTTGAACCAAAAAAACAGTTTTTTTTTAATAGTTCAAGAAAAAACAATGATCAGACAAGATATGACCATAAACTGTATTTTTTCTCGTTTCATTGGTCTATCACACTTTATGATTTTATCCAGCAGATTTAAATTTTTTTGGCAAATATGTAAAATACATAATATATTGCTTGACAGAGTGCCATAGAAATTACAAAATTCTAGTTGTGGTCAACTGAAAAATAAAAAAGGCATTAAGGTTATTATAACTACTATCAATAACTAAAAAAAAATTCTCTAAGTAATTCTAAAGTTTGGATTTTGGCATCATTCCGATAAGTTAAAAAGTAAGAAGGTTATTAACGTTTAAAATGTTATAAAGATAAATTGATCGAACTATACATGATTGCATTTACCAATTTGAATTGAAATTAACTTTTTTGTATAAAAATAAATGCAAAAAATAAGTAACATTCTCAAAAATTAGAATACAAAAAATGTATGACCGAATAAGAGCAAAAAATGCATAGTCTTAACCATTTGTTCGGCACTAGAGTATACAACAAAATATTAGTAAATACCATAAAAAATAAATGAAAATATCATTCTTAAACATTGCTCTCTAATATTTAAGTCCTATGTTTTTTTACCGTTAGACTAGCTTTCACATACGATATCCGTGTGACATCGTTGTTTCGCCCTGACAACATTGAACTTGCCATGTATGGCGCTGGACGAGCAACTTGTTTCACCCATTGGGCAGCGCGAGTAGTGGTGGTAAGCTCAAAAACGTTAAATTGTGGATATGCTAGTTCATGTAGGTTAGTTTGGTCCTTTCAGGACTCGTCGGTTATGCGTGTGTCAATTCACATCGACTAACGTGTGGACACTCTTTGGAATCATAAAAGACTCGACGACATTTCTGTCCTCGCGTACGTACGATCTGGCGCCCGTATTTCCCATTGAGAACTACCATAGACTTACCATATACGGTGCTGCTTGGTATATTGGGTAACACGCGTGGTGGTGGTGAGTTCGGAAACCTTGACCGGTTAAAGTGCACGCATACTTAGGCGAAACGGCGCTGCGCGAAGCGATGTGAATTTTTCGCTTAGAGAGGTTACTACGTAATCAAATAAAGGCCCGCTCATCTAGGCAACGCGAAACATCGACGCTCGAGACGTTTCTGGTCAATTTCGGAGAGAAAGTAACAGTTTGTTCATTGGATGATTCCGCATTTTTGTATTAGTGATGGGCGTATTCGGATGATTTTGATATTCGAATATTCGTCTTTAAAAGATTTTAATATTCGGAATATCATCCAAAACATCGAACATCCGAATCAGCGGTGAACTGCAATATTGATGCGGTAGGCGCATTAAGTTTTTACAGACGTGTAGCAGTAAATAGGTAAACGACACAATTTCTTATTTTTGCTTAAATAATATTCTTTATATTATGTATCGAAACATTCTGTAGGCAGACTAGTCTACATGTGGAGATATGTAGTTTTATTAAATATTTTTTTCAATCAATTTAAAATTAAATATTTTTATTCAGTTGCGACAAAGCCAGAAAATAAAAGTGTTTAATTCTAAACGCAACAAATAATCTTGAACACGATTTAAAAAACAGGTTACTCCGAGTTCTTGAGTTATAATTTTAGTTTGGCAGTCTTTGGAATTGAATTGAATTTAAATATAATATAAGTATATTTTTAAAACTAGTTTTAATTTATGACAATTGGCTTTTTAATAAATCAAAGAAAAGGAAACAATGCCCTTTTTTATTGAGAATTAAAACAAAACCAATCCTAATTAATCTACGTGACGCCCCGGTGCCTTTCTTTGAATAAGGTATCGATCGTTAAAAGGTCCGGCCTGTGACTCTGCTGTAGTCGGCTACAACCCGCACGAAATACGAATTTCGGAAAAAAATTTCGAAATCATTCGAATATCTAGATGTTCGAATATCATTCAACAGATCATTCGAAATGGAACCCATCACTATTTTGTATTGTCTTTTCCCCTAAGCGATGGTCGAGCACGTGCATTTATGTAGCAAACAACGCAGCTGTGGATTTTATTTGGGTATGTATGTAATTATAAATTGTGCTTAAATATTAATTAATAAATTATCGCATTTTAAATGTCGTACATCTCAAAATCTTACAAATTAAACCCTTGTTATATATACGAAGGGACGCGTTTCGGTGTTCACACTGAACGCGGCCGGCTGGACGTGAGTTGGTTCGTAGGGGTTGACGTTGGTCATCAAGTCATTAGAAAATTTGAACCAGACTAATAAACAAACCCGGAAATAAAGCAAAAGAAAAGCGTGGTAAAAAGTAATCGAATAAAATAATAGAATCCAGAAATATTAAGTATCAAAAACTGAATACATTTTTGGTTATTTCTAAATTATTGTTGTTCCTGGAGCATCAACAACTTGAGCAGAAACTTCTCACAAATTATTATTTTGTCCGGTACTGCAAATAGTTATCTTCTAACTTTTTTTTATGATTTAAATCAATCCAAATATTTTTATTTATTAGTTAATGCTTCTGGAACGCAATGCGTACCGCTGGAAGCGTGAAAAGGTTCATCATCATCTAATTATGTGGTGATAATATTTAAATCATCTTCCCGTGTTTAGTTGGACAGTTATGATGTGTATACTTATTTATTTTTAAAACATTCCAAGAAAATATGAATTCATTTGAACAAATTACACCGAACTTATTTATTTTTAAAACATTCCAGGAAATTATGAAAACTGAATACATTTTTGTTTATTTCTAAATTATTGTTGTTCACAGAGCATCAACAACTTGAGCAGAAACTTCTCACAAATTATTATTTTGTCCGGTACTGCAAATAGTTATCTTCTAAATTTTTTTTATGATTTAAATCAATCCAAATATTTTTATTCAATAGTTAATGCTTCTGGAACGCAATCCGTACCGCTGGAAGCATGAAAAGGTTCATCGTCATCTAATTATGTGGTGATAATATTTAAATCATCTTCCCGTGTTTAGTTGGACAGTTACTTACTTACTTATTTTTTTTTTAAACATTCCAGGAAATTATGAGTTCATTTGCACAAACTACATAACATATTCCTAGTTACATATTTAAAGACTCCTTGATGATTTACAAACTACAAGTATTCAAACGTAACTTGTACACAGAGAGATACACACACTTCTGAAAACTGTTAATGTGAAATTAAAACTGAAACTTTATAATATAGAACATTATAGCAACAAAATTTTGTTGGTTTTAATAGTCAGGATATTTTAAATTTATATTTTTCTGCTTTGTGGGTTTAAATAATTGTCATAAAAGATATTTAGATAAAACAGTATGTACCGATTTGTTTGTTTTATGGTAAAAAGTTCGGGATTCACGAACAAAATAACACTCTGTAGATTTTTTTAAACTCATTTATTAGCTGTATTGATATTATTAAAAGTAAAATAAAGAGGTATGATAAAAATAACATTTTAACGTATATTTGAAAAATAAAGCTTTTGCGAACCCCTGTTTTACAGGGTCGGACTGGCTTAGGAGTCCAGAAGTCCAGAGACGCCGAAGTCAAATCAGAATTAGGGGCCAAAACTCAAAATATTTTTTAGTCTGACTACTAAGTAGAGTACATAAACCGTTTAAAACTCCTTTTAGGCTAGAAGGTTAAAAATTATTCTTTGATTTTGAGTAATGTTCAAAACGAATTTCTGAGTTAGATTAGTCCAGGCGGAAATATAAAGTAAATTTACCAACAATTACAAAAAATATATTATAATAAATAAACTGGCAAAAAACTAGCAAGTAAACGTAAGTTTACTACTAATTATTTGATTTTATTTCTGAAGATGTTTAAAATACTTTTCATATGTCTGTTGTTTTGTAAATAATTTTAGTAATAAATGCCATTAAAAGAATATTTTGAAATGGCCTTGAATTTGACTATGAGAGAGTTTTTATCCTTTTATTTGCGCTATCCGAAAATGGAGTTTTTCTTTTTGAGGTATTTGTACTTTTGAGTCTTGAAAATTTTCAAGATTGTCTATTCTCCATTATTTACAGTCAACTTTTTGTCTATAAAATGGTCCAGGCGCCATGTTAAAGCTTTTTTTGTCTTAAGTTTCAAAAATTAAAGGGAAAAAGTATAGAACCACAGTGTATGTTGCCACAGGACTAAGGTTTTTTGATTATAATAAAAGACCACGCACAAACCTTATGGAAACCCGTTTTAGTGAAATTGCCTGAATTTTTTATATGTTGTAGTTCTTGACATAACATGGGCACATTCTCATCATATGACTAGTTTTTAACATACAAGGTGTTAAACTTTGCCTAAAACCCATATAAAATGCATGGTGAAAGTAGGATGGCACCATATTAGTTGTCTCAACATATTTTGCGAATAGTATTTCCCAAAATAAGAAAAAAGTTTTATATGAAAATGAAAAATAGAGTGAATATCTTTAATAATGTAACACCATTTATAGAATAGAATAAATCATTTGCGGACCTATATTTACATAAAGTATTTACTTATTTTCTGAAGTATAATACACTAAATTAAAAATATAATTTGGTGCCAGTCTGTTTTTCTGTGTATTTTATATGGGATTTTGGCAAATTTTAATACTCTGTACGGCTTTATTTCAAGTGTGGTGACATCTCACCCTTCAAGCTTTTAAAAAAATATTCAAAATTTTAAAAGTTCTTTTCACCATTTATGAATTGAGAATTGAATTGGGAGTTGAGCAAAGTTTAATACCCTAAATGTTAAAAACTAGTCATATGAATAGAATATGCCGATGGTGTATCAACAACTACACAATATAAATAATTCAGCGATTTTCACCAAAACCGGTTTTTTATAAGGTTTGTTCAATAAAACACCTTAGTTCTATGATAACATAGATTGGGTCTCTGTACTACTTCCCTGTATTCTTTTGAACCTATCAAAATAAAAGTTTTTAATTTTGCCACATTTTAAAACAATTACTCTTTTTTGTCTATAACATGGCGGTTGGATGCCATTTTAGAGAAGAAAATTCGTTTTAAATAATGCAAAATAGAAAATATTATAAATTTACAAAACTCAACTAATTTATATCCCAAAAAAATCAGCTTTTTTGTGTTGTACATTCTTTATAAGGGCCTTTATTACTAAAATGATTTACAAATCAACAGACATTTGAAACGTATTTTAAACATCTTTAAAAATAAAAACAAATAATTGTTAGTAAACTTGCGTTAGCATGATAGTTTTGTCAGTTTTTTGGCATTTTTTATATTTATTATATTTATATTTATATTCCACCTAGATCAGTCTCAATTCAGAAATAACATTACAACATTATTCAAAAGCTCCTGGCCTAAAAGAGATCTTCAACGGTTTGAATGACACCGGTTAGCAATTATGTAGCAAAATGTCAAAAAATTCTAAGGCAGCAAAAAGTTTTAAAATGTGGGGTTTTTCTGTAGCTTTACTATTGGACTTCATACACTATTTTTTTTTAATTTTTTAGTTTAATAGTTTATAAATAAAAGATTTTCTTAAGTTGGAGATTTTGTAATTTTTTGCATTATTTTTAAGCACACTGTATAAGATATTCACGATTTTTTGCTTCATCTCACCATATTATTGCATTGTCACCGAAGCTTCATAGGATATGCCAAATTTTAGCTCAATGAGATGTCAGCAAGTGCTTGAAAAATGGATTAAAAAATAAATAAAAGCTTGTAAAAATTAGCCAATTTTGCCGAAACCGGTTTTCCATAAGGTGGGTACGTACATGGTCTTATGATGTTTGCGAGCTTATTTCGTTTTTTTCTTTTTTCAGATTTTGTCATAGTACTAGAAATAGTCGAAAAAGTATTTTTGCAAATAAATGTAATTATGCGTTTAATTTTTTGGCCCCAGGAATTACAAATACCGGGGCCCAGCTGGCTGTTTAAATATTTTTCTTGATTCTTATCAGATTAATCAGTTCCCAGGGCACAGTTTACTATAACAACTATTATGCTGTACCCTGGGTATGAATTAATTTACTTACTCTTTAGTGAGAATATTACAGCTACTTATTCGACTTACCTGCTTGACGCGCTTCTTTACAAGCTTCATACATGCCCTGTCGTATTTCCGGATAGTCGTCCGCGATAGTCTCTCCAACAGTGACAAATCTTTCGACAGCCAAATTAACTGCTTGGCCGACGCGAGCCACTGCTGTTGGCCGTAACGAGCTGACATTACTATGCTCTACAAGGGAAGAGATCTGAAAAAATTAAATTTAGGTAAACACTGAAAATACATTATAAAACATTTTATCTAGGAAGCAACTCTTTTAAAATATAAAAGAACATCGACGTTTGAAAATAGAATACAGTAACTTATGATCTATGCCTCTTACCAACTTCTAGCATTTAGAATCATTGAGGATTTAAGTGACAATGAATTCAAAAGGTATTAATTACATTCCATGTTTATATTTGCTCCCTGTAAAAATCATTTTATATGGCATTTATTGAACAATATAATATATATATATATATATATATATATATATATATATATATATATATATATATGACACTTTACTTGTTCGTCCATTGTAGGTGTTGGTTATCTCATACTAGGCATGCAATTATTGTTTATTAAGCTCCCTTTCATTTTTTAAATCACTTTCACTAACTCAAATTTTACGAATCTTGCGCAATTTTGAAATAGTACTTTCTTGACATTCTTGTGAACTGTTTAATCTAATGTGTTCTGCAATTATTTGACTAATATGGCATTCTTTTTTCATGGTTTTGTGGGATTGATGCACTTGCACAACTCTATTGACAATATTATGTGTTTAATATTCAGCACCTCAGTTGACTTTATCACTATTTTTTATCTCAGTATAACCATAGAGCCGTAAACACAAATCCCCTCAAATAGCCTTATTATGATGTGAAAAGCCTGATTTTTACCGTCGACGTAGAAAGCTGAAATTAGTGTCAAAGAGTAAAAAAAAATCAAATTGTAAGAAAAGTAAGGAAACGACTATAAAACTATAAAAAATCAGTTCTTCAAATCTAGAAGGTTAGGTATAAAAGCGCTTACTCGCTGTTAAAATAGATGAGGTCAAATTTTGCCTTTGTCCTGTATTATACTAGTGGCAACAGAATAAAAAAAAATATTATTTTATTTACTCTTACGGCAAAACGAGCCACAAAACAGAAATTTTTTGTTCTCCATAATAATAAATATTACATACCAAACTAAAACTTTTCATTTTTTTAATAAAAACCTCTTACCTTGAATCGATTTTATATCAGATGGCATTCGAGTAACTAAGTCCTTATTACTGCAGCTTCTGTTTTTTTTTGTACGATAAACCGTGTTTTTATTAAGGTTAAAAAATGTTTCTTGAACTTATTTCTACAGCTTAGCAAAACAATAAAAAACTTTGTGATCTTGGTCTTGTCATCGTCTACCCTGACAAAATTCTACTGCCAACGAACACTTTAAACAAAAACTGGCTCAACAAGGGTAAAAGAAGAGATGTCTGATGCACTGTCGAAAACTCTAAACAATAAAGTGGAAGAACTCTAAGAAAAAAATAAAACTCTTGAAGCTATGTTGCAATCATGCGAGTAATCATTGCGTAGTTTGAGTAGCGGATATTCGGCATCGCTTCAACATATCGTATTTCCGCAAAAAAAAAACGGGTGATAAGCCACCGGCTACCCTAACGCGGTTTGAAAATGATGTTAGTCATATCCCAGTACTCAAATATCAGAAATCGTTACAATCGACGGGCATTTCCGTACAAGAGACGTAACTAAGTCTCGTCTTTCTTATTGAAAAAGTTAATCGGATTGGCGACTTGAATGCTTTAAACCATACATAGGATTTCTTTTATTTAGACGTGATTTTACAACAGTGTATCACTGTTTAAATTGAAAAAACTTTATTACTAGTACATTACTTTGCTCTACAAAGGAAGAGATCTGAAAAAATTAAATTTAGGTAAACATTGAAAATACATTATAAAACATTTTATCTAGGAAGCAACTTTTTTAAAATATAAAAGAACATCGACGTTTGAAAACAGAATACAGTAACTTATAATCTATGCCTCTTACCAACTTCTAGCATTTAGAATCATTGGGGATTTAAGTGACAATGAATTTAAAAGGTATTAATTACATTTCATGTTTATATTTGCTCCCTGTAATAATTATTTTATATGGCATTTATTGAACAATATAATATATAATAATAAACATCAATCGAATTAAGCCTCGTCGGCCACATATTGTGAGTTGAGGAAGTATCATGACAATATCATTTCTGTGAATTTTACTTCAATCTCATCAGGATCATTTTATTGCAGGAAATTATTTGTCCGCCATAATGCCGACACATTTTTTTGCCACGAAAAAACACAAGAACCGAGTTATCTGTCTTTACGCAGGACAACGGTTTGTTTATTTGTTTCATATTTACATCCAAGGCTTCTTCTTCGTCACTATCATCCTGTGGGATCATTTTAATATCATTTGAGTTATCAGCCATAACTTCATCTGGTACCTTCCTCCTTTTTTTGTTTGTGCTTCCGTTTGTGTTTTTAGTAGTAGTTTAACTACTTCCTCTGTTGTTATTACTTCGGCATCAGAAGCTACTTTTTTTAGGTTTCTTAAACTCTAATTTACCTCGTTTTATTGTTTTGAGCAATAATTCTCCGAAAGAACAATAATTCGGTTGTTGTGTACTGGGTGTACTAGGCATATTATTATCTTGATTTAAATTATCTGTGATTTCAAGATTTTTATTGGTATTTTCTTCCCAACTTCTATACGCCGCGGGGCCATATTGCTCTTTTTGACAACATTCGAGTTGAACAGGTAAATACGGCCTTTTTTTAAAACCACTTCCAATAAACTCTGGATTGATGTATGTCCATATCTTGCCTATAAGTACGTTAAATTTCCTTTTAGGTATTTTTTGCACTTCGAATGTGGCTTAATTATTACAATATTATGTTTATTGGCTAACAAAATTAGTCTCTGGGCGATATGAGTAACATGTCCATCATGTATTAGTAGACTTGACAGTTTAATAACTTCTAGAAACTGGTTTTCAAAGAACGAAAGGGCTTTAAAACTATTGCAGCCATCCACAAAGTTGTTTTGTCGCGACCTGATCCTGCCTTGGTTCTTGACGAAGGTGTTTCCTTTTTAGTCTGCGATGGATCAAGATAGAAGCTTGTCTCGTCCAAATTCCAAATTTGATGAGGTTTTTCGTTTAAATCCAGTTCATTTAACTGTTTCTCCAGCAATTCAAACTATTCGTTTATAATAAATGGATCTAAACATTATTACGGGCAAATTCTACAGACTGCGGTTTTTTAATGGATAGATTGTACCTTTCTTTGAAGCCTAAAAACCAGCCTCCTCCTGGAATGTCTCCTTTAAAGGGCATTTTGATTTACACAGGCGCCTAAAATTCGAAAAATGTACTTTCTACTTAGGCCCCAACCCCATTTTTTTCATAGTTTTGAGCCCGTTGGCAAGAATAACCTCTACTTCATAAGTGATTGCTTGACTTTTTTCCACGGATGCCTCTGCGATGGTAACTTAGCGCCGAATATTATACTTCTTACTGGCAGAATAAGCAGTCATTATGCCGTTTTTCATTTCCTCTAAGGCTCTTGGTAGCGTTGCTGGTGTGTATGTCCTGGGTCTATTGGATTCTTTTTTATAATTTTGCACCATATTTTGTTGGCTAGTCTGAAAAAAAAAATAAATCGATGTGCACACAAATGTCGGGGCAAGTGTGTAGTATACAACGCTTTTTCTCTTGTGTCTACTACACACTACACACTTTCCACAAGCTTAATTTTTGACGGGACGGCAAATGTTTAGTATACAGTATTTAAAAAAAAATGTTTTATGTAAAAATACAACTCAACCTAAAATATATTATACTATACTTACCTATGTAAACAAATTTTGCAACAAAATCTCACACCGATTATTACTATAGATCAAAAATTGAGCGATACACTACAGATGTCATTTATATCGACATACCGTTTTCTAAAGCGAAAATACAGACTTTCCCCTTACACACACTTACCCCACATTACCTTACCTCATTGTTTATATGTAAGAAAACTCCAACACGTTTGCTTACATATTAGATATTCATGGTTCATTTTTATTTGCTTACAAAACGTTTGTTCAATAAATTCTTGAAATATATTTATTTCTGAAAGGGCATTTACATATTAATTTATAGCAAGAGTATACATATACAGTGTTAAAAACGTATATGTAGAATATTTAAAACTTTTTAGTACACATTTGCGATCAATGATATACTATGCATGATATTTAGTTCTCCAATTCGGGTGCTCTTCTCTCTTAAAATAAATAAATAAATTTAAAATATTTAATACATACTGATGAGCATTTCTTTGGTTTAGTCCATATTTCATATATACATACTTAGTTATTTATATTAAATAACATTTTGTATGATTATTTGAAATATTGAGCTGTTCTCATAGCCAATATTTTAATTGTTTTAGTAGTATTTAAATTTTACTTTAACTTATTTTTACCTCCGTTCTCTGCATCTATTTTTTCTTCTCGTGTGCTTATGGTTTTTCTGATGTCATTTAGTATAACTGATTATTAAGAAAATAAAAACTTTGAGATCGTAGATGGTACAGCTAGTTATGTTCAGATATCTCTAGTGAGACAATTCATTTACAAACTTATAGTTTAGAAAGAAATGATAGCCATGACAGAGTGGCTATTTATATCAAGAGCAATCTTAAACATAAAGTAATTGTGACCGATAAATTTGATTTTTTAAAAAGTGTTTGGATAAAGGTTTCCTTAAAAAAGTACGAAATTATTATTGACATTATCCATTCCAAATTCTGACGATACTTTTTAAATAAGTTCAGAAACATATTATTTAATATTTTTTACATAATAATTATTTATGAGATAAGAATCAAAATAACGATCATTATGAGACTAGTCGTGAATATTATCTAAAGAAGAGTCACGTCACATTACGAGATACTGCGTGTCCCATAATGACAATCCGAATAACATATAAAACTTCATTTTCTGGCGGCAATTGAGTTAAACATTGTGCAAATATGTCCGAAAGTTTTCTGTCTCTAATTTCGTTGTTTCCGGACTATAATGAATCCATAGCGGTCTTAAGACTATAATGAATCCATTAGAGTACCTAGTCAGTCCTAAAAATGTGGCATTTTAACTCTAAAAATGACGAATAAAATGATGGCACAGCACATGCCAGAAGATAAATAACTTTTTTCAGACTAATTTTTTCAACATTTTTGTTCAGACCCGTTTTTTAAAGATTTAAATAGGTCTCCATATTATTATTAATTTTGGATTAGTAACAAAATTTTACAAGTTCTTCCCTATATCACACTAAAACCAAAAAAAAAAGTTTTTGGGCATAAGGAACTTTAAACGTGAGGATCTGCAAGAACCTTGGAGGGTGCTTTTCTCAAGATTACTATACGATAATAAAAAATAGTTTCATTAAAATCTTACCGTATAAACCAAACATATTCATTATTATTATATGTTAATTTTTCCCTGCTGTATTAACAATTCTTATGAATTAGGTTAGGTAGTTATGACATTTAGGATTCCAAAAAGACCTAAAAGTATCAGAAATATTTACTTATTTGACCGAATTCTCTTACAAGAAAGTTAGCATACATCTAAGAAAAATTCTCTTTTTACTTCTCTCGTAAAAGGGAAGTATTGTAATCGTGAAAAAATCACTCTCCGAGATTTTTTCAGAACTTTACGTTTCAAGATCCCTAGATGCCAAAATACATGAATTCTCAATTCTGTTAGTCTGTCTGTCTATCGGTCTTTATCTAAGGGTCATATGGTGATAACCAACCTGGTAACATTTAGGTCAAAATTCAATATGGCAAAACAAAATGGCGGCCTAGTGAAATATTAGAGAAATATTTCTTTATATATATATATATATATATATATATATATATATATATATATATATATATATATATATATATATATATATATATATATATATATATATATATATATATATATATATATATATATATATATATATATATATATATATATATATATATATATATATATATATATATATATATATATATGTACTATATATATATATATATATATATATATATATATATATATATATATATATATATATATATATATATATATATATATATATATATATATATATATATATATATATATATATATATATATATATATATATATATATATATATATATATATATATATATATATATATATATATATATATATATATATATATATATATATATATATATATATATATATATATATATATATATATATATATATATATATATATATATATATATATATATATATATATATATATATATATCAAATTAGGAAAATATTCACGCGGCAAGAACCAGTATATAGTAGAGAATGAATCTTTTGGGATGACCGCTAAAGCAATGGACATTTGGCTAACTATAGACACGTGTTTCTGACTTAAGGTCTTCATCAGTACAGTCAACTAGTTGAAAGACGAGTGCAACTAACACCAAAATGAATACATAAAGCAACACCAGAGTGACCAAGAGGAGCAAAACCGACATTTGTGATTACCAAGAGAACATCCGAAATCTTCGCCGGACTTGATACTCTATTTACCACGGAGCAGCATATAGCCAACTGTGGCGAAACTCATAACCGAAGAGTAGTAAATCAAAATTAGGAAAATATTAACGCGGCAAGAACTAGTATGTAGTAGAAAAACTATAGACACGTGCCAAAATAACACATTTTTTAGGACTAAGTCGGTACTCTAGTGGATTCATTATAGTCCTGAAACAACGAAAACGCGAAGAGACGCGAAAACTTTCGAGAATGGTTGCACAATGTTTAACTCAATTGACGCCAAAAAATAAAGTTTTATATGTTATTCGGATTGAAATCAGTCATTATGAGACACGCAGTATCTCATAATGATCGTTATTTTGATTCTTATAACATAAATAACTATTATTGTTGTTAAAAATATTAAGTCATATGTTTCGGAATTTATTTAAAAAGGAGTTATTGTCTGAATCTGTCAGTATATGTGTATAGATATATATATATATATATATATATATATATATATATATATATATATATATATATATATATATATTATATATATATATATATATATATATATATATATATATATATATATATATATATATATATATATATATATATATATTTATATATTTATATATTTATATATTTATATATTTATATATATATATATATATATATATATATATATATATATATATATATATATATATATATATATATATATATATATATATATATATATATATATATATATATATATATATATATATATATATATATATTTATATATTTATATATTTATATATTTATATATTTATATATATATATATATATATATATATATATATATATATATATATATATATATATATATATATATATATATATATATATATATATATATATATATATATATATATATATATATATATATATATATATATGTTTAAACAACTTTTTTACACAGGCTGCATTAAACCGGGCAGAAAAGTTAAATTAATTTCCCTACAAAACCCACAATTTTCATAAATGAGCTGAGCCAGCTTAAAATAAATACCCACAAAAATAAGCCTGGCTATAAATTTTCATGCTCTAAAACGGTTTTAAATTTTAAAAAATGCCACCGTGAGTGTGTATTCTGAATTATGTCGTTGGTTACAACAAGATATAAATTTCCATATAAAAATTACTACAGAGTTAGTATTGTGAATAAATTTAAACACGATTTATTTATTTAGTACACTTGGTTGACACTTATAACATGTGAAGGTGGATGAGGTTCTAGGCATACTGGAGCAAAATAGGTAGTAATAAAAAATCATAATATTTGTACTTTAACTGTACAGCAAGCATATTAAAAAAACGTTAAAGATGGCGGAATGACGGCCATTTTGTTTTTTTTATGTTTATACATCGATTACTCCGCGATGGTTTGACCAATTTGGTTGAAATTTTCAAGGGACATTCAGGATATTGCCGGAGTAGTTCCATAGCAAACATTAAAAATGGTGGAATGGCGGCTATTTTGTTGTTTATTTTGTTTATACATCGATAACTCCGCGACGCCGACGGTTGCACCAACTTAGATGAAATTTTCAGGGGATATTCAGGATATTGCCGGAGAGGTCCCATAGCAGGAATATTAAAAAAAATTTAAAAATGGCAGAATGTCGCCATTTTGTTTGCACAAAGATATACTGCAAGAAGTTTTTTATTATTCTACTCTCGCGTCTCGATTCCACCCGTTCACCATTATATCAGGAAAAAATATCAAGCAGTGAAACATTTATCAAATTTGAGTTTTACAATAAAACTCGTATAGATAAAACTAAAAAGGATGAAAAAAAATTGTTTAAAAAAATGAAACCGCCCTAATTATTAATTCGATTTGGTGTTTTGATGTCTAATACTACGCGTATAAGGTCTTGCCGTGTACGGGTGGTCGAAATTGGTCTGTTTTAACAGAGAAAACCTATTTCCTGACTAGATAGAGCAAAACTGACTTAGGTGTCATGGGCTCGATTTCTGAGAAATGTTTAATGGCAAAAACCGCCTGCCGATATTTTCACTGCCAACTGAGATATAGGGCGTTTTTCAATTTTCGGCCATTTTGAAAATTGTCCATAACTTTTTTATTTTGCGGAATATTAACATTCTGCAAAGACATTCTAAAGGCACTTTTTTATGTGCAATCCAGTGGCGTACTCAGATTTTTTCTATAGTTGTCCGTTTTATCATAAATAGGCAAAACTTTTTTTTTCAAATGGAAATCATAGTTGGCTGTAAATTATAAAAAATGCTCGCGTTTAGCCCTTTTCAGTGATATAAAGTTGTAGGTACTTATTTTCAAAAATAACGAAAATATTAGGTGTTTTTGGTTTACATCGAAGTAGGCCTTGGAATAATGACGCGCGTTCAATATTTTGAATATATTGCTGTCAGATTACTGTAGTCTGGTGTAATTATTGCGTTTTGGTGTTATCTTTATAAAGTTGTGTTAAGTTGCTGACAAAATATGTTTGAGAATTATGAAAAGTATGATATGTTAAAATGTTACATATTATCTAACGAAGTTCCTGAAGCAGCTAGTGAATTATATTTTAATACATTTCCCGAGCAACGTCAACCGGATAACCGAATTTATCAAACATTAAAAAGTAATTTAGTAAATTACGGAAGTTTTAAAAAGTTAAGAACAAGACATTATGAACTAAAGGAAGAAAAGGAAATCCAGCAGCTAAATATAATTGGTGAGGTATTAGATCATCCTGGCACCTCCTCTCGAACATTGGCTAATATAACGAATGTTCCAAAGACCACCGTTTTAAAAATACTCAAAAAACATAAATTCAAACCGTACAGAACGAGAAGAGTTCATCAACTCCGTGAAGGGGACGCCGCTAGAAGATTGAGATTTTGTCAGTGGTATGAGCAAAAATTCATGGAGAATGAGAATTTTCCATTAAATATTATTTGGAGTGATGAATCCAGAGTAGATACTTCTGGTATATTTAATAGATATAATTCATATCACTGGTCCACTGAAAATCCACACGTAGTTGTGCAACAAGACCGGCAAGGTCGGTGTGGATTCAATATATGGGTGGGGATATTCCGAGGAAGATTTGTGGGACCTTATTTTTACGATGGAAATTTAACTGCAGATGATTATGTAAATATTTTGCGCACATATATTGTCCCTTTGTTGGAAGACATACCTTTAGCTGATGCCAGAAATATCTACTATCAACAAGATGGTTGTCCCCCGCACAATGCAAGGATCACAACTGATCTTTTAAACTTCGAATTTCGAGAAAATTGGATTGGTACGTGGGGCCCCATACCTTGGCCTGCTAGGTCCTGTGACTTAACTCCCTTAGATTTTTTTTTGCGGGGAAGATTGAAGGACTTGATATTTAAAGGAAGAACCTTTCACACAAAAGAAGAATTGCAAGAGGCCACTAGGCAAGCTTTTGCATCTATTAGCCCAGTTGAACTAATAAATAGTTGCAACTCGGTACGCAAAAGATGCTTAGTTTGTATTCAACAGGGAGGGGCTCAATTTGAACAACTTCTCTAAATATATTTATCAGAAACCTATCTAACTAAATACCTAGATTTTCATAATTATTCTTTATTTTCACTTGTAGCTGTAAATAGTAGTTTAGTTTGTTAATTTTGTTCAACTTTGCTATGTAAACAAAAAAAAATAAAAAAAATTAATAATAAATAATTAAAATAACGTTAGCTAGTGTTATTTAAAGTTGTGTTTAAGTTGCTAACAAACTATAAATCTTAACAATACATAATTGAGATATTGTCATCACAAATCAAAGCCTACTTCGATGTAAACCAAAAACACCTAATATTTTCGTTATTTTTGAAAATAAGTACCTACAACTTTATATCACTGAAAAGGGCTAAACGCGAGCATTTTTTATAATTTATAGCCAACTATGATTTCCATTTGAAAAAAAAAAGTTTTGCCTATTTATGATAAAACGGACAACTATAGAAAAAATCTGAGTATGCCACTGGATTGCACATAAAAAAGTGCCTTTAGAATGTCTTTGCAGAATGTTAATATTCCGCAAAATAAAAAAGTTATGGACAATTTTCAAAATGGCCGAAAATTGAAAAACGCCCTATATCTCAGTTGGCAGTGAAAATATCGGCAGGCGGTTTTTGCCATTAAACATTTCTCAGAAATCGAGCCCATGACACCTAAGTCAGTTTTGCTCTATCTAGTCAGGAAATAGGTTTTCTCTGTTAAAACAGACCAATTTCGACCACCCTGTATATTAGTTTGACGCCGACTTCAAGGAGTAACATTTTCAAGGTTGAAGAAGATATTATTTTTCACTTTTTAGTAAATTTTTTTGAAGTCGGTTTCATTTTTTAATTAAAATTTTTTATAATCGCCGACTGGGAATTATTTACATGCATCTAAATAATGTTACTTTACAAATATACATTCAAAAAATAATTAGGGAGAATATATAAATAAGTTCCTAAAGCGCCGAAAATTGCTGTATTCCTTCTAAATAAATGTTCAAAAAAAAATACTTATATTTTTTTTTATAGATATTTCAGAACTTTATCTTTTGAGAAACGTCCGGTGGAAAATCATTAATGAGTTTCCGAGAAAATTGCGGAAACCATTCAAAATGAGCTTTTTTGGAAATGTCAATAACTTATGCAATTTGCAACTTATATATACGAAGCTTCCTACAAATAAATCCTACATGATGCTAAATATCTGTACAAAATATTGATCCCTGTGACCTTTTTAGCTAGTTTGGGCTATGTGTTTGCTATATAATTCTGCTGCAAATGAGAGTAGATAGAGACTTCTACTAGAATTTATGTTTTATATGGAATTTTTGCAAAATAAAATACAAACAAATTGCCTCAAAATGTGTTTATCATTTCAACGTGTAATAACTTTTAAATGTAAACATCTATAACGTTTTTATAAATCTATTATTACGTTAAAAATTGGATTCAAACTAGGTACTTTTGAAACTTTTCTTACCGGACCGAATTGCCTTATAGACAAGAAACCGTTTTGTGTACTAAAATACTTGTATACGCCCTCGTATAAAACTCTAATATCATATTTGGTAGGACTATTATTTAACATCAAAATTATATTTGTTTCGTAAACAATATTCGATATGAAGTAACTTTTAACACTTCACAAAATGTAAACCTTTCCCGTGAAATGCATTCTACTTTTTGATAAAATATATCAATGTCTATCCTATCAAGATACTTCCTGATATTAACCAAAATAATATCTGGCCCGGAATACTTAAAAAAATGTCAATTTTATTGAAAAATAAAAGACTTTTTTTCCTAAACTTGATTTACGAAGTTTGTTACCTCGGACAAAAAAAAATGTAAATCTATCTCTAGTAGCAAAAGATAGCGCTTTTTACCTAGACAATTATCGGTTTTGTCGCAGGTGGTACCGATACGCTGCTAGGATAGTTCAAAGCCACGTAAATCAGCTACTTGAATGTCAAGTCGGAAACGCTATAAATGATTATATTTAAAAGCTATTAACCGCTGAAATTATAAAGAAATTAATATGTTTTTGCGATCATTTTGGACGTTTTATTTTGCAAATTTTTACATGACGAGCAAAATGAATCTCATATAGATTTTTATCGGCTCTCACTTGCAACAGAATTATTGATTAAACAATGCTTTCCTCGGATATAGAAATAGCAAAAACTGGTTAACGAATGAAGGCACACGATCAATATTTTCCACAAATATTTTGAAACTTTAGGCAATTGTTTAAATATTCCTCAATAATTTTTTGGTGTATTTTTGTAAAATAACATTATTTAGATGCACCTAAATAATTTACCGTCATTTTCCTTATAGGCGCTTTTGAAAAAAATCCTATTTTAAGTAGGTACTATTTTTCTAGGTTTTAGAATGAAAACTGTGGGGTAGCTTTTGAAGATTTCTTGGACCGTCTTTCGTTATTACTTCAGAGTTGAGTCAAAGAAAATCCATTTTCTTCACTTTAAATTATGGTTTTCTGCTTTAATTATCCTCCCTTTCCCACCTTAACTTTCCCTTTTTGCCTTTATTTTATTCGGAAATTATATTTTCCAATGCCTGTATAAATTGATTTGCTGGTAAACATATTTCACTCTGTTTTTTAGTAAACTTCGTATGCTTTTTTATCCCTTAGTGCCTTCCGTCAGAAATAGTAAAATATAGTGTAATACAGTAACAGCACAAGCTGTTATCAGCTCGTTTAAAAGGGTTGGTAAGCTCGATAAAATCAGTCGCCTGTTAAAATTGGTTTGATAATATATTTTTGCAAGTTTCTAAGTCTGGTGTTCTGTTTCTGCCATTTAGTGATGATTTTCTTCTGTTCTTCTCTAAATTTAAAGACAAGGAATGTGAAAACCTGCTGATATTCATGATTTTATCTATATAAGAATTAACAATTTGAAATGTTTTAAGATCAGAATTTATATACAAATATATCGATAAACCAACTTTTGGACCACCCGTTTTATTAATCATCTGGTTACCAAGTTCGCTAGTAGGTTAAACAGTGATGTGTTCTCAATAATTTTCAAAGCTGTTACCGATGCCCTATGCTATGCGCTGGTTATTTTAATTAATAGTCTTTATTTCTTGACTTCAAAATCCATATTGGACTTGCATAATCATATACCATTGTGCAGTGCATTCGGCACAATTCTGCTTAGTCATGAGATTTTTTATTTTAAAATAAAACTGGTGTTGCTGCGGGGGGCTTGTAACCCCTAGAGGGCAAGTCTCCAGGAGGCGAATCGATAAATATTTCCCAAATCTCGGTGATAAGCGGAAAATCAAATCATCTCGCGAACCAATAGGTATATTAGGCAGTGTCTGATCTGGAGCGGGTGACTGCCAACAGCGTCGGTTCTCTATGTTAGGAGTGGATGAAGTGAATTCACCAAACCGTGATGCAAGCGAGCTGTTTTACTTGCAATTTTTCCCTAAAACTCATGAAAAGTCAAATATCAAAACTATACCACCACAGGTGAGTAGGATTGGTAATCCGGAGTCTCAAACCGAAGGGTCGGTGAGTCCCATGGATTCTGGGGGACTGAGAAGTCAAGACATCAATCGAAAACCATACATCTAAAACTCGCTACGTACACGATCCTTATCATCTGAGAGTAAGAAGCATATGCACCTGTATCAATAAGCTCTGATGACGAACAAACAGCCTTTCACGAAGCACGTGCCTATTTTACAATGGTTCGTCGAGAATTTAGTGCAAAAATGGGCACCAAATTAGAAGAAATAGAAACGTCACTAGGAAACTTTGGAAGTGGTTCCAGACCTTTCCGTTAGCAAATGGTCTGTATCTAGTGAACAGCGTCTACTACAAAAAAACTGAACATGGGGAAGCCCTGATGGAAGACCAGAAAATAAAATCTACTTTATTATTACCGATAAAAAAGCTATAATGCAAGATGGCGCAATCCTCAATCAAGTTCATATTGGAAGAGACCATAGGTGGGTGAGAACAACAGTGACGCACAACATAATAATGAAACAAAAAGCCATAATAAAGTGGCAAGACCTAGAAAACACAGAAAAGCATCAATCAATAATTACATTAGATGAATGACACTCCCACAAAAAATAAATAGATTACAGAATTGGTTGCCAGTACGATAAATAAATGCTTCCTAAAACAGATTAAAGACTTAATGCATGATCGAAGAAAGCTACAGGAATAAAACAACTTTAGTATTCGACAAATGCAACAGCTAAATAGAGACATCTCAAGAAACTTCAGAAAAGACCTACGAAATTAACAAACGAATTAAAGAAACAAAGAAAACAAAAGCTCAAGGTCTTAGGTAAAACTCAGCAATGGCAGAAAGGAAATCGTAAAGCTTAAAAACAAAGAAAATAGAATAACAATAAATAGAGAAGGAGTACTTCAGATCGTTAAAGAATTGTGTGCTGAACTGTATCGAAACAACACAAAATTAGAAAAAGATCAAAAAAAAATTAAAAAAGCACATGAAGTAATAAACAGGGATTTAAATAAATTCCGGAAATCACACCTGCTGAATGAAATAATCCATGAAAGAAAAGAAAAATAACAAAGCTCTAGGGGATGACCAAATAGTGATAAAAGCAGTTAGATGGGAGATGAAATTCAGTATGATAACATAAAAGACATTTTTAATATATGCCTATTTGCTGGTTCAATGGTTCTAATCAATAAACAACTAGCTTATTCTCGCGTCTGTATAAGTGGTTTACCAGGGTAATTAATAATCGGTTAGAGAAAAAACTTGATTTCTATCAACCAGTGGAACAGGCTGGGCTCAGATCTTGCTACGGAACAAACGGCAATCTGCTCAGGCTGAAGCTACTTGTAGAAAAAAACCATTAAGTATAATAGACCCCTAGTAGTTGCCTTTATCGATTTTCATAAAACTTTTGATACTAACGACATGCATACCATCCTAGAAGCTCTTCAACGGTGCCGGGGTGACTACAGATACATTAGCTTAACACGTAGGATCTACGGTAACTCAATATCAAGCATAAAACTCCATAGAGTAATAAGTTTCTTTAGAAAAAGGCGTTAGACAGGGTGATACTATGACTCTCAAGCCTTTTATCTATTTTTATTACCGTGCTGGAATGCTTTTAAAACTTTAAACTGGGAAAACAAATATATTACTATCAATTAGAAAAAATTAAATAATTTTAATTTTCTTGGAGGATCTATTATACAACGATGTTATAGAGGAAGTCGATGTATATCGGTATCTGAGACACGATATTAAAATAGGCAGAGAAAACTAAATCCACGAACTGCAGAGAAGAATTAGCTTTGGGTTGACAGCGTATAGAAAGCTGAGAGATGTCTTCAGCAGCAATATAATAATTAGCCTAAAAAATAAAGTGTACAACCAATGGGTTCTACCAGTGGCGCCGAGACTCTCACATTAACCAGACGCTGTGTGCAAACTGGAAGTGGCTTAGAAGAAAATGGAAAGAGGCATGCTCGTTATTAAGCTACAAGACCGAATAAGGAATACAGATATCCGTCAAAGAACAGGAATAAAAGCCATCATTTCACGAATCACAACACTTAAATGAAATTGGGCAGGATGACCCAGGAACGATAGATAGTTAATAAGGATAATACACTAGCAACCTCGAACAGACAAGAAAAGCAAAGGGAGACTACCAACACACTGGATTTAAATTAAAATTGTTGCTTGGAAAGTTCGTAAAATCAAAGTTTGTTGCATTGAAATTTATAAAATTATTCAAACTAAATATTTTAGCTTTTTCCTCATTTACTGCATTAAGATGAGTCCGCTAGAAGTTGATCAACAGGTTTTGAATCGTCATGTTCGTCATTTCAACATGGAGAACCTCTATAGCATCATTATTTATGGGAAGAATTTCATCATCTACATCCTCATCCGCAATATACGGAAAACTGTTCAGGCAGTTTTCATGGTATGGTAAAAAGGAAAGCAGTTTATTTTTACAACTACCATTTGCAATATTATATCCTTTGATGCATTTATTGTTTATAAAAGGAAGCGTTTGGAGTTTAAGGTCTTTGGCGTATACGGGTTCTATCTCATTTCCTTCACTGGATCGGCATTAAACCTTCAACCCCTAAAGTGGTAGGGAAAGCTTGTTACCAACCATGCTTCAACTTGGAGATACACTAGCTGCTCCTTTAATGGTTGGAATGGCCGAGATGTCTGGTTTCAGGATATGTACAGACTTGACAAAGGAAGCGTACCGAAAGGATTTTACGAAAATCTCCCTTTGTGGTGTGCCATACTATTTAAAGAAACATATACTACCAGCTTATTTAATGTTACTTGAACAGAACGCAGATCGGTAAACACTTCACTTATATACACTACAGCAACAAAATATATCCGTATGCCGAGTCGTCTAAAAACCTCTTAAGTATATATTCTATTGGTCTGAAAAGCAGCTAAGAGTATCACAATAAGTTGATATTTGTTGAGTTTCTTAGAGAAGCGCTATTTTAAAAATAATTTTATCTCCTCGAACTTTGTCGAACAAATGATGGACATTTTGACATCTGACAACTACTTAATTTTCTCTAAGATCAATTTTAAAAAATGGTAGTGTTTGAATTTCATGTATTTTAAATGCTTTTTAATTTACCTTTTTCTTGTTATTGTTTTACGATTGCAGTGCGGCTTTTTAAAAAAATATATAGATTTCAAAAAGGCGGACTAAATTTGAAATTATTTCGGTCCAATAAGACAGTTAATTTATTTTCCGGTGTAGCAATATTATTCCATGGAATAATGGAAATGGTATGTAACAAACTAGTTTGTAATCTATACTATGCAAATAAACAGATAGATATGACCGAACGAATCATCAATTTGCATTTCTACTGTGCAAGAAATAATAGCCAGCGTTCCATTACAAATCGTCATAGAGGGTCACAGCTGATTACTAAATGATAACAGACATAATAGTTTCAATAGAATGTTTGGTATACATTTAGACATTTCCATTTTAGAGGGGTTTATTGTGATTTGGAGCGGATCATTATGATACTAAGGATTTACTTGGTCTTACATGATGTTTTGTGAGAAATAGGTATATGTAAAATATGTTCTCAAAAACATGCAACATACTTTTAGTATCAGTAAGCCGACTAGTCAAATGTCATTTTAAAGTAAATTTATACAAAAATAATTAAGGAATATTGCACAAAATTGTCTTTTCTTTTTTTAAATCCTCCATTCCCGCTACATAAATCGACAGATCGTGTCCTACTACATTTCTCTGATTTTTTTTACATACTATAAACAATAGGAAAGCGTTCATTAATTATTTCTAAAAACCCATGAAAAAAATTATATCCATCATTTTAATCAGTAGTATTTAATGAGATCTTTTCATAAGAAAATTTTATGAAAAAATAGAGTCTTAAGGTATAGGTCTATTATAAGGCAAATACTGTATGGATGCGCGTCTAAACAACTAAAGAATATATTTTGTTTTTCATTTTTATTAATATTTAGTATTATACCGAGATGTATTGATATAACAGAATAGCTTTGAGTGAAGAAAAGAAGAGTTGAAAGATTTAAAACTATTATAAGTAGTATAACATAGTTTTAAACACACTGGTTACATATTTTTAGGATTTTCTTAATTTAAAGAAATTTTTCAAAAAATTTGTTTTCGTATTTTCCGACTCTTGCATACATATATCTACAGAATTTTATTAGAACACAAAGGCGTTACTAACAAAACCACCACATTTAATTTGTTAATAATAAAATCTTTCCTTTCAGCATGAATTGTTTAACACAAAATGTTATTATGCGCCAAATCTATAGCGGAGTAAATTTAAATACATATACCCATTTTTTTATGAGATCACATCAAACCTATAAGATTGATTTCTACTCTATATCAGAGTGAAGTGATAATATATATATATATATATATATATATATATATATTTGGCATTTGGCTGATTAGCCATACTGCCAGTCGCAAGGTAAAAAATTTGCAGATATATTTATATAGAATTTTTTACTGAATAATGGGTTATAAATTTATTTTATGTTTGTTTTATATATATATATATATATATATATATATATATATATATATATATATATATATATATATATATATGTACATATATGTATATATATTGGCATTTGGCTGATTAGCCACACAGCCAGTCGCAAGGTAAAAAATTTGCAGATATATTTATATAGAAATTTTTACTGAGTAATGAGTTATAAATTTATTTTAGACGCACTTAAATTGTTTATTTGAGGCTTCTATTTATATATAAACTACATACATATGCAGACAGGGTCACAACCTTCACGCCGCAGGAGTTTACCAACTTTAGTACAGGTATACAAGGGAAATGGAGCTCGGAAAACATAACTGAGGATTGAGCGGTGGATAATTTTTGTTTTTTTATAATTTTAAATTTCTGTCGGTTTTATATATTATTTATAAAATATACAAAGCATACTGTAACATTTAGTCGAGATGTAAGAATTATCAGCATGGAACAAGAAATAATAATTTTAAAAATCAATATTTACTTATTGGTATATATTTTTATTAATTTGGTTGACAATCTATTTTTTTTTATTCTGAGATGGCTATCAAAAATGTTTGTCGCAGTAATTACTATATGATTTCAAATTTTTATTTTTTTTTGTTTACAAAATTATTATGATATACCTCTGTCAAACGATGATAAGTAACGCATTCTATAGCCCCAAAAAGTTATAATAAAATTTGTTAAATAACTTCGAAACAATATTTTTTAAATATATATTACATTGCAAAAGATGGGCTAGAAATGATTTTGAAATATGATCTTAAGAAGGAAGGGTCACAGCAGAGCGGCCATCTTAGATTGAAGATTCACAAAATGTGTTTGTTTTTAAATAATTCTTCGACGCTTGGTCCATACAAAATATTCAGAGCAAGCTTAAAGAAGGCGAAATTTTTAATATTCTTTGTATAAAGACTAATATTTAACCAGTTACAGCGGTGAAAATATGAATACTTTTTTTGACAATCGTGGGACTCCCCATTAAAATGTTTTTTTATTTATTTCTTATTAATTCTTGCCACTAAATAAACTACAACTAATATATTTACACATGAAGAAATAAACAGCCATATTCAAACCAATCAAGTTGGCCATGCTGCTAAAGGAGAAAAGCAGTTCCAAGAAGTTAAATATTGAGAAAGTCAATCAGTGACAAAATCCTTTGCTTTACATGTTCGTTGCATGCAATTAGCATATAATCTTCTTCAGACTGCTTCACTTTTTTACAAAATTGACCATCAAAAATAAATTCTTACGAATTTTTTGAAAAGTAAAACGTTGTGAATGATTAAAATTAAGGACCAACCAAATCCAAAAGTAAATTTTAATTTAAAAAATCTAATAATAATAATAATTTCTTTGCCAGTTATAGAAAAATGCTATTATGTATAATAAGAGGAAAGCTAAAAATACGATATACGTAGTTTTTACATTAACTATTACATTTTAATTAATTAGTTAGCTTCCCTTGGCCATTGCCAATTACACAATAAAATATTACGTGTATTAATAAATTAGACTATGCTCCGAGTTTTTTCTTTCTCTACAGTCAAACATTTAAGGCAAATACACTAGGTAGTGACAAAAAAGGCTTTTAACGACATATAAACATACAAACATGGCAATTTTTCAACTATCTAAGTTATTTATCATTCGAATGGTTAAAATGTCATAAAAACAGGTTACTAAATTTTCTGAATGGTAAATTAAATCGTAATCATGTGGGTTTAAATAAAATTGTAAATATTTAAACGTTTTTATTTTAAACTAACAACTCTTAATTTGTTTCTGACATTAAAAATTATGTCGAAATATACAAAACAACATAAATGTAAATAGGTTCAGAGTCTTCTCAAGTAAGTTAATGACATTCGATATAATTAAAAACGGATAGAGAGATCAAACTTTAGAAACGGAGGACAAAGCGGATACGCATATATACAGGGTCATCCGTTTTTATTATAAACATATTTTAAATGAATACACCTTATATATTATTATATTTTCTGAATTTAATAACAATTCTCAACATTTTTTGAAAACTCACAGTGCATCCAGATTCATTTGTTTTCGAGTAATTGAGATGTAAAAAGTTTAACTTCGTCAAGTTGAAAAACCTCTTGGACCCAGACGGTTTTTCTTCTCCTTTTCTATTCCCGTGTTAAAATATCTATCTTTTTCCGGTTTAACCGGAAGTGTCAAATATTATAACTTCTGGTTAAACCGGAAGTTGATATCAAAAGATAGACAATTTAAAGCTGAGACGAGAAACTGCAAACCTGTTTGTAGAATATTTAGAATTTTTATTAAAATCAGAAAATTAAATAATATACAGGATGCCTTCATTTAGAGATACATTTGTTTTACTAATAATAAACACGGACGACCCTGTACATAATTAATAATAAAAACTTTTTGCATAGCTCTTCTATATTATGCTTATTATAAGATATTGCCTTCTTAATTGTACATTCGGTTCAAGATGTGGAGCCAGACCGAACACACTATTTAAGTTTCGAGTTGTTTTGTATATAAACGTTTTTTTTGTTTGCTACATTAAAGCGATCTTTATTAAAAATGACATATATATATATATATATATATATATATATATATATATATATATATATATATAGATGACGGCACTTCCGGTTACACAACTTTCTTATTTTAGATGGAACACCCTGTATGTAATCGAATTTTTGGATTCCTCGAAAAATTCTAGGTATATTTCATGTATAATATCCTATACTTAAGTTCAACTGTTTTTGAGATATTTTCAATTTTATGTAGAAAATGACGTTCGCAGGTCTAGACATAACTATAAATATCTGCTTATCGAAGTCTCTATTATTTATTTGCGGTTGGCTTCCTCATCCAAAAGGGTACACTTAAGTGGCCTGTGCTGATATTTTTATAATAAATAAATATAGGATGATCAAAAACTGACATTATAAATATACTTTAAAAAATCGTTAAAAGTTACCTTTTTCAAATGGAAACCCCCAATTTTTATAATTTTATCTTATTTAACACTTAAAATAAGGGTGACTTTGTATAAAGTTGTCTATTCCAAAAATTCGTAATTTTTGAGTTATTGACGATTTAACATTTTTTGTTCTAATAATACCAGACGGCTTCTAAGTTTTCTTGTTAGTTGGCCATGACGGGGAGGCCTGGCGAAAACAAAACCAATTGGTTACTATAGAAACGTAATATTTGTTGTCGTTTGACAATTACCTAGTAAAATATTATTTATTTATTATAGTAATTATAATAATTATTAAACTAATAATCATGCCGGGGCGATTACATTACACACACGAGGATTATTTGAATTTGTTTATTATCTATGGGGAATCTAACAGAGTTTTAACAAGAACATGCCAGATATTTGCTGATAGATATCCAGATAAACAGAAACCGTTACCGAACAGCGTTAAACAAATGTTGGAAAACTATAAAAATTTTGAAACCGTGAAGACAAAATCTAATTAAAAAAGCCTATTCCCATTATAATCTAGTCTACACAAGAGCACAACTTACTTTTTCAATAAATGTTTCGTGGGTGGCCGCTCTAATTGAAGCTGGAGATAAACTTTCGAACGCGTCCCTTACCCTTGCCATACAGTCCTCTTTCGTTGTTTCTGGATTAAAATAAACGATTCCTTTTATCGTTCCCCATATGAAGTAGTCTAAAACTGTCAGATCGGGGGAACGAGGAGGCCACAGGAAAGGTCCATTGTTGGCAATCCACTTGTCGTGAAATGTAACTTGTAAAAAGTTAGTAACTGCAATGGTTCTATGTGGTGGGGCGCCATCGTGTTGGTAGAAAATATGACTATGTTCTGCCAAAGGTAAATTACATAAATATTCGTTGTCTAACTTTTCAAGAATATTCAGATATCTTTCTCCTACAAAAGTTTATAGACATAATTTTACGGAAAAAATGCTTTGATAATATTCATCGATTTATTGATTTAAGAAGAAACAAAATACATCAAAATTCAATTAATTTAATATGAAGAGCGCTCAATAAAAAAAAGAAGGTTTAGTATTTTATGACTTTCTAAAGTACCCTGTATAAATAGCTTGTAAATATCTAACTAAAGATAACTTTCTTATAAAACTTGGGACGATATATTTTTTTTAGATTTGATGTGTTACGGTATGTGGACCAGTATTTGTATGAAGTAGTATAGTGTGACCTGTATAAATAATTTAATTTAATTTATTTATGTAATAATATTTACTAAATGATTTATCTAATTTTGGATTGACGCTAAATTGATAAAAAAATATTGTAATATTACCTAAATGGATTATTTTTCATTAAAAAAGTCCTTGTGTTTAAGCAATGTATAACTTACCATTCAAATTTTCTTCGTAAAAATTCAGTTTTATTATTCCATCGTTCCTTACTGCACAAAATACATTAAATTGCCAGGATTCTTGAAAGTTACGCGATCTTGCTGCATAAGGATTCGAATCACTCCAAAAATGGGAATTGCGTCTATTGAAAAGGCGTTTTAGTAAATTTTGCTTCATCGGTCCAAATTATATTGTCCAAAAATCTAGAGTTATCTTGTACTATTGTTAAAATAAACTCGCAAAACTGTACTCTTTTTGGTAAATCAGTGTCTTTTAGATGTTGAACCAATGATATTAAATAAGGTTGGAAGTTATGTTTTAACAGAATCCTATGCACTGAGTTCCTCGAGATTCCTGATTGTCTTGCCACGTTTCTTAGGGATGTCGTTGGATATGCTGCAAAATATCCCAGAATTGCAATCTCGACATTTTCATTATCATCAATAAGCTTCCTCTTATTAATATTTGCCTTGTCGTTTCCAAATTTTTTTTAGTTTTCCAACATTTGTTAAACGCTGTTCGGTGACGGTTTCTGTTTATCTGGATATCTATCAGCAAATATCTGCCATGTTCTTGTTAAAACTCTGTTAGATTCCCCATAGATAATAAACAAATTCAAATAATCCTCGTGTGTGTAATTTAATCGCCCCGGCATGATTATTATTTTAAAAATTATTATAATTACTATAATAAATAAATAATATTCTAGTAGGTAATTGTCAAACGACAATAAATATTACGTTTCTATAGTAACCATAGGTTTTGTTCTCGCCAGGCCTCCCTATCATGGCCAACTAACAAGAAAACTTAGAAGCCGTCTGGCATTATTAGAATAAAAATGTTAAATCGTCAATAACTCAAAAACTACAAATTTTTGGAATAGACAACTTTATACAAAGTCACCCTTATTTTAAGTGTTAAATAAGATAAAATTATAAACATTGGGGGGTTTCCATTTGAAAAAAGTAACTTTTAACGATTTTTTAGAGTATTTATAATGTCAGTTTTTGATCACCCTATATTTATTTATTATAAAAATGTCAACACAGGCCACTAAAGTGGATCCTTTTGGACAAGCGAGCCACCCGCAAATAAATAATAGAGACTTCGATAAGCTGATATTTATAGTTATGTCTAGACCTGCAAACGTCATGTTTTACATAAAATTCAAAATATCTCAAAAACAGTTCAACTTAGGTATAGGATATTATACAGGAAATATACCTAGAATTTTTTCTACGAATCCAAAAATTCGATAATATACAGGGTGTTCTATTTAAAAAAAGAAAGTTGACGTCTACTTCCAGTATAACCGGAAGTGCCGCCATCTTGAAAATATTTTGCGCGAATTGCCCCCATCGACTTTAGTTAGCTGCCAAAATTTCAAATTTTTCCAAAGCCTACTTTCTGAGAAATCGATCGCCGCAGTTCGTCGTAAGACACCCTGTATATATATATATATATATATATATATATATATATATATATATATATATATATATATATATATATATATATTGTTGTTGATTTTTACTCCTTCACGGATGGAAAAATACAATGTGTTTTCATTCCGGGTGTACATCCGTTCACTACTGTCGTTCTCGTACTCTAGAGCTAGAGGAAAACAACAAACTACCATTTTTAGATATTTTGGTCACAAAACTACATAACGGACATTTCGAATACACCGTGTATAGAAAACCAACACATACAGACAGATATTTAAATGCAAAATCACATCATCACCCAGCACAAATTCAAGCTGTGGCAAATACTCTAATATCTAGATCCGTGCGACTAACTGAAACACAGACGAGACAAAACGAACTTAAGGTAGTATCTAGTGCTTTAAAGAAAAATGGCTACACAAATCGCACCATAGAGAAAGCTATTAATGCACAGGTTTCCCGAACAACGAACAACAAAAAATATGAGCCGGGAAAGCAACGAGTAGTCTTACCATATGTAAAAGGCACAACAGACAGAATCGGAAGAATTCTGAGGAAACACAACATACAAACAATACACAAGCCACAAACAACTATAGGTAAACTACTTGGAAACCCAAAAGATAAAATCAAACTGGAAAACCACGGAGTGTACAGTATTCCGTGCCAGGACTGTGAAAAGATGTACGTAGGGCAAACTAACAGGCGAATATCAACAAGAGTGGAAGAGCATAAACTCAGCATCAGAAATAAACAAACAACCTCAGCTTTATTCCTACATCATCACCGAAACCGGCCATAAAATAAATTTCGATGGGTGTAGGGAGATTGCCAATATAGAACATTATAAGACCAGAATAATCCGAGAAGCCATAGAAATTGAAAAACAAGGTGATTTGAATAAAAGGGACGAATCATTAAAACTACCAACAGTATGGAAGACAATAATCGACAAATCTAAAATCGCAAAAACTCAAGCGCAATTAGCGCAACAACAACAGCACCATCCGGAAAACATAAATAACGACCAACGCCTGCGCAGATATAACCTTCGGCCCCGAGTGGGGGTATAAAAGGAAGCGTCGCAGTCACCAACACTTCAGTCTCTATTCGGACGCGAGAAAGAAAGCTTCGAAAATGCCAAATGTGATTTTGGCGAAACGTCAGCAAAACTGTTCTTTTCAGAACGACAGTAGTGAACGGATGTACACCCGGAATGAAAACACATATATATATATATATATATATATATATATATATATATATATATATATATATATATATAATTTACCATAAGCAAAAATTTAAAAAACATTTATTGCAAATGTATCTTTCATGTCGTCATCGTTTTTAAAGTATAAGATAAGGATATAAAAAAATTGTTTTTAATATTCAAATGACCGAATTCGAAAATATAATTATTTTCTACAACAATTAGAACCGTTTTATTTATTTATTTTTGCATATTTGTAGCCGTTTGACGATTAAAATCCTTTCCATGGAATTTGGTATAATACGTGTTTTCTTTTGTATTTAGAGATATTCGATTTTAATTGTCTTAATTTTGTTTAAAAGTTTGTGCCCTTTTTATGTTGTGTGGTTAAACTAAATGAGATTTTCTCATTGGATTGGAATGTATGTTAAAAAAGATAATTAGTTATATATAATATATACCAATGAATAAATATGAAAAAAAATTGTTTTTAAAATTTTGAAATTACCGAATTCAAAAATATAATTTTTACCTACAACAATTGGCGCCGCGCCGTTTTATTTTTTTTGTCCATATTTGTGGTCGTTTGTGCGATTAAAATCCCTTCCATGGAATTTTGTATATTATGTGTTTTTTTTTTGTAATGAGCTTTTATATGCAATTTTTATTTTGTGTTGTTGAACTAAAGTAAAAAACATTAAAAAAGATAATTGGTTATATTCCTTTGGTTTAAGTGTATTAATTTAACAGGGTAATTATTAAATATAAATACCGATTTGGTTTTATTAATGCCGTGTTCTCTGTAGACAGGATCAGAAAATTTTATTGCCTGATATGAAATCCCAATAATAACTGGTTTTATGTGCGATATTTGACTTGTAGTTGAGATACCTGGAAGACCACGTTTCTGACCACTTAATGCTAACACTGTTAACAAATGAATTTTTACTGAAAGTTATATTTACTATGTGATATGAAATAATATTTATTGAAGACCAAATTCTCTACTAATTTTAGTTTCCATCTGGATTTTTAATATTATCTGAGTAACTAATTTAGATGCGTTTGGGAATTTGCTTTGCAAATCTATAATTGACAATCTACTTAGCATTAGCAAGAGACCTGTAATTTAAAAGTTTTGGCATCAATCTGCATTTGAAGCAGCCAAAAGTCTGCGCCCTTATCCATTTATCACAAGCCGTTTGCATACTTGGGCACAAAGGCAATTTAGGAGCGCTTGAAACTTTTATAGAATTTTTCTTATAAACGTTGTTACTTGATTTGTGAGAGCAAAAGTTACGAAGTTTTATTAAAATGTCTAATGCAGAGGCAATATTCATGATGCAATTTTTTTAAATTGATTATCAAAAAACAAAACCATTAATTATACAAATTTTACTACTATATCACGAATTTTTTTGTGCAAAATTTATTAAGTCGATCGAATGCGGGGTTTTTACACTGATTTTTTAAACATTTTATTAAATTATTTAGTTCGGCAATATTGTTTACCAAAATTTTACTAGCTGATTTTTGTGTCACATTTTTGCGGTTTTAGTTTTATGTTATCTAACCAGTTTATCCGATCACATCACGACTGATTCTTGTGTAAAATTTTAATTCAATGAATACACGGATTTGTTAAACAAATTCGTACTAAAATCATCCCAGTTCATGTCCATGTCATATTTGTGTTTTGTATAAAATTTAAAGACAGCCCAAACTAACAAAAACAATTACAGATGTTTATAAAGAGAGGATTTCTTTGTACAAAAATTACTTCTTTTTAAACTGTAGAAAGTACAAATATAATACTACCGGTGTTTAAAACCAAGAAAATTAATTGTAAGAATTTAATTCAATTTTAATTAACAGTTATTGAACAAAGAACAAAATAAATCATATAGAAAAACAAATCCAAAATCAGGCGTGAAAAATGCATAACTTAAGTAAGGTATATAATAGATAACTATGCGACCTAGTTTCTCTCATACATAGGACATTCTCCCAGGAGAACAGTATAGCTTTAGACACTTCCACAAAACGGTATTTTTTGGATATCTCCAAGATATTCTGCAGGACATGGGCAAACGCTATAGTTATGACGTGTGCACTTTGAGTTATGTATTCCTTATACTCACAAAGTTAGCTCTCTTAAAACCTAAACCGAACTTTTTTAAATACTACACACTATCACACAAAAATAAAATTATTATATGCTGATACCTTAAAGCCAACTATTCCTATGATACTAAAGAACTGACCTGTGGTCCTCCAATTGTCCTATTTTAGCCTACAATACGCCTAAATTTTCTTGAAGAAGGTAACTATAATTCAACATTGTATATAAACGTAAGCACAAAAACTGTGACATGTGAGTATAAGGAATACATAACTATTCAAACCTAACCTAACCAACAGGTAGTGGATATGCTGTAATGCCTAACTTCCAGTACTAATGCCTAACTTACAACAACAGTTAAGTATGTTCAATGTATAGAATTAGTTGGTGTGCATAACTCACAGCAACTTGTTCCCTGTCATATTTGATAAATAATATACTAAGTTGGCAGTTTCGAAATATTAGTTATTTTACATACTAGGCAACGAGAACGAACTCTTAAAGATTTCAATTATTTTTAATTTTAAATAGTGGTAATACATATCTAACATTTCTTTTTTAACAAATCTGCAAAATATGAAACCTTATGTTCATTAAGCTGACAAATGTATTAAAGTATATAATACCGAAGATACTACTGCTATTTATATATATATATATATATATATATATATATATATATATATATATATATATATATATATATATATATATCGACAACGTTAATATTTCCTGATCCTGAAGTTCGTCATGATTTGTTTCATAGTAGAGTTGAGGTTTGTAGAATAGAATTATAGGATTTTTAAAACAAGTTGCGAAATGAACCTGGCAAGACAACGCCGAAGAACAGAACAGAAAAAAAGAAAAAAACTAGTTTGTAGGAAAATAAAGGGCAAGGCAAGTCGGTGTAGAGCTGAAAGGAAAAGAAAAAAATAGGCGTCAGCATGGCATGGCGTTATCTCGAAATTAAGTAATATAATATAAAGATTTCATAAAAAAAATCACTCTTAAATTTTGAAAAATTAACCTAAATAATCAATAATGTAATTACAAATTTTAATGTATTACCTGACTGATGTAACTCTGAGAAAAACTAACAAATTCAAGAGTTTGACCCGTCAAGATGGCTTCCGACTTGCACAAAGTTCTGAAGATAAAATGGCTTGCTAAACGTGAAACCAATACGTTTAGCAGAGAAACAAGAATTCAAAAAAATGTTCCTTTTTTTTAACATAGGATAACCAAATCTCAACACAGGTTTGCTGGGCTGACGGCGCAAATAAAAACCCCAAAGTAAACGTACGTCTTAAATGATTTTAATTGAAAAGGAAAACTATTGCTTAAATATATACTAGAACAATTTAATTAACTCAATTAATTATAAGCTATATAAATATCATAATTCAACAAACCAAAATGAACAGAAAAATAACTAGGAAAAATAAGTTTTAATCTTTATCTTATCTTCCCAATTGAACGATAATAATATTAAATATCAAATTCCCTTGTATTTATTATGATCAACGACATGCATGCAATTATTCGCCAAGGAAGTAAGCAATATTTGAGTGTACGACAAGAACGCATTTTTAAATCTGCCTTAAGAGGAACAAGGAAAGCCAAAAACTAGTCTACACCACGCGGTGAACAACGTGTCGCCTATTGGCTGCCAAATTTATACAAATACTAGGGAGATTCGTAGGTATCCAGAAAAAAAACTAAATAAATGATATCACTGAAATGAAAGAATTCATGCATCCTTAGCATCAAATAAATACTGAAACACAGTGATATAATAACTTAAATATACACAATAATTATAATTAGCTTATTTACGTACAACCGCAAGCTTAACTGAATCTAGAAAATTTAATTACGCGCAATATAGGTATGTAAGTAATAAAATATTTAAATTATCAAATACTAAATATGTTTATTTAAAAAAAATATAGATTTATTATCATGATAAATTGTCTGACCGTAACGCACGACAGTACACCGTTACAATATATATATATATATATATATATATATATATATATATATATATATATATATATATATATATATATATATATATATATATATATATATATATATATATATATATATATATATATATATATATATATATATATATATATATATATATATATATATATATATATATATATATATATATATATATATATATATATATATATATATATATATATATATATATATATATATATATATATATATATATATATATATATATATCCCACAAAAAATTTAATATGACATAAGCCTACCAAACGTAAAAAACCGTTTGCAAGCAAACCATTTAAATTAAATATGAATAATTTTAAGAAATTACACTTTCAATTTCTATTTAGGGTTTTGTAGTTATATCTAAATCCAATAAATTTTTAATAATTTTCGTATTTTTAGTAAGTGTAGTTATGACGTCGTTAGGTATAAGCATCCTTTAATTAATTAAAATTTAACTTTACTTTTTTTGGGAATTTAATTACATAAATAAAACACAATTTTTTTAAATTAAATTAATTAATTTAAAAAAATGTAACTTTAATATGTCACGTATTTTTGACGCACCCTGTATACCTGAGAATAACTTAGAATGTAGCTCTATCTGTCCTGCATATATCCTGCAAGTTTCATTTAAAAAGAAAGTGCCGTTCAGTAGTTTAGACACTCGGTATATGAAGACTTACGAATAAAGAATGGTATAACTTTAATTAAAATGTGCCTTTAATTGATAAAAGAAAGTAGTTTTTATGTTAAAAAAATTAAGTTTAAAAAATAATCAAAATTACTCAGACTACGAGTAATAATTCTATGAAATTAAAAGATGGTCCTGAGGTATGAAGCTGCTTTTATCAAAAATAATAAGAATAAGTAAAAATACTCTTTAAGCAATTCAGGAGACAAAGTCTAATTTAAGAAAATAAGAAAGATATATAACGGTCTGAAAAAATTAATTAGTACGCCCTTGAAGTAAAATTAACAATCGGAAAAGCAAAATTGTATTTACTTTTTTTCAAAACGTTCTTTAACAAGCCAAAACGATTAAAGGAATAATCATTTTAATAAGAGTTTTTAATTTAGAGAGAAAAATGTTGAAAAAAACGCGAATTATAAGAAAAAAATTAATAAAAAAAAAACAAAGATATCAAAATTTTACAACATATACTTATCATCCGAAATAAAAATAGAGACTGAATTACAGTGTTACAAAGATACTTTATATCACCTGCGATTTTTGGACGCCATCCTACAGAAGCTCCCAATTACAGTTGATTGATATCCTTCACATAAAGGGCAGACCACATAATAGCAGACAATCGGAAATAATTTGGCAATTTATTCCTCTCAACCCTTTATTCATATCCGAACTATTTTAAGGGTTTCGAATAAGAGGTCTGAACACTAATTTAGTAATATAACCTTTCGTGCTATACTACTATCGATTTTCCAATTAAGCAAAATGCCCAAAATAATTTCCTACATCAGGACTGGATTCAGTATTATTTAGTATGATTACTAATACTTACTATGGGATTAGATAGACATACAACGCTATAATTTAATTGAGATGAGTTTTGAATATTCATTGCTAAGAGTATTCCTAACTACTTGGTCAAAGTCCTCAAAAGAAACTTAAGTTATAACCACAAATCCAGAAAATTCCTAAATTTTCCAAGGCCTTTTACTGAAAGAGTTTCATTACGAGGGAAGTTGTTAAGGAGCGCTCACCCGCTTGAGTAAAATTTGTTAAGAGCTCCCTTGCTTACTGGCAAGTGTGAACTTTAATATATCTTAATCCCGAATAATTCGAACTAAGTAGAAAAGCAGTACTAGCCAAAGCAGGTGAAAAGAAAAAAACGTTACCTCTCCTCGTTATAAATGTTTCATTTTATAATGGTGAAGTGTGACCCAATGTAATTTCCCACATAGTTATTTACTTACATATACTGTATATTCAAAAAAATTTATTGGATGTCATTTTGTTCCACCATACTGGATTCGTACCAATATTTTACCAGCCATATGCCATATTTGATTTTTGGCATAATTTAAAATAAATTAAATGAGTAGTTTTTCACTGTTTTTTTTAAGACCGTCATTCTGTTCTTTCATGTTAAATTCGTACCAATTTATTCCTATATCACATTTAATTTTTGTGCAAAATTTCAAGAAATTGAATTTTATTTAGCCGCCATTTACTATCATTTTACTAGTTTCTCTCCACATTGCACTTAATGCTTGCACAAAAATTTAATAAATAGTTTTTTAACTATGCTGCGAAGAGACCGACGACAGATTGACTGAGAAAATATGTTTTTGGAATCTAGGAGCTTTGAAACTTGAAGATCTGCAGAAACCTAGGAGGGAATTTTTTTACGATTACAATACTTCCCTTTTTCGGGGGAAGAAATATATGTATAAAGGAACGAATTGGTATAAAGATTAGCGCTTGTTTTAAACCTTATCTAATAATCCAGAAAGGAATCTTTATTCCTTAAACTTTCAAATATGATACGTTGACAGAAAATCTCATTGAAACTACTTGCATTTAACTTTTCCAAGACATTCAATAAATTGGACTAAAAACAAGGAAAATAAGCCGCCACCTAGTCTTTTGGCTTGCCGAAATCAAGAAATGAAAACAGCGAACCTTTACAGACAGTTGTTTCATGCCACAGATACATCTATAATGGCACAAAAGATTCTTGCTCAAGTTCAGAAGTGAGGTGGTTCCGTTTTGTTCGAGACTGGGATTACGCCTAATCATCTGACGTGGCTGATGGCAATGAAGGCTTCTTCCAATTGTTGAGCCTATCCATCAAGAAACAGAGGATGATTTCATCTTATAAGATGATAATAAATGGACCTGGTTTATTCGCGTATTTTCTCCGACTTTCTTGGAGATGTCCAAGTCCACAGAATTTAATCAAGTCACCTGATAAACGCGAATGAATATGCATGGGATGAGCTAAAAAGAGCAGTGGAACGTCATGAAAATCCTCCATTGCCAATAGACGAACTTCAAAATGTTGCAATTGAAGAAGGGGTAAATTTAAACCAACAGGATCCTAACCATCTAGTAGACAGCATGCCGCAAAAAGTACGGCATATCGACTTGCTAAGGGGGGAATAAAAAGATAAACTATTTGCATTATTTTTCTATAAAATCGTATACTATAAAGTTACATAACATGTTTAATATTGTAATTTTCTTAGGAAGTGCTCTAGCAAATGTACATCCCAAACCTTTTTTTTTACTCTCCCGCCAAAATACCAACTAGAGTGGTGCAAAACTTGTTTTGTTGTGTGTAGTTATATATTAGTTTTTTAGAGTGGGGTAAAAATATAAGGTTAATGGAAATTTTATTAACTACTGAAGTCTATAGTATGTATGCAAAATATGTCAATCTTTCAAATAAATTTGGGTATTTTGATCAAAATATGATTTCTAAAGTAAAACATCCTCATGATTCGTTTTTTGTTATTCAAAGTTTAGCGGTTTAGAAGTTATTTGAATTTTTTTTAGAGATTTACAACTTTTAACACACAAGTGCCATTGTGCTCCTACTCGACACCTTTTTTAAAATCTATTACACGCAACCTTAATTATTTTATTGCTATTGAAATTTTGCCTTTACAAAATTATAAAAGCCAACAAACAGTAACCGTAACACATATACAAGTAAGTTAAAACGTAATATTAAAATAAATTGCATTATCATTTACTCCGTAGCTACATTACTTAAAATTATGTGTAGCAGGTTTTGTCAAACGTTTTCTAGTAACTTTAGACCTGATTTTACCACATTGTAAGGTCACATAAAATTTCTAAAAATCACAAAATATGAAAAGTAATATGTCAATCCCGAGTGTGCACATGCAGTTTCTTTTTGCTATTCTCTCCATTCAGTTTTCACAGATCCTGGGAAGTAGATCTGCATACATAATTCCCGCCTTTGACATAGGTAAGTGGTGCAAGAACCTTCGACTTTTTTAATATAATTTTTGTCTTTGGAAAAATTATTTATAGCTTGGCAGCCTGTCGCAGCATTCCCGCGAGTTCAAAACAAACTGAATACTTTTTTGTTTGTTCATGTTTTCTCTCTATTGACCGATTTTCTTCTTTTGTCCTGTCTTGTCTGTCACAATGGAAATAACTTAGCTTTCCATGATTGCCATGTTGTGACTTTTTCAAAGTTGATGCTGAGTATTTAAGGGACTCATTATGTTTAAGGTGATAAAATACAGTCTATTATACTTAATTTATTGGGTATTTGAACCATTTTGGGAGAACAGTGTTTGTCTGATTTTGTTATTCCCTCTATTTTTTGTGGAAATAAAATTTTAATACTAACTATAATATTTAAACCGATTGCGACTGATACGTTTCATGACTATTGTATTCTAAGACAAAAAGGCGAAACCTTATCTTTGATATATTGCCTCGTGGAAAGAGATTTTGTTTAACCAAAATTACACAAGAAATAAAACCTAACCGGCTTCTAACTATTACTCAAAAGTTGTATCCTTGAAAGTTATTGTGCAGTTTTTAATCTGATCAATACATTTTCTTGACCGGAATACATATTATGCTAAATTGGGTGTCGAACACAACGCCTGACAGATATTTCATATTATAAATGTGTTAATATTGCTGTCAATAGCTGATCCCAAATGCAATGCCCCGTCATATAACCGATCACTCTTGAACAAAGGCCATATTAGATTACAAATTTATGGAAGACAAAAGGAAACACCATATTCTGTTTTAAAATAGATTCTATACACGGTAGAATTTTTATGACCCGTAAATCCCATTATTTAAAAGCTATAAATTGCTATACTTCAAAACTTTAGATTACAAATTCTTTTAGTGGTTCATGAAAAAACATTCATTTCACAAAGTAATAAATGTTTAAATTTCGGTGTTACTTGTGGACAATCTTATAGAGGCATTCTTTAGACATGTAAAGCTACTTACCTAATTTAACTCAAATTGTGCACAAATATCAAGTATTATGTAGGAACCAACTAGAAAAATTTTAGTACGAATCCAAGATGGCGAAACAAAATGGCGGGTTAGTAAAATATTTAAAAATTCAGCCCGAAAAACTACTTAATGAACTGATTTAAAATTGTATCCCATAAATAAATGTGGTATAGACATCAACTAGTAAAACGGTAAAACTAATTCGAGATGGCGAAACAAAATGGCGGCTAAATAAAATATTTGTAATCGTGAAAAAAAATCGCCCGATTGTTTATAACAGGGCGATTTTTTTCACGTTTTAGCATCCCTAGATGCCAAAAAATATGTTTTATCAATTCCTCGGTTTGTTAGTCTGTCTCTCAGTTCACGGCATAGCTTAAAAACTACGTGCACGATTAACTTCAAATTTTGGTTAAAAATTAAAGGTTATATGAGGATGACCTGGTAGCATCTTGGTAAAAATCCAGTCTGGCGAAACAAAATGGTATCATAGAAATGTTAAAAAGCATTATTAAAAAACTACTTACCCTATTTATCTCATTATTTTAAAAATTTTGGTACGAATTCAAGATGGTGAAACAAAATAGCGGCTTTGTAAAATATTTAAAAACTACTTAATGGGCTAATTTCAAATTTTTTTGTCATAAATAATTGTGATATACAGATGAACTAGTAAAACTGTGGGTCTAATTCAAGTTGGCAGAACGAAATGGAGGCTAATTATAATATTTGTAATCGTGAAAAAATCACTTCGGGTTTTACATAGTTTTATCCTAGATGCCAAAAAATAAGTTTTATCAATTCCGTAGGTCCGTCTGTCGGTTTGTCTGTCTGGCTACCAGTTTACGGCATAGCTTAAAAACTACTTAACAGAGTGACTTCAAATTTTGGTCAAAAATTAAAGGTCATATGGGGATGACTTGGTAATATTTTGATAAAAATCCAATATACCGGAATAAGATGATGGTCTAGCGAAACGTTAAAAAAATATTACTGAAAGACTAATTATCCAATTTACTTCAAACTTTGCACTTTATTATATAGAAATGATCTGATAATATTTTGTAATTGTGAATGTAATATAGCAAAACAAAATGGCGACCTAATAAAATATTTAAAAAATCAACGTAAAAAAATCTTATTCATTGACTTTAAATTTTGCAGAAAAATTAGATGTGATAAGGTAAGTGGGGGGATGTTTTTTTATTAACTTATAAAATTAAAAATACTTCATTTTTAACATCGTATTATTGAGATTATCAAAAATGCGTATAAAAAACGAATAGATTAATAAAAAAATCAGAAATGCGTATAAAATAAAAAATAAATAAAAAATATCAGCGGAAACGCTTTGGCGTCTTACCCCACCTAAGTGAGGGAAGATGCCGAAATATTGAGGTGAGATGCTGATAAAGGGGAAAGCTGCCATTTCATAAATAAATGTTCAATTGTCATGGTATCTAATTTAGCATCTTAGCCCAATGATAATGCCATCTTACCCCTCTTCAGTAAAAAAAATTAAATGTTTCATACATTTTTAGCACATTCATCACACATATTGGGATCTGTAGTACACGTTTCGTGCAACCATTTTTTGCATTTTATGCAACAAAGCCAGTCCACTTTAGTTTTCACAATTTAGGTTTTCGCCTCTTTGTCTTTTAATTTTCTTTCTTTTTCTTCCAACTTTTGACGTTTTTTTTGACCAACTTCCGGAGAGGTCGGCAGTTCGGCGTGTTGCTTCCTCGTACTTGACTTACTTACTCCGATGGAATTGGAGCAATTTCTTCAAACCGTACGACTGTTCTTTCTGGCTCGATTTCGACTTCAGAGTTTTCTGCCGTTATGTGGTGTGGAATGATTTGTTGATCATTAGGCTCTTGGGACGCCTGATCTGCTACTGCATAAGCATAATCAGGTATCCTTTGCGGATTGAATGGGTGGATTCCACATGCTTCAAATCCAGACACTCCATTTTGATTCGTTGCCGCTTGTCTCGACGCTTGGTTTAAAAGTTGTCCAAACTGGTATCTAGTTATTTTGCGACCAGGATAGTTTCGAATCCAATGACCACAATCGGTGTTCCAGTAAGTTTTGAGCGGCTTGGAAAAGGCTCTATCTAGAGGCTGGAATCAGTGTGTAGTATGGCTTGGAAGGCAAAGAACATGAATTTCATTTTCTGCCAGAAAATCAAACATCAATGCGAAGCATGTTCATCAAGATTCATGGCTCTTTTCGAGGTAGAAAATGATCTTTTATCCACGAAGCAAAAATGTTACTTTTGACATAAGCTGAGTCCGGTGACATAACAACTACGGATCCAGGGGGCATGTTGTCCTCAAATTGCTTTTTCTTATTTTTGCCACGAAAAATGGCATACGGCGGCAGAAAATTTTCTTCTGCGTTACAGCATGCTATAATACTTATTGTTTCACCCTTTTCTCACTTGTGATTAACCGAACGTGTCATGCTCCCTTAGTGGCAACCATCTTTCCTGGCTTATTGCACAATTGCAGACCGGTTTCGTCCATATTGAAGATTTTTCTTTGTTTGTCAAAAAGTTCATATTCTTGCAATGTGTTTAAAAGAAGCTGAAAATATGGATCTACTTCTAAATGCGACATTCCTAGGGACCGAGCAATAGACCTTCGCTGTGCCACTCTCAAGCACAAGTTTGGATTTGTCTTCAGAAAAAGTTTAAACCAGTTGTAGCCAGCTAATTGAATATATTGATTAAATCTGCATTTTATATTATTCTTCTCATCAAATAAGTAGGCCAAATGTCTAACGTCCTTTGATGTTGGCTTCTCGTTGTTTTCACCTAAACATCCAGAGGGACCTAGAGTGCCTTTTCTCAAATTCTTCGTTTTAAGTCTTCGAAGTAATGTCCGTAGTGGAATATTCCCTTGCAGCAGAGCTTGCCGTTCTGGTATTATCGGTTAAAGCAAAAGCTACTAACCTAAGATCATCTTCGGTCCACTGGCCTCTGTTAGAAATTCTTTTATAGCATCGCAGCATTTTTCCTGAAAAAGAAACCGTATGAAACTAAAAAAATTAAATGTTACGAAGATAAGAACATTGCATTAACGTTTGTGTTTATTAAGCTTTTATTACATATATTGTGGATGTAAAGCTATGTCCGGTCTTTTTATTAATACATGCCTCATAGACAGCATGCAGAGATCGCCAATCATTAGTTTCGGTTTAATATAAACAGGTTTTATTATATTTCCAGCGTGGAATATCGTGGTATTGTGGTTGAGCGTTAGGCTTGCATCCACGAGGTTGTGTGTAGGAGACTTGGGAGGATGCTTAAGAAAATAATTTCTGCATGCTGTCTATGGGACATGTGTTAATAAAAGGCAGGACATAGCTTACACCCACAATCTATGTAATGAAAGCCTAATAAACCATATACCATATAGACGTCCGGTGTTTTAAAAGTTATTTCTGTTAATGATATGGATATTGGACAACTTTAAAAATAAATACGCAACAGGCTAATTAACAAATATAGCAGAAAAAACTAAGAAAGTTGGGTTAAAATTATGGCATCTTACCCCGAAAATTGTTTAGCGTCTTACCCCAATCCAGAGGGGGGAAAATGCCACCCTAATTATTTAAGAAAAATTACGTTAAATAAACTTTTCCCACGTAATAATATAATCTAGAAGCATGCCTGGTACTTACCGTCCACAAAAATTTCGAAAATCAATTAACAACTTTTCACAGATCAACAATTTATGATGAGAAAATATATTTTTTTAATTGTAAATATCCAAGATGGCGACTAATACCTAACATTAACTTAAAACGCGCGGAATACGATATCAATCGAACATCGATCTATTATTGCAACCACAGAACCGCCTTAAGTCACCATCTCTTGGAAATTAGCGGAACTACATCACTTCGATTGGCATCTTCCCCCAATTACCTTATAGGGATAAACTGGTACGAATTCAACATGACAACAAAATGGTGGTGTGTGTTGATGTAAAAACTACTTATTGAATTTATTTTAAATTATGCCCAAAAATCAAGTGTGGTTTAGGTCAAAACTGGCAAAATATTGGTAGGAATGAAAAGCATTCTTTGATAGTTATTTTTATCTTTTATTTATCTACTGAAAACAAAATATATTTATAATTTGAATAATAGCTTTGTAAATATTAATATTTCATTATTTAGTACAGAACATCGTGAAAATGTAATAAACAATTTTTATTATATATTTGTATAAGTAACTAAGGTAAAAAAGAACAATATGATGCCGAATAAAAATGTTTAAAAGACGGTATATATGTTTTACTAAATGACTAAAAACTAAGTTGGGTCACACACAACGAGGGAAGTTCCGGGTAAAGGTAGTTTACTGATTGTTCATACTCTCATGCAGACATTTTTTTTTATTTCAAAGAATTTTACGCATACTCGAAACATTTTAAAGTCTTTAAATGTTATATCACTATATAGCGATCTAAAACAAAAGCTTAGATAAAGCTCATAAATTTCATAGCATTATTCAATGGTTTTTTTCAATTTTGACATAATGTGTGACTTTTCAAAACTGCTTCACGTACACACAGTAAAATTTTTCGTAGATGGTGATAAAAAGTTAAAAAATATATAATTCTTATGGGGCTTCCATGTATTTTATTATTTTCAAATATTTCCAAACGGTCAAAATTAGAAAAAACCTGGCATGAAACACCTTACGAAACGATATTTTGTGTAACTCGTGTTATTTTTTCATTTGTTAATAAAATATCACGTTTCGTAACTGGATACATTACATAAATAGTTATTATAATGTCCGAAGAGAGACATTTCCTACTTAAACAAAACAGCAAATTTCCCAATATTTTATTTGTTTCGAAAATTTGCAAAAACGATTTTTAGGTTCTAATTGCTAGATCAGTTTAATCCTTGGTAAAATTGTAAAAAAACAATTTATAACGTTTTTCAGAATTTTTAACATTTTTTGAGATATGATTTTTTTATTAGATTTTTCTTACATATTAAGTTGTGACTTTTAATTCACTTGTCCTGTATGCTCTGTCTACCATTGTGTTTATGGGCATTATTAAAACATCGCAGAACAAAAATTTTCTCCAAAAGCAAATTTTATAAAGTATACACCATGCTGAATTGTGCTTTTCTATGTACCGATATCGGGTGATCATCTTGTACCTTCCTAATTCTAATTCCCCTTAGCCCGCTACTCCATATTCGTGATGAAGTGCGTCAGTGCTATTCCATAATTCATGTGCACGAAATAATGCATGTATCATTCACATAGCGCTTTAATATTGTTGTTAATTCGTCCGCATGATTGCCTGAAACCTATTGTTCACCAATTTTATTTAGATATGAGCAGACCACGAAGGGAAGGCTTAAGTACTAGCTAACGTGGTTGCTTTTAGTAAAGACGAGGAAAGTTTGTTGATGTGAGACTTGCAGATAAGGGGAAGGGGGAAAGGCATTTACTAGTAACACATTTCATAATCGGGACTCTCTTAAAATAAAGGCACGAACAAAGCGAGAGGTCCTTGGTATTTGCAGTTGGACGGTGAAAAGTTGCATGTGGGTCGATGCTCGTGTCTCCCTGGCAGCGATGACTAGGAAGTCGTAATGGAAGATTATCACTGGCCAACAAGATTTTTCTAATACAGGCTAGCTCATTATTTTCATAATGTAAATACCCTCCCAATAATAAAAAAAATATTCGGAAAGCCCTAATACGTACCATTTTTTAATAGCCTAATTAGAACCTTTTATATTGGGAGGTAAACAATTTTATTGTGAGGCGGCTAAAATGGGTCCATTTTATAACGGAAAAATTACCTAGACAGGGTTGTTTATATCATTAGACATAAAATAAACGTTAAACATTACTCTTCTGGTGAGTTTCGAATTGAGTGGTTCTCTGTGTATCGAAAAGCAAGTATATATAAAGACGAGAATGTCGAGTCAAACGCGCCGAAGTTGCAAAATTTCTCCTGATAAATTTTGGTATATTTGTGGAGAATTTCTGGTGAAATCACAAGCCAAGCCATTTTCCGAAAATGTAAAAAAGCCTACTTTAAATATTTTGGTGTGTTAATTGGGGATCAAGATAAGCGGTGGGCTCCCCATGTGTGCTGTGTTAGTTGTAGTGTATCATTGGTGCAGTGGATGAAGGGAAAGAGAAAAATTTTGCAGTTCCAGTGGTATGGCGAGAACCCACTAATCATTCTGACGATTATTATTTACGCCTGACAAAGACGGAAGGTTATTTCAAAAAAGGCCAAAAGGAGCCACATTTGATTGTTCAAAGTGAATTAAATGATTTAGTACGTGATTTGGGGTTATCCACACAACAATCAGAACTTCTGGGTTCCCGTCTTAAGGAATGGAACCTATTGGCCGAAGAAACAAACGTTACGAATTTCAGAAAAAGAAATGCTATGTTTTCTGAATTCTACAATATGGGAAATTCGTTGTGCCCGTGTACTGATATAGACAGTTTAATGCAGGAACTTGATATTGAACATTCTCCCCGTGAGTGGCGCTTATTCATTGACTCATCTAAATATAGCTTAAAAGCTGTGTTATTGCATAATGGAGATTTAACACCCTGTATACCAGTTGCCCATTCAGTCGAAAAACTTTGTAAAGGCTTTGAATAAAGATGGTGATGGATTTAAATACCTAAGACAAGTCTTTCTCCAGTTAAGTGATGCCAAATTAAAAGAAGGCATTTTTATTGGGCCACAAATCAGAAAATTGCTGGACGATTTTACGGAAAAGCTTACCAGGCAGAAACTCAGAGCATGGGATTCATTTGTTAATGTAGTAAGAGGATTTTTAGGCAACAATATCATTTTTTCCTAAAAATTTGGGAGCTGTCAGTGACGAGCAGGGTGAAAGGTTTCACCAAGATATCAGAACAAATTATGTACCAAGGACAATGGGATCCAGCCATGATGGGTGACTACTGTTGGTTTTTGAAGAGAGGATAGGACACCTCATAAACGAAAAAAATAAAGTTTAATTAGTGTTTTAAGTTAATATTTTTCTCGTTTACTTTTCTCTTAGATGTATGGTATGTTTAATAGGCGAAAACTGTAAACATAGCCGATAAACAGGGTTAAGAATTTTTTGAAATCATTTTTTCTATAAATATTAAGTATCGTAACATTCGATATGGCTCTACAACTCTAACAAGAAAACCCTACGTGCTACAACTTTCTATTTGTCATTTTCGTATTTGGATAAGTCCATTCTATTAGATTATCTTATTCTGATTTGTTACAACAAAAATTTTTTTTTGTCGGCCAGTGATTCACCGAAAAAGAATCCGTGGTAACATCTGTAAAACAGAAACAGATATCCCCCAATTCGATGATGTTCTAGTGACACAAGCTTCCTTGCGAATTTGTGTGATGTTTGGATCATACATCAGGTGAATATATCTCCTTTGGACAGAATTAAGGATATTAAAGATTAAGGAAGAGACTGCTCCCCATATGTTGGCACAGGAAAAGTGTTTCCGAACTCGGAAAAGAAAACGCAATTTCTTCGCGGTTGATGTGGCTATTGAGGGAAGGTGATCACGCCAGCGAACATCTTTCTGAAAAGTGATACCACCTAAACTAAATGAATTTTTGGCTTCAAGCATTTGATTATTCATTTGAATGATGTGGGTATAATAATTTGTGTGATAGTAAACATGACTATGTCTTAGTGGCTTTCTGAACAAGGTTCTTTGCTCCTCATTTTACCATATTAGAGAGGTACTCGATTAGGGACAGTCATTACTCTACAGCTATCATCAATTTGAGTCTTGGAAACAGGTTAGGAAATTGTATGTTGGAGTGGAGTGGAGTGAACTATCGTCAGCATAGCTGCGAATAGGATTACTGGTAGAAGAAAGCAGATGTGCGGGAGGAATAGGGTACCTATCAACACTTAATCCTGTTGGGTAACTGGGAAAACTGGTAATCCAAGCACAAAGTTTTAGAGGAAGACCATAAGCAGAAAGATTTTTAAATAGGGCGTCATGCCAGACTTGATCAAATGCTTTGGATATATCGAGAGCAATAATTTGGAACTTCTCTGTGGAATTTGAAGAATATATTCCAATTGTGGGTTACGAAGATAAGAAGATCTGCTGTAGATCCTTGGTGGCGAAAGCCTGTCATGGATATGTTTACTTTCAAGGTAATTTAAAAGATCACTATGGATATACTTCTCTGTTGCCTAATTTATAATTGGGACTAGGGAGTCTGTAGTTAGAAGGAAGAGTTTCTGAGCCCTTTTTGGAAATAAGCTGTACACAAGCAGATTTCTAATTTTTAGGAAAAATACGCTTGTTACAGGACACTTGGAATACCCTGATAAGGATATGGGCGAATTCAGAGGCGCACTTTTTTAGACCTATGATCGGAGTACTATCAAGGTCAGATAATTTTTTGGTATTAATAGTTTTGAAAATACGTCGTACCTTCTTAACCCAAAAGCATATTTCGTTCATATGGCAGGGCAAAGCTGGTAATTATGGAAGAAGGAAGTGAAGAACAGGGATTAAAGTAGAATTTGGGGTGAATTGTTTTGACTAAAATAAAAGCCCAGCTTTTACTTTAGACGTGGAGACAAATTAACATTGGAAAGGAAGTTTTGCAGAAATTTTTATTAACGTTTTTGGCAAGCGACCAAAAGAATTGGCTCTCATTTTGGCAAAAAATAACTTTGTCTATTATGCGTATTTTGAAGCCATTTTTGGCGTCTAAAATTATGCGATTGTAATAATTTCATGTCTCGTTTTTAACCTGTAGATTTTCTGAAGAATGGCTCTTAAAGGAATTGTTATGAGTGCGAATTTTCTCTAGTGTGGCATTGTTGCAGGATTGTGAAAACCAACATTAATTGCTGTGAGGTTTTGATTTCATAATAGAATGTGGTATAAAGGTATCTAAACCTAATTGGATTTAATTAGAGATTTGTAAACAAATTTCGAAAAAAGAAAGAGTAAAAATTGCGCAACCCATCCCAATCAGCAGAATTATGGTGCTAAGTAGTACGAGGTGGCATGGATTTTACAAGTCCCTGTTGTATGGGACAGAAAACAGTAATTAGACCATGATCAGAGCAACCTAGGGGAGTGTAAATGAAAAACTGATAAAGTGCTGAGTGAATGGTGAGTAAAGAGGTTCAATGGATTTTGGCTGTGTGTGACGATGCAGGAATAGTAAGTAGTTCCTCTGATGAGGTTGGTAAGGGATTATTCTTTATTATACAGGTAAGGTCGCCAAGGATAATGATTTCAGAGGAAGGGAATTCAGAGATCAGGAAATCTACTTTAGCAGAAAGAATTCGAAGAGCTCGTTGAAGGAACTGTCTGAAGGAGAGCGATAGATATAACAAATAAATTTACTGGAAGTTTTGACAGCTAGTTTGATCCACAGGATATCGAATTTGTTCTATTTAAGATTGGGCAGTCTTGTAGAGAATAGATTACTACAAGCACCAATATTCAGGCGGCATGATGGAAGAAGTTCATAGTTAGAAAAGAAAAGTTAATTAGTTGCATATTTGCGGCTTATTTTGGTTTAAGTTAAGAATAGAATGAGGCTTGCAGGATTGGAGATAGTGGTAAACAGAGTTGAGATTTCTACTCAAGCCACAGATATTGGTGAATGAGAAATAACATTTCGATGGTGCATACTCCTTTGATGATGAGAAAGCACCTTCTGCCAGTATCGCACGTCAGCCGCACAATGCAAATACTACACGCATAGTGAGAAGTGGGCTAAGGTCGCTATTACATAAACGTTGTGATTTACGTAAAAACGTTTTTTGAAATATTGTTATTTAAATAATTCAGTAGCAACCATTTAAATATCCAATCTAATGGTATCTTTATTAAGCTGCTATGTCATATTTTAAAGCTTCTGAAGAAAAAAATCTCATTCTAGGTTCTGCATAAACAAATAAATAAAATAACAAAAATATGATAATTTAAAGATGAGAATTATTATTCCAACTCAGTCCCTGCTTTTAATACTAGAGCACAAAAGCATTTTAAAAAACCAAATAAAATCTCTTTTATATCGTTGGCTTTGTGCACTTTATCATTTACAAATTTCCTACTATGTGCATTTTGTGAAAGTAATAAATTCAAATCATTAAATTGCTGGTTTGGTCATTACCTCTATTATCTCTTTATAAAGTTATATTGACTACTATCTTTATAAAGTTATATTGAGTAATAAGTTTTACCAGGCTTTCCTTTCTTGCAAACTTTACGAATCTGTATCTCGTAAAATCTCAAGACACTATAATTCGTTGTTTTAGATAAAACGTTAACGAGATTTGCCTATAACTACGATGCCATTGAGACCCAATAAAAAACGGATCTATCCAGATTCTCTTTTGTTTTAAACATAAATAAATGTTTTAAAATTCGATTTTAACTCCTATAAGACAAAGTTTAATTAAAGAGAAAAATGTTGGTATATTTTGAAACCAAATGAAAGAACCATTTTTTGTCTACTACTCTGAAAAAAGTGCACTTCTTTTTATTAATTTGCTCCATAAAAAGTACTTGTTTTTAAATAGATATTTATGATATATGTGGAAAATGCATATTTAAGACACGCGAGTGAAAATTTATTTAAACGAATACCTTAAAATCACTTTTCACACGTATATCATTTAAGATTTTTCGCAAGGGCCTGTGAAGATTCTGCAACTTTTAAAGTATAAAGTAGGTCTCTTAATTGGTCATTTTGATTAATATGGTAATGTTGTGTCAGTCAAATTGACACACTATAATCCGTTCAATCGGTGGATCAAATATCAATTTTTAGATGTAGTAAATAATGAGCTAATTCAGACAACTGGAAATACTAAAACCGTTTTTTTTTCGATGTAGATGAATTTGCGAGATTAGTAATAAATTACCTGCACGGTCAAGAATATAGTATGAACGTTTTGCAAAGTTGTACTAGGAGAAGAAAGTAAAGCATATCACCAAGATTGTACATTGACATGCTTTTACCGCAATATCCGATGTTATTATTTATTTATCATTTAATATAAGCAACTTATACTAAAAAAATATTTGGTTTACAATGTACATTGGCCTCATCTATCATCTATATTTCAGATCAAACAAGCTCCATATTACAAAGCATAAGTAGGCATAAGTATTTTAATAACCTATTTTAATTTATTAGGTTGTATTAATATTAGGGCGCGTCTTTTTATTGGTGTCGATTATTTTTACATCCCTGGTAAAAGAAAAGTATTGTAATCTTGAAAAAATCACTCTCATTTGGAAATAACCTGGTAACATTTTAGTGAAAATCCAATATGGCGGAAATGTTAAAAAATGCATCTCAAGATTTGCATAAAAATCAAGCCGACATAGAAATGAACATTTTGGTACAAATCCAAGATAGCAAAATAAAATAGCGGCATAATAAAATATTTAAAAAACCTGCCTAAAAAACTATTTATTAGATTGATTGCAAATTTTGTGAAAACATGAAAGGTAATATAGAGATAAATTGGTAAAATTGTAGTACGAATTGAAACTGGCGGCCAAATAAAACATTTAAACATAAAATATGTAATGTTGTATATTAAAATGTGCTCTTTTGACACTAGTTTGAAAATGATCCGTTAAGAGGCTGTGATATAGATGGTAATTTTTTAAAATCTGCACAAAATTACAAACTAATATTTTTAGAGCAGCATATTCTATACCTATATACCACTGGCGGCTCGTGGTGAATAATATGGGAGGTCAATAACAAATTTAAAAATAGGTATGCTTAAAATAAAAATATATATCTTATCTTTAAATTGAGCTTTAAATTCTCTTGAAGTTCAGGTCTACTCTTCGTTCTTTAGAATTGGAAAAATGCTGTATGATACGTTCGTTAAAATTGCAGGCACATTCCTCTTATATATGGCCCAACTCCTCAACAAAATTTATAAGCCCTCGAAAAAACCCTGCATTTTCAGACAAAGCCGTTTCATCATGGCCACGTAGTGCCAGCTCGAATGCCCCACGAAATTTTACACAATCTATAATTTTGTTTAAAATATAACGATTTTTGAATGCATTTTCATTAAAATCTCTAAGAGATTTTCTATAAACTGTGTCTAGCTGAGTGCGAATATCAACATTTCCGATCGTAGCATAGTTCACCGAACATTTCATGTGATCTGCAGAAAACGAATGTTTTTTTATTTTTTCTTTTAAGTTTTTTAAGTCTTTAACATCGGTTTTGCGCCATTATGAGTCCGATGAGTCCTTAGAAAACAACAAACAAACATAACAATAAAAGAGTTAGAGACTTCACAACCACATATCCACATACATACGTTTGCAAAAGTTTCGATGAACTTCTTTATTTTTGTCTTTACTGGTTCATGGTATACAAAGTTCTGGCAAATTGCGACCACTTACCTTGAATTCTGTTATTTTCTTAAAATTAAGTCCGTTAGCACTCTTTAGTTGTTTAATTTTTTGCACTACCGACATTACATTTCATCTACATTCACAACTCAAATATAGACCACCTTGAAATTGGTTATTTTTGCAAAATTAAGTCCATAAGCACTTTTTAGTTGTTTATTTTTTTGCACTAGTCACTACCAACATTTTATTTCCTGTATATTTCCAACTCACATATGGATCATAAAAAAAAATAATATATATTACAAAAACAGTATATAAATCAATTTTCATCGATTAAAAACGTCCGAAAGAATATCGACCGCGCGACCTTTGAACAATTGAACTACCGCATGCCGATCGATCGAATTATGAGAAGAGACCGGCTGGGGTCATCCAAATCTCGATTTTATATTCCATTTGCTATCACGTTCGGCTGCCGCTCGGTAGCTGTGAAATCTTCGGGAAGTTTCGTCAAACTTTAAGGCAATTCGGACTGCCCAGCCTGGCTTAGTATAGCTTATTTTATTATGTCTAAGGAACGCAACGAGACCATTCGAACTGCCGCGCGCGACTAATAGTGTAGCGTATTTAACTTTTCTCAAGGTTCGCGGTAAGACGGACGGTCAAACGAATAATGTATTTTCTGAAATATTTTTGTAGGGCCAAATGATCCTATGGAAGAGCCGCCACTGCTATATACAATTGTCTTTGAGATACTAAAACCTTGACATTTTAAAACAGTGAAATCTAAATGGTTAGACTTACGGCAAAATGATATGTACATTCGTGTCCTAGTTTTTTTATGATCTTTTTTATAGAATCGATTTTTGGTCTACATAGTTGAGCCGGAAAATGAAGCCATAACAAAGTTTATAAAAAACTAAAGCAGAAATGTGCAGTTCGTTTCCAAACAAACCATTTAGATTTTACAGCCTCCCAAAATTAAAAACTATCTGTTTCAAAATGTCTCCAAAAACAATTGAATATAAGGATAGAATAAGCAACATCAAACTTGTTTCGTAGTCTTCAAATATGTAATGTGTGTACATAAAAAAAGATACTACCAGCATCGAGGGGGCATATCCTCTATCGAATTTAAGTATTGTTGCTGATGGTTTTTAACTATTTTAAAGTCAAAAAACGCATATGTTCCAAATTCCAAGAATCATTAAATAAGTATAAGTAGTTCAAATCAACTTTTACCTTAATCTAGATAGACAGACAGTCGAGTAAATTTAAATGAAAGCATGTATAAAATGGATTTGGCTCAATCTGACAGTACTTTGGATAAGGTATACATCCTCCAAATTTTCAACGATCATCGAACGAAGCAAATTAGCTATATATTATCAAAATGTCAGGGATCTTCGAACAAAAACTAACCAACTATTGATAAACACTCACTCATCAGACTTCTACATAATAATCCTATCTGAAACATGACTAAACAGTAACTTTTCTAATTTTAAGCTTATAGCACAAAAAACATACTATACAAGTACAAGAGGTCTGGTTTCCAGTATGACTGACGTCTACTCCACCATCAGGCGGGAGGTTAAGTTGAGGAGTGATTTCTTATTCATGAAAATACTAAACACTTCTGGTCTTATGTCAAAAACCTAAAATGTTCCACCAGCCTACCTGGCATGAAGCGGCACCGTGATCTGGAACTATGACAGTAACGACAACGCAAATATTTTCAATACTGATATTTCAATTACACCGATATAAATATGGATAATTTCAACCTTGTTGAATTTTACACTACCTTATCTTACCATAGTTTAACTGAAACTGAAATACGTGAGAAATTGTTGTATTTGAACATCTCAAAGAAAGCTGGACCTGACGGAATACCACCTGTGTTGTTGAAAAGCTGCTGCTCGTCACTCATATATCCATTGTAAATACTTTTTCAAAGGTCAATGGATGATTGATGTTTTCCTTCATTATGGAAGAATTCTAATCTCTTTCCTGTTTTTAAATCTGGACGTAAATCTAATGTATATATAATAATGTAATCTAATAACTATCGTGGCATATCTTTACTCTCTACCATATTTAAAGGACTTGAAGCCATTCTTACCGATGAAATATTTAAAACATTTAAAGATTACATAATACCCGAACAACATGGTTTTTACAAAGGTCGCTCAATTGCTGCAAATCTCGCTGTGTATCAGAACTTTCTTGTTACCAATGTTGAGGCTGAAAATCTCAAGTTGATTACATCTATACAGACTCATCAAAAGCATTTGATGGTATTTGTCACCCTTTGTTGGTCAAGAAACTCTCTGATATTGGTATAAGGAAAACATATCTGGGGTAGATTGGGACTTATCTGTTTCAACGCCGTCAGCATGGGGTTGTTTGTAGGTCTGTTTCACATGAAGTGTGTGTCGTGGGGTGTTCTCCAGGGTTCGCATCTGAGTCCTGTACTATTTTTATTATTTCTTAATGACGGTATATGCTGTTTTACTTCATCTCAATGCCTTTTGTACGCGGATTACCTAAAATTTTAAAATGTTGTTAATCACGATTCTGATGGTTTAGCAGTCTGATCTTGATAGATTCGCGAAATGGTGTAGTTTTATTTTTTTCACCATTAATTTGTCTAAATGTGAATCTATTAACTTTTACAAGTGTCGAAAACCAATCAGAACATGTTATACTATTAATAAATTAAAAATTGAAAACGTTGCATCGTTTAATGATCTTGGAGTCATTTTCCAAAGGGATTTCACTTTTAATCTTCATATTGATAGCACAGTTGTGAAAGGTCTTACACTACTTGGTTTTATTAAAATGCATACTAAGCTCATCAACGATACAAGGGCACTTACTTGCCTATATAACTCCTTAGTTCGTAGTATTTTAGAGTATTGTTCCGTCATATGATCTCCATTTTATGTTTCTGACTTAAATAGAACTGAAAATGTTCAAAACCAGTTTATAAATACGTTTTGTACAAATTTACATTTCCTTCTAGTAACTTAACCTATGAGACCAGGCTTTCACTGTGTGGCTTTAAAAGTCTTGAAAATCGACGTAAAAATGCTTTCTTGTTATTTCTTTACAAACTTGTCCATGGTATAATCAATTGTAGTAGTTTATTAAACTTAGTTTGATTTCTACTACCAGTAAGACACACCAGACAACTGCAATTATTTTGTGAACAAAATCACAGAATGAATTATTGTTTTAGCGCATTTGCAGATCGGTTACTTTATAATTATAATAGATTATTTTATGTTTTTGGTTTAATTTTTAAATGTGGCATATCTATGAGAAATTATTTAGAATAATTTTAAAGTGCATAAAACAAACAAAACATTTGATTCTGAGAATCAATGAGTTGCTAATGAGCAGATACATTTGCTGTAGATATAATAATTAGGCACATTTATTTTAAAGCACTAAATTAAAAAATATATTTCAGAAATTTTTAGTGCTGTTGAACTACGTATTATTAAAATTTTGTCACAGAGACTTCCATTAATATTGGGACAAGTATCAATCAAGTCTTTTAATGACAATTTTTTTATACATTTTGTATCTAGCGTCGAAAATACAAGAGTACGTTCCTTAATGGTTGAGCAGAGGAAAGAGCCATTAATTATTATTTAATCAATTATAGTAAAAGGCACATTGGAGGAGAGGCCTTTTACTTGTGGCAAGGGTAGAATGGTGGATAGATTTTTTATTCTTTTGGGCCAACGCGTAAATTAAAATGTAGGGTAATGTGAACCAAAATGTAATTTTGATTTTCGACAGGACGTTATTCTATGAAGTATTCATTTATCACGGCTCGATTCATATGACATAGCCGTCTCTGTAAGTTTTCATTAGTCTTTTTTAATTAATTTTGGTTTTTAAAATTTGAAATTAAAGCAGCTACCTTTAGCTTTCACTCTCTTTCTTGAATGATTATACGAACGAGAATCCTTTTCTCACAATTTTTTGTGATAGTAGTGCGTTTATTTATATTTAGAAAAGTTTTGACAAAAAGTTTTTAGCCAAAGGCTTCATCAATACCATATCGAGATTTGAAAACAATTTTAGGTAAATTTTGAATAGTGTTGCCGCGATAAAAGACGATGCGATAGAAAACTCTTCTCTTATCTCGTCTCGTGAAACTAAAGTAGCATCTTTAGCTTCACCGAGAATGCTTCTTTATTGTTCAAGAGAAACTCTTTCTCGTCTCGACCTATATCTCTCGTGACATAGCATACTACACTTCAAAAGTTGTTCATATTTTTTTAACAGAAAGTACGATTTTAAAATTATAGCATTGTATTTAGTTTCACATTAGGATCTGACTTTTAACTACCTAAAATCCAAAAACTAAAGGAAATCCTAAATATTTAAAAAGTATTTTGTTTAAAGTTTTCTTATTTATTTTTAAAATATTTCTTAATTATTATTAAAATCTTGTTTATAATCGTTAGGTAGAGATGGCTGCCAAATATTATCTAAATTCTGCAAAGAATTAATCCCTTTTACTAGCATTTTGTAATTGTAGTTCTAAAGAATGTATTCGTTGAGAATACTACAACAAACCCCTTCTTGAGAAAGTTTGAGCTTGCTAAAAAACAGCCTAATACCCGCTAAAGGGATGGCGTGATATTAAAAATACAAGTAGTACGACAAAAATCCAATTTTTAATTTTAATTAGCTTATTCTCATGAGAATATTTAATAAAGGTTTTTAAATAAATAAATGAAAAGAGACTATTTTTGTATAGTTACGCCTTTGTTCTTAATGCGAGATGTATGTTTATAACTTCCTTTACAAAATCATAAAAAAACACATGTATGAAAAACTATGATTTAAACCACACAACGTCCTTTAGAGGCAAGTTGTCTTAAACTTAATAATGGGAACCTTAATGCAGATGGAACATTCTATTATATAGTTACATAGACTACAGTTACGCACAAATGAAGAAATTTAAAATTACATTAAATACAAACTCTTAGAGCTTCCTTACCCAAAAATTAATGTGACTAGGCAAAATCAGATTCATACAAGAAAACAATTTTTTAGTCATTAAGGTAATTTGTATTTTTTGTTCAAAATTGGAATTTTCTTGTCGTACTAGTCAAATGTGTTGTGACATCAGTTATATTTAATTATTTTGACTAATATTTATTATTTTAAAACCCTTCTATATTGATCAGTTTAGGCTCTAATCCATACAAGACAGATCGTTTATATATGGGAAAGTATTTTGCGGGTAGCTAAGTTAATCTTTATATTTTCATCCCTTACTATTAGTCATTAGATTGTTTTTCTGTGAAAACGTGACAAGCTTTTAGTTGAAAAATACTTAATTAGCACTCAATCCTTCCTCAATATTGCAAGAGTGGCAAACAATTTGTTTTGTCTAATATTACTTGATACTCAATAAATATCAAAAATGATTTTCACCTTTTTTTTATTTCCAAAACAGTTTTTTTAACATAAGATCATTATAAATTCGTATTTTAATGCTCAAGAGACAAAAAAAAGACCACTCTGTTGCCGCATCTCGTGTCTCGTCGAGACGAGACGATACAAACCGAGAGACGAAAATCTTTCATTTCAGCGGGATGAAAACTATTGATCTTTCGATTAATTATAGAAATTCATTACAAAAGGGAGAAATCTTGATGGAAAATTTTAAATGTTTTATGGTTATATTAGTTTTAGCTGTCAGACCTGATGGTTCCTTAATGAAGATCTTCACGATATCATTTGGCAGCATGATAAAGTGCCAACGCCCAACGTTGTTGTAATTCGGCATTCGTCTTTTTCTGTTGCCCTTTAAGACCAAGTAATTCTAATGAAGATTAGAAATTAAAAACATAATTAGTGAAGAAGAGGTACTTTTGAATAATGAAAATTAAAGTTTATTCATATCGCATTGGAGAAAATAAAACACGTTAACAGGCGTTCTAGTATAGAAAATGGTGGACATATAGAATAATAAACCAATAATAAATAGATATGTTTGAGGTATAGACCATATTATGTCTTTAAAAAGTATGAACGTTGAAACAAATATCCACTGACTGACTGACTGACTAATCACCATATATCTCGGCGTGGATCTTGTTTTTGTGATGTAGGGGCTAGATAAATAAAATATTTTTTGAAACTCCTTCCTAGGGTGGTGAAAAGGGGAGAATTTTGTTTATATATTTTTGTACAATATATCTTCCACTAACTTCACACTTCATTCACCAGTGCCTTTTAAAAATAATTATCTAGAAATCAATTTCTGGATTTATTTAAAATTCCACCCTTAAAGGAGTGAATTGTGTTTTCAATTTTTTATAATACTTTTTCAACTAAATAAGTTTTGAAAATAATTCTTTGGTCAGTGCCTTTCAAAAATAATTTTCTAATAACTAATTTCCGAAGTTTTTGATATTACACCATTTAGTGGGTGAAAAGGAAGTACATTTTGTTTATCTTTTTTACAATAGCTCCTTAACTAAATAGTTTTGTGAAACAATTCTTTTATCAATGGCTTTAAAAAATAATTATCTAAAAACCAACTACTGGATTTTTCGAAATTCCACGCTTATGAACTGAAAAAGGTAAAGTGTGTTTTTACATTTTTGCAAATATCTTTTTTACTTAATAAAATTTTAAAACATTTTTTTCTTCAATGACTTTCAAAAATAATTAACAGGCTTTTGGATTTTTTGAAAACTTATCCTTTAATTGGTGAAAAGCGGTGAATTGTGTTTTCACTATTTTAACGATATATTTTCAACTAAATGTATTTTAAATATAATTCTTTCGTCAGTTTTAAAGATATTTATCTAAGTACTGACTTTTTTGAAATTACATTGCCAAGGGGTGAGTTGTTTTTACATTTTTACCATATTTCTTCAACTAAATGAGATTTTTTGACCATTCTTTTACTTTTATCAACTGTTTTTAATATTTTAAATATCAACTTCTATATTTCGACACCATTACGAGGTTTTTAAAATATCTTTCAACTAAATGAGATTTTAAAACAATTCTTACCACAATAGCTTTCAAAAATTACTAATTAACTAACAACCAATGTCTGGATTTATAAAAAAAATCCATCATTTCGTGTACAATGTATTTTGCATTAAATAGAATTGTAACTCAATTTTCTGTTTTAACAGTTACTAAAAACCTAATTTTGAAACCATTTATAGTTTAACCGTCAAAATTTTGATAGATATAAAGTTGAAATGGAATGGTAATAGTAATAGTCTTCGAAAAAAAATGATTTATAATATTGTTCAGGTTGCTTTTTATCCTTTTCGAGTTGGATTAGTTTAATTCTTAAAAATATGTTTTACATTTTATTTGGTTTATCTCATTTTGACATAATGGCCGACATAAGTAATCGCCAACTTTTCATAAAACATGGCATCTACTAATAAATTATTATTATCACTGGAGATATAGTTATAAAACTAATCTGATTCTTATACAACAAATATGTAATACGTCTGGGTATATAAATATTTTGAAGACATATTTTATTATAGAATCACAGCAATAAGAAACTATTAAAATGTTTATTATTTGCATTGTTGCCAAATATTTGCAGCATATATTTGTAGCAACTCCTGTGTTTTTATTCATTAACATACTAGGCTTCATTTACTGCTTAAATCTCATTTTGATAAAATTAAATTTGGTAACTTGCATTGTTTTTGATTTAAATTATTCACAACATATCGATCAGAGATATATCTCCAATATAAAATTATGTTGAAATTTCAATAAAAAACATCAGCTCGTATCTCTAATTATCCGACCTCATTGACATCCTAGATGACCCGACTTTATGGGTCGTTTTCATCGCACGTTTCACGCGACTCATTTTTTAGTTGTTGTTTAATGCTGCTTGATTCAACCCGCACATGACGGTCGTGTAGAATTTCGAATTCGGGAGCTCGTTTGCAAATTGTCTAGATAAGCATTCGTTTTTGATCGAATTTAGTTTAGTATGATAAGCTTTGTATGTGTATAATTAAGAATGTGACAGTTTTTCATTAAAAGACAAACTAAAAACTAAACAGCTGGTCACGCTGTTGCCAGATATAAAATTAGCGCAAGCCTATGAAAGGAAGAACGAAAATAGGTCTATTACGCGTGGGTTTTCTAAAGATACTTAAAAGAAATAACTAGATATGTGGGTGTGAAATAACAAATTTATAGTACTGTTTCAGGTGTTTGCTGTTTTATAATGCCGACTCTCGAATGGACCTTAAGTGGACAAGGAATGGAAAAAACGATTTACACCATTTTCCTGCAAAAATAAGGAAACATGAATCATCTCATCAACACATTAATTCTTGCACATTTTAAAGAGGATAATCAGTTGTGTAAAATTTCGTAGTGCTTTTAATTTAGCTCTTAGCGGTCATGATAAAAGCGAATCCTCTGAAAACAAAGGAATTTTTAAAGAGCTATTTCAATGAAATTTATTTTAAAGCAGATTTAAATTTTAAAAATTTAAGTTACCATTCTTATTGATATTATAGAAAATATTTCTGTTCCTACCCTTTAAAAGGTTAAAGCCATTGACATCGGTTATATGGACTGGCCCATCACATATGCGCAATATATTACCCTGAAGCCAACGCGTGAGAGAGATGGAGCCATTAAAGGTGGAAATACCACCAGTTGCAAGAGATATACATTTCTGCATTCATTAACTCTATCTCTCTCGCAACTCAGGATTTTTACATTTAATAGCTCCATCTCTCTCACACTGCATTGAAGTCAATGAATCATCGCAAACCGAGTCCGTTATCCTATTATGTCTATGGTTGAAGCTTATTTTAAGATAGGTGAACTTATGTTCACAATGTACTAATTTTAATAATCTTGATTATATATAGTTTTTGTTTATACACACCCCAAATATCTCGCTTATATAATGCATACATACATACTAGGGCGTAAATGACTAATTTATCTTAGATACGATCTATAAGCATGAAAACAAATTCTTAATAATCTACTTTCTAATATAAAAGGACCATTTTTATTATCACTCAACTAATTCTAGCTTAAAGTAATTTTGATAAATTACTCTTTTGAATAATCAACAAATTCACTCAAGTCACACTGAATAGGATTCAAAAAGATCTTACTTTGGATCAACTTTACTATCAGCGTCTTTTCCTTGCACTGGACTTCACAAAAACACTTTCAGTTATTTAATGTTGATCAAGTAAAAAGTTATATATCACTTGACTAGTAGAATAAATCTCAAATGAATTATAACATCAGCATTGTACTTTGGATTTACTTAGATCCAATAAAAAACAACAAACTTGTGGTTCTAACTAAAAATAGTGTAGCACTGTATACAACAGAAAAATCATTAAAATCCTTTTATAGGAAATATGACGACCAACACTTGTTATCTCAAGAGGCACCTAGCTTACCTTAAATTATAAACTAATATGCACACTACACTTGTGGAAAAGTTGATAAGTAACCACTGTGGTTTTGATTTAATTTAAATTCATACGTATTTTATGTGTAAAGCGACATTATGCTCTCAAATTTTGAGCGAAACTGAAAGCATTTAATTTAATTTACGATTAGACATGTACTGATAAATTCTTCAAGTTAAGTTAGGAAAGTGTTCCCTTCCCACTTCTCACACCCTTTTTGCGGATATTTAGTTGCCATGCAGTGGAGGCCAGCTGCGTAAATTCTTTTAACGCTAAACTGCCTTAAATTTTATAGACATTTATGGATTCATAAGATGTAGAATTCTACTAATACGTCGTGAGACATAATTGGAAAAGGTGCGTGGACTTAATTGTGTCGACCAATAAAATTTGTTTATTTAATGCAAACGGAAAGGAAAGATATGTTGGATTATGAAAATAAATGGTTTTTCTATTATAGGATTTATTCCTGATATGCCTTTTGCGGCGTTTCGGCCTTTCTCTTGCGGCGTTGCAATTCGTAAAAAAATGCTTTTAGAGGCAAGGAAAGAAGTTGTTTCATATAGTAAATTTCGGGGTATTGTTTTGCGCTAATATTCAGCGGACTAAAATAGATTTGACACTTTGAAACTTGTATGATATCAGAATGTAGACAATTTTTGAAGTGTGGTATTTTTACCTGGGGTTAAATTTTTATTTAAATTGTTTTTAGAGTGGATTTAAATGTAGTTGACATACATGTAATTAGATTAAATAGTCACGGAATTTTTAGGTATTTGAGGATAGCTTCTCAAACATATAGAACCCAGTTCGTTTAATTTCTGAACCCGCCAAGATAAAAGTTTTAAATTTAAATCACTTCAAAAGCAGACTATATTCCTTTTTTTGTATGTGGTTCTTAAGAATTTCAAGAGTGCCTTTGATGAAATTTAAATTAATAAGGAAGTCGAGTGATTAATTTTTAAAGGGTGTTTTTAACAATAATTTATCCACAAAACATGGGGAAATATCTCATTTCAAGATGACGGTAGTTCGCAAATGCGGGAGAACCTAACTATTTGAAAAGTAGAAATTTCTTAAACTCGTACGAATCTTAAATATTTTATTCCTTACGTGATCGAAATATACTTCACTTTAGTATTTTTACTGTATTTAATAAAATTCGAATTTTCTCTTTTATAGAACACCCTGTAACTATCAAAAGAATATAATTAAAACACACAGTCTTATAAGAATATTTGAATTAGGGATCAAGTGAGGTCTTAAATATTTGAGTTTTTAAAAATGTTATTCCGAGGTTTTATTCTCTGCTATTAAAGTTCTGACAAGTTTACAATTGGCTGCCATTTTGAAATGGGTAACTTTGCTGCCCCATATTTTGATAATGAATAATTAAGATTGAAGACACCTTTTGAAAAATGTACCACTCGACCCCCTTTTCGAGTTAATTTTTTTATTGTTGTCAAGTAACCATTTTGAAATTTTCATTCACGAAATATTTTCAAAAAGGAGTATTTACTATTTATTTAAATGTGACAATTTTCAAATTGGTATCTAAGGTCGCCTAAATATTAATTTTTACTTTTTAGTGATTTTTTGAATTTGATTTTTTTTTTCGTGTTTTACATTATTTTTACGTACGATTGTCAGTCGTTCCTCGGCATCAAGGCCATCCTTAAGCACATAAAGTACAGTATATAAATCTAATTCATATTAAGAGTTTCACACAAACCGTTATTTATGAAAGACTAGAACGAAATCGACATAAGGAAAATATATTTGTCTTTGAGTCGTTTATCACGTATAGTCTTTAATTGAATTTGATGGCGTACACCAAAACACAGACGAGCTTTTATGTTTCACTGACATTACAGCACGGAAATTTTAGATTTATGGTCGAAATAATTAACCTACAACGAACTGTATTCAAGAGCGTATATTATATTATATACCCTAATAATATCTTGTTTGAGGTACGAACTATTTTTGTAAACGTCAAAAGATAATGAAGCTTTATGTGCCACTCAATCACGCGATGCTTCAAAATAACCATATTTTCATGTTAAAGGGATTTTTAAACTTCGAATGGGATAACACGGCATTCGAGTAGAGTGACACACAAAAAAGTATAACTTTAAAGCTAACGATTTTTATTGTCCTAAACATCACTTCAATACATTATGGTTTATTTAGCGTCCCATATTGCACAGCCGAAATGCTAATAAACAATTACTTGTATTCTGGAAACTAAGGCCGAATCTTCTACTACTTTTTTTTCAGCAAAAATTTTTCCATTGAATGACAATTATTATCATATAAAATATGAAAGAAAATTTTGAAAAAATATCATCAAAATTCATTACCACAGAATAATGGATGTAGACTGAAGTACGTCCGAGCTGTAAATGATTATCGACATCCAAAATTTTTGGTTATGCACTTTCAAAATGTGTTGCACTTTGACTTGCTAGATATGCTTAGATTCCATATGTGTTCCATCAAATGTATCTTATGATTTATCTGCAGCTCCATTGAGTTTTAATTTTAAGGTAATAAAGAAACGAAAAAAAATCGAAACAACTGATTTAGATTTTAGATTTACTTAGCATATAGCTTGTCTAAACACAAATTATATATAAGATAAAACGCAAATAAGTATTATCTAGTTCACAATTGAAAGTCCAATGATTTTAGGTAATTGCCTCTTCTGGTGTCACACGGCCTAAGTCACGTAATCCGTCATATTTTCTTATGGGGCATTTGGTGATAATATGCCGAATCCACTTTTTTTCGAAACAAAAGTCACTCTCAGGAGATTGTATTTTATTTCGTTTGAAGTAGAAATCACTTTATAGCCTCTTCTTGCTTAGTATAAGGTGGCCCATATCTTTCGAGATAGGTCTTGTGTTTTAACAAGAACTCGCCAGCATATACCCGCAGTTAACTATTGGTCATCCTTTTGTTTAAATGAAAGAGGATACCTCGGTTTTATTGGGATTTAGTTTGTCTCCCCTGCTGTAAGCACTTCTCCAGCTTGCCCAGATTCGCTGTGAGAATCTCCTCAGTGTTCCCGATCGCGGCTTATTATACAATATATCTCAGGTAAATTAAACATTATGAGTAGTGGAACAAAACTTTCAGAGTTGTAAATTGATACTTTGTGGCCCTGGGCTGCTTTATTTGAAAAAAATTTGTAACCTCGTTAGTCATTCCGGATTAAAAAATATGCCAGTATACCAAATTTTAAATCAAATGGCCGACCTCGATGTCTTTTCGCTTTTATGTTCTGAAAAAAATGTTTCTTGGTTGGTAACTTTAGTTAAAAAAAAAGGAGGAAAACCTAAAACCCTGAAATAAAAATCAAATATGCCTTGACAGGAGCCATACATTTAAGTTTTGTCATGTCTATCGGCTGACAGATGTCAAAAATTTAATTTCCTAACTTTAACTAATACACCCAAAATTAAGAAAAAATGTTAAAGACAATACTAATTTTCTTTCTTCTTTCATTATCCATGGCAAAAGACTATATTTACAAGAAGAAAATGTGTGTACCGCATAACACATCTTATTTTCTTGCTGGTAACCTCTACAAATGATTAAAGTGTTATTTAACTTCATATTGTGAACACATGTTCTTACCTGACGTTGCCGAGATAGGTATTGCCCCTCTTTGCTGGGGTATATTAGGATATCTCTATTAGTTTCATCCCACATTTTTTTATTTACACTGTGGGTATTCTCTTCAACGGCTTCGTGACCAAGTTGTCAGCCTCTGCGTTATCTCTAGATTGAGAGTGTCCTTATTCTGGCAGTTGACTACTCTACTTGTTTGGGAGACATCTATCAGTGTTTCAATAAATTTGCATACAGACCCTGTGGCGCGGCTTCTCTACTATCTGTTAATCCTGAATCCCAAGATTTTGTATTTAACTCTGCCGTTCTAATTAACTGCTAAATGATTAGTTAATTGCATTGTGATATGGGTCTAGGACAATTTAGAAGAATAAATTTGGCAGGCGACAATTTGGAGGAAGTCAATTTAGCGAATAAGAGACAATTTCGTGGGAAAGTTAATCACGTGATTATTTCTACCTGTCAAATTTTACCATTTTTCTGCCAGAAACTAGACTTTCTCTCAAAATTTTAATAAACTGTGAATTTTCTTTTTTGCTATTGGTCGACTTTAAAATGTAAGCAAACTTGAATTAAACTATCTATTTTTGATAAATATATCAGCTTAAAAGATTTTCCTAACTCTTTTTTTATTTTAAACCCCATTTTATTAAAACAAAAAACATAAATTGGTCCAAAAAATGCATCCAACCATACAAAGTTTATTCAGTTCCTCTAATTTAATGTGAATGATTTTTAACTTGGGTTAGTTATTAAGACAATACGTTTTTATTTACTTTTTAATAAAAACAAAACCAAGAAAACTCTTTTTTCTACTTCTCTATCGTCCTTTTCAAAAATGAATAGGATATTTTTATTAAATTTATAAAATGACCAAAAAAGCCTAAATTATGCAGTAGCCTATAGAAAAAATTTAATAAATTCTTCATCCAACGATTCTATTAATAATACTGCAGTTAGAAATTAATTTAGGGTAAAAAAGCATTAAGTTAGAAAATGAAATATGAAATCAATAAGGAAACATAAGTTTGCTTTATCTTTTTTTGCAATTTTGAGAAGAAAAATGGTAGTTATTTTCCAATTTATATGTATGTATGTATAAGACAATTAGTTATTGGTGTATCGGTCCTAGTGAGGGCTGGGATTTAAATTGCTTTTTAGCCACTCCAAGCTTTAGGGAAGGTAGCAAAGATCGGTAATCTTTGCCTTTGCCTTCTTCAGTGCTACAATATGAAAAGAAGAAATGTTTTTTATTTGTTTATTAAGGAAAAAGTTGTATTCACTGCTATGCAACTAAATTGCGATAACTTCATATTAGACATAGAACGAAATTCAGTGTTTCGATCTCGTGAAGTAAATATCTTTGAAGGTGCCTGGTATAATCGAAGGCGAAACTTCGGAAAGTGATTCCATTTTGACACGGTCTAATCCCAACAGCCATTATTTCTTAAAAGCACATTTTACGTTTTAAATTACTGTAACATACTGGCTGAAATTCTTGTTTTCGATGCTATATTTATGTATTAGCACCGAGGCAAATAGATTTTTTATTTAGTTTTTTAACCCTATATCCGGAATGTTATAGTTCATTTTTCAGCCTAATTGAAACTTGAATATATCTATAAATTTCTATTGCTATGCTGTTATTAATAATACATAAATACTAAAAAAATAATATTAAAAACTAATGCATGTATCTAAAATTAATAAACTTCAATGAAAGCTAGGTTTTTTTGCCAACGAAAAAACATAAGATTGTGGAGGCTGACTATAGACTGGCATATAGATTTGATAACGTACAAAATGAAGCCTATAAGGGCGCCTTTAAGGTATCTAAATTACTGCTTTATTGCCATTATTATGAATAATAAAATTGAAAAGATTTACATAAATAGAACTAAGATCATGTATGTCGTTTTTCTTTATAATCAAAGAATTAACCATCTCTAGAAACAGTCTCTTGTCATAATTGGCCTCCTTACATAATATTTGTGTTCCATTATAAATAAATAAGTACCCTGACCGGTTAGTGTCTTCTGAAAGAGTACAAGTATTTTTCTTTAACCTACAGTCGATTTATGTGAGTTAATCCTGCCTTTTAAGACTTTTAGACTGATCAAACTTAAACTTGAAATTTGGTATAATAGTAAAGTAAAGTAGTGACAAGATGACAATTAGTCGCCTATATGCAACAAACTTGAGCTTCTTGCGTTTTTTTAAGCGAAAAAAGAAAATTAAATGCTGCATAAATATTAAATAGTTTATTAGAGAATTATCATTGTCTAAACAGTATTTTTTTGGTTATTTATCATCTACATTTTAGAAATTTGAGTTATTAAAATATTTTTTTCTTTAATGTTTATCTAGATATTTTAATTTAAACTACCAAAGACTTATTTAACCTTAGCTATCAGTGGTAAAAGTTTCCATTTCTGCCATTATGTTTTCTCAGAGAAACCCCAGAAAATCCAAAGGGGTCAGATCTGGATATATAGCACCAATCCGGCCAATCAATTTTCTTGGAAATCTTAAATCCCAGCCAGTTTTTAGCATTTATGGTCGACTGCGCTGGACAGCCGTCCTGTTGAAAATACGCATTTTGGCGAAATTCAATACCTCATCTTCTATTTCAGAAAACAAAAATTGTTGAGTTTATCTAAATAGGAATTTTGATACAGTGTACGGTGGAAAAAGTATGACCCAATAATTTTGTGATTTAAATACAACGTCAAACACTAACTTTTTTATTTCTTTGGCATCCAGTTTCAATTTTAAATTCTGGATTATCTTGTGTATCAGTATCGACAGTTTTGAGAGGACATAATTCCATTGGTGGTACTTAAACGTTGATAAAAATAATATTTTTATGAAAACTTCTGCCAGGCAAAATTTTTTCACTCATTATTAAACAAAATTTCAAACGAAAAACTTCGTCTCCCTTTTCCAATTAGTGAATAAACTTGGACTTATATGGTTTTATACTTATTTTAAGTTAATATCCCCAGGATATGAGACCTGCCTATATTTTGAATTGCTTCCATCTTTCTAAAAGAAAATTTTGGAAAACTAAAACTGTAGCCGCAGCTTCATCATCATATCCCTTTTTAGATTTTTTTGCACTTGCCATCACCAGTTTCATCAAAATGTTTTACGAGATTACATAAGTCAAATTTTTTACAATCTGAAACAGAGAACCTGACTCAAGCTTCAAGAGGGAGTGGATATAGCTCTGAGGATATTAAACCGTCAATTAGAAAATATAATAATCCTACTCGACGAAATGAAACTAATAAGGAGTTACGGATAAAAAATGTAGTTCTTCCATTTATACCCGGAACCACAGACAAGATTGCTGGGTTACTTCGCCCGTCCAACACACGTACAATCTTCAACACACACAAGAAAACTGGAGATTGTTTGCGATCACTAAAGGACATTATTCCTTTCCAAACGGAAGGGCTATATGCAATTCCATGTTCCTGGTGACGTCTATATTGGAGAAACTAGACGATCCATATCGACTAGGCTTAAGGGTCATGAATGATGTATTAGAACGGAACAAATAGTGCAATTTGCTGTATCTGAACACCACTCGGTCTCGGGATTCTGTAACCGGAAAATTAGAGAATCTTTTGGAATTTATAAGCGTCTTAACAGTGTTGATAGAGATACGGGTTTTAGTATATATCATACGTGGAAACCGATCGTTACAAAGGGTCACGGTTCAGTGAATACAGATCGACTATACATAGCCAGCCTAGGTCTCTTCGAGCTCATTCAGTGTTCCGATCTCGTGAAGTAAAGATCCCTAAGAACACGTCGTGCAATCGAAGGCGAAACTTCGAAAAGTGATTCCATTTTGATACAATCCAAACCAAGAACCATGATTTTATAACTAAATTTTATCTAACTTTAATAAAAAAAGGAAAACTAATCCGTTTTCGCTCGCGTATTTTTCTATTTAACAAAGTAGTATCTATCAAACAAAAGTAAACCTATCCTAAATAAAATTTAGAAAAAAACGACATAAGTTTATGTTAACTTTAACGTTTAAAACTTTTCTGTTGAATCAAAACGAACAGCAGAAAGTAAAAAAGTTTTAATTGAAAAAAACTCGATACTTAACTGATAGCAAATCAAGAGTAGAGTATTTTTCAGCTATATGTTAGATTGCTTTTAATTTTCAATTATCACTGAAAAAAGTTTAAAGAACTGTATGGAACGCAAGTTTATTGGGTATAATCGACAAGTTGCCATAAGCCATTTACCTATTTATTATTACTGAACCGTGTAACGATCGGTTTCCACGTATGATATATACTGAAACCCGTATCTCTATCAAAATTATTAGGATGCTTATAAATTTCAAAATTTTCTCTAATTTTCCTGTTATAGAATCCTGAGACCGAGTGGTGTTTAATCAAAAATACCCAAGGGTGCAGATGCCAAAAAGTACTTATGTAACCTCGTAAAACATTTTGATGAAACTGGTGATTTAAACTGCAAACAAATCTAAAAAGGGATATGATAATAAAGACGCCGTACAATCTTAGTTTTCCAAAATTTAAAATGGAGGCAATTATAAATATAGGCAGGTCTCATATCTAGAGGATATTAACTAAAAATAAGTATGAGGCATATAAGTCCAAGTTTTTTCTCTAATTGGAAAAGTAAGACGAAGTTTTTCGTTTGAAATTTTGTTTAATAATGGGTGAAAATATTTTGAATTTTCATAAGAATATTATTTTTTTCAACATTTAAATACCACCAATGGAATTATGTCCTCTCAAAATGGTCGATACTGATACACAAGATAATCCAGAATTTAAAATTCAAACTGGATGCCAAAGAAATAAAAAAGTTAGTGTTTGACGTTTTATTTAAATCACAAAATTATAGAGTCATACTTTTTCCATCGTACACTAAATCAAAATTCCTATTTAGATATGTTCAACCATTTTTTATATTTGAAATAGAAGAGGAGGTACTGAAATTTCGCCAAAATGCGTATTTTTGACAGGACGGCTGTCCAGCGCATTCGAGCATAAATGGTAAAAAACTTGCTGGAATTTAAGATTTCCAAGAAAATTGATTGGCCAATTTGGTGCTATACATCCAGATCTGACCTCTTTAGATTTTGAGGGGGTTTCTGTGAGGAACATATTGGCAGAAATGCAAACTTTTACAACTGATAGCTAAGTTTAAATAAGTATTTGGTAGTTTAAATTAGAATATCTAGATAAACATTAAAGAAGAAAATATTTTAATAACTTAAACTTCTAAAATGTAGATGAATTTAACTGCAGTGATTTTTAAATAAAAAATAAAATATTTAATACTTTACAATATAAAACTTTTTTAGCATCAATGATCTAAAAATTATGTAACTATATTAAAAAAAACAAAAATGGTAGTAACAGAAAATCTTAATTTTTCAGAAAAAACAAATCAAACCAAACAGAAACAAATAAGACAATTTTAATAGAAAGTCTCTATTCGGACGCAAGAAAGAAAGCTTCGAAAATGCCAATTGTGATTTTGACGAAACGTCAGCAAAACTGTTCTTTTCAGAACGACCGCGACAGTAGTGAACGGATGTACACCCGGAATGAAAACACATTGTATTTTTCCATTCGTGAAGGACTAAGAATCAACACACACACACACACTATATATATATATATATATATATATATATATATATATATATATATATATATATATATATATATATATATATATATATATATATATATATATATATATATATATATATATATATATATATATATATATATATATATATATATATATATATATATATATATATATATATATATATATATATATATATATATATATATATATATATATATATATATATATATATATATATATATATATATATATATATATATATATATATATATATATATATATATATATATATATATATATATATATATAAAATGCCAACTGTGATCCGAGGCAAAACTGTCTTAAAAGACTGGATAACCTCACATAAAAGCGACTGTAGATATATATATATATATATATATATATATATATATATATATATATATATATATATATATATATATATATATATATATATATATATATATATATATATATATATATATATATATATATATATATATATATATATATACTATATATATATATATATATATATATATATATATATATATATATATATATATATATATATATATATATATATATATATATATATATATATATATATATATATATAATATATGTACTCTTTCAGAACACACTAACCGATCAGGGTACTTATTTAATTATAATGAAACACAATTTTAATTAATATTATATTTTTTAATAAAACCATTGTGTAGTAAATAGCGTAACGCTGAAAAAAGTAAGATAAACAGAATTAGTAATAAAATAGACAAAATCATTAAAAAGAGTTAATAAAGCTGTCAAAACAATTGGTAATATAAATCAAAATTAACAAAGGATATTTATAAATCAATAAAATGAATTGGATAAATATTTATCACAATATGAATGTTTAATAAAAGTCAGCATAACTTCCGTCATATTACCGTATCCGCCAAATTGCCGCACTGCCAAATTAGATGACTTATGACGTATCCGCCAAATTGTCGGGATTGTTATAATACCACTCCTACATTTTTAAGTCTTCAGCCTTCAGTCCATGCGGTGTTATAGTGGAGAAGGGAGGAAGCAAGAAATATAGTACATGTGGGCGTGTGTAAATCTTATTTCACTGATTTTTCCAAAATTTGTTATATTTCTAATTATTTCTATTATTCCAGACATTATTATCCGCACCCTGTATGTGGTTCTTTGCATTTATAAGCAATAAGCTCTGCCTAAAGCTTATCCTTCGTATTCTCCAGTACTTTCAAATTCAAAAATGATTCTTTAATTTTTATATACAACGTACTTAATTGAAAATCCCCTTTCCAGCAAATAGAGCGATAAAATAATTTTTCATTCAATTGGTGGCTATATTTTACCACGGAGAATTTAATACCTTGTCCGTTTTCGATTTTGGAATGCATGTGAATTTCCGGTAATCCGTGATTTATATCTCACAACAGACATTTTACTTTTATATAGCCAACTGATTTTTCTAAATAATGCCTGTTAAGAGTCCTTTTACTGCTTTTTTTCTATACTGCTAAAATATTAACTATACATATAAATATAAAAATATTAGTCCTTTATTTGGTTTATTGATTCGAAAAGTAAGTCATTATGAAGAATTTATACCAGCGTTAACAGATTAGGTAATAAATTGCAAAATACTCGTAACATAACAGCATCATAGAGGACAGATGACAATAACCAGACATCTGGCGAAGATTTATGAGCCTATCGATTTCGTTTCAAGTGACAAACTGCGAATTTGATATAGATTCTCAAGACGTCAGCAAATTTAGTCTAAGTGGCAGAATAAAGGGATCGTCGCTATCTATAAAAATGCAATTATCTGAAAATAACTTTCGCCGTATTCTTATATAGTCCAGTAATCAGAGGGTTGGGAACATGCAAAATACTGAAGTGGACTATTTTTTTTGCACATGGTACCATTTGGGGTCTGTTAAAAAATGTGCAGAATGCGCACACGTCTGGAGCATAAAAAGAAATGGCGAAAAAAAAGCGGTTTTTGTCTAATTCATTCCAAAATATTGCGGATAGATGCATGGATAGAGCAAAATTATAGTTTACTAGAAAATGTAGGGCAGATCATTACCTACAAAAAAGTTATAACGATTGATGAACCAAGAGAAAAATTTTTGAATTTACTACCAAGCGCGCGAACAACTTTTGCAATGACTCGAGTAAAATTGATTTTTTTTTATAATTCCAAATAGGTTTGGAAGAAGACATTCGTCGCTGCATAACATACCATAACTTAACCTCAAAAAACTATTTTTTGCAAACTCAATTTTCGCAAAAACTATGAGGACTGCAAAAAAATTATGAATACGTTTTTTTGGTAATAATATAGCGTACATTTTTTAATTAAACAATTTTGCTCTATCTGCGATAATTTGGAAAATGTTAGCTTTACCTTTTTTTTGGCCATTTTTTTTGTAAATCAGACGCTCTACGTGTGAGCACTCTACACATTCTTAAACAGCCCCTCGAGAGGTACTATTAATGAAATAAATCGGTAAATTTCCTTTATCTGGAACTTCCACCGTTATGAATTTTTACTTTCATTAGGAATAGTAAAGTGTAACCCAGTTTAGTTCCGCAAATAGTCATTTAATATACCATCGTTTCAAATATTTTTATTGTGTGCCATTTTGTCCCACCATATGGGAAGCATACCAATATTTTACCAGTTTCTACACTGATTCTTTAAGACCGCCATTTTGTATCGGCATTTTGAATTCGTACCAGTTAATCCCTGTATCATTTTCAATGTTGCTGCAAGATATTAAGTAAAATTGAATAAGAAGATTTTTTGAGACATTTTATTTGGCCGCCATTTTGTTTATCACTCTTGAATTCGTACCACAATTTTACCAGTTAATCTCTATATCACACTTAATAGATGTCCAAAACTTGAAATGTATCTAATAAGTAGTTTTTAGACTGATTTTTTAAAATAAGTAGTTTTTAGCTACGTCGCGGACTTACAGACAGACCAACAGACTGACAAACGGATTTGAGAAAATATATTTTTTGGGCATTAGGGATGCTAATACGTAAATATAAGTAAAACCTGCATTTTTTTTCACGATTACAAACACTTCATTTTACCAGTTCATCTCTAAACCACAGTTAATTCTTGCCAAAATTTGAAATCAGTCTATTATGTAGCTTTTTTCATACATATACAGGGGTGCCTCAAAACTACGTGTCATACAAAAGTTACATTTTTTTAAATGATACTCGTATTTGAATTCTCAGTTAGAATCTGGACCAAATTTATTCGTCGTTACCTAGACCTAGCATATCATCGGCATTTCGAAATATTTTGATTTTTGGATATATCGACTCTTTTACTTCCCTCGTAAAAGGAAATTATAGTAATCACGAAAAAATCACTCTTCGAGATTCTTTCAAATCTTCGTTCGAGTTGCTGAAAAACATGTTTTCTCGATGTTTCTGCCTGTTAGCTAGCTAACAAACTACTTACCCTATTGACTTCAAATTTTGGTCAAAAATTAAGAGCCATATGGGGATGATCTAGTAACTTTTTGGTAAAAATCCAACAAGATGGCGGAACAAAATGACCACGTAATAAAATATTTAATCAATCAGCATAAAAAGACTACTTATTAAATTAATTTCATATTTAATGCAAGCAAGCCTGATATAGATATAAATGGAGAAATAAAATGGGCGCCAAATAATTTTTTTTAAAAATCAGCGTAAAAAATCTTATTCAATTTTGTAGAAACATTAAATGAGATTATGGGATAAACTGGTACGAATTCAACATGACGTAACAAAATGGCGGTGTATGTCAATGTAAGAACTACTTGTTGAATTTATTTTAAATTAGTAGTTATAATAGGGGAGCGCCTCCTCCTCCTCCTCCTCTTCCTCTCTCTCATGTCCCTCATTCTTAACTTCCTCCCCTTTTATTCTCATTCGCATCATATTTTTTAATTTTTTCTCTTTGTTCTCCCACATTTGATTTTGCATTCTTAAGTCTTATAAATAGGTGCATCATGATCATTTTAGTATGCCAAGACACATTTACTAAGCTGTGCTCGAGTTGCGTAAAAAGTTATTTTTGAATTTTTCCACCAATTTTGTATAAAACAAAAAGAAAAAATGTGTCAAGTAATAAGTGAATTATGTGTAATCGCGAAAAATTAACTACAACTATCAGACAGTTAAAAGTTAAATATCTCAATTTCTTTGAAGTGATTTCGAAAGATGAATACACCAAGCTGTTTTATCCACTGAAACGAGATTATTTGGAAGCAATTGACTGTTGTGATGATTATTTAGAAGGAATTATAAGCCTTACTACGTTTTTCAATACATTTGGGAAATCATACTTTGTAGGAGAATTAAGCCACCTAATAGAATTTATAGGAGAAGATTGCCAATTTATACCTGCTATTATTGCAACCCAAAAGAGGTTTCAATTATACGAAGATAAAAAACAGGTATTATCAAAGAAAGTTAATCCTATTCGCAAGAGACGTCCCCCTACATATTTAAAATATTATGTTAAATAAATGAAATGGCTGAGTTGCTGATTGCAGTTAAATTATTAGAGGAGAAATTTAGTAATCTTTCAAAAACCTATTTCTCATATTGTATGGCAAGTGGTCCGGAGTGGATAGACTTTTATTGTAATCAATCTGAGGAATTCGTAAAGGCTGCCCTCTGTTGCAACAAATACATTGAAACATTAAATTTTTTTCAACTTATTCAAGATCTAAAAGATATTGGCTTTGGTTACTATTTACAAGACTTGAAGCAATTTATTGACGAGGATACTATTCTTCAAGAAATTGAAAAGGAAGAATAAATTTAATAATATTTACAATGGAGCAAATGGTTACTGAAATGTATGAAGAGTTTATTATATCTGCTGCATACTTCCAATATTTATCAATTGTAGGCGAAGAAGACGCAGAAGCACAAGATTTGTCAGCATATGTTAATAATATAGATCGAATGAAACAATGTAAATTAGCCGCTAAATTTTGTAATGATTATTTAAAATATAAAAATGAGTATGAACTTTTAAATGAATTTAGAAAATTAGATTTAAGGTATCATATTAATTGTATTCAATCATATTTGGTTAATGCAAAATAAAAAGGTAATTAAGTTTTTTTTTATATTTTTATTCATTCATAAAACAATTGTCATATAAAATAACACATTTATCAAAGCACACATACAAGGTGATTTTGAATGATAGAAGCATTTTGGTTCCATTAGCTTTAGCGCTGGTTGTTCATCTATTTCAATCACATGCTTTTTAGAATATTTCTGTATAAAATCCTTTTTTTCGCTTCCTTTTACAAAAACAAAATCTGCTTTCTTCGTAAGTGTTTCAATTATTTTTGGGAAATGATGTAATGGAGTAAATCCATTATTCCAATGTATACAATGATAATTTTTCGTTAACCATACCGCCTGCTTGTGACAATCAGGTGAAAGAAACTCCATTGGAAAAGGCTTTTTAAAAATGTAATGAGTCATTTCATAACCATCAAAAGCTGCAAGCTCTTTCGGTATAAATGTATTTTTTTCATCTTTGAATCCTTGAATATCTATAACCAATCTCATATTTTCAAAGCAGCAAATTTTTTAATGAGACTTTTTTTACTTGAATAATTTGCAATTTCTTCTTTCAGTTGATTAATTTTAAAAATAAATTTTTCAATTTGTAGTTGTAGTTTTGATGTCATGATTAAAACTAAAAGCTTTTGAAAATTTCTTTAAATTAAATCGAAATATGAAAATAGTGGGGATAAAGTTTATAATTGTTTCACAATTTTAGTAAGAGGGTTGTAGCTAAATAATTTGTCATGTAAAATAAGACAATAAGCAGAAGTATCTTTTTTAATTGCATTGTGTGTCTCAAATTCAATTCTCATTACTACGGATCCCGTTTGAATTGTTTCTTTTTGATGGGAGCAATCAATATGTGTAATAGGACTAATGTTTTTGAATTGTTCAGGATTAAAAATGGGTTCATTTGGAACACCATAGTAAGACTGTCTAAAGTTGGCAAACATTTCGTATAAAGCAGAAAATTTGTTTTCTTCGAAATTTAAGTACAAATCGTGATAAGGATATCTTTCAGAATTTAAATATACTCTAATATTTGACAAGGTAATATTGTCAAATTTACTCATATCTTTAACAATTTTCCCTTTTCTGTTTTCTTGAAAGCCAATCACAACATGACGAGGAGCTTCTAGTTTACTAGTTGTTTTTACCGGCCATGTGTGACGGGTTGTTTCGGTTAGAGAAGAATATTCAACAAGTTCCCAACTCCTGAATCCTATCAATATATCTTTATTTGATTCTAATATTTTTGATAGAGCAAGTTGTTGTGGCATATCAACTAGAATGTGAGGAACTTTCCAATAAATTTTATCGAAAGTAACCAATGGAGTGTCAGGAGCAGTAACAAGGTGTGCCGGATCTTCTTTGAAAATAACACCATCTAAATCATCAGTTGATCTAATAAGAACCAATTCCTGTTTCATATTCATAATAATTTTTCTGTAATCTTCAAAAAATCCTAAAAGCATTTTTAGTGGTATGGATACGGAGAATTTTCCATCATTATCAACTAAAATTGTATCACCTTCTTTCCGATGTGGAAACCAACCTGCATTTTCCAGTTTTAAACTTTCGTTGGTATTGTGAGAAAGGTAGCTTTTTAAGGTTGATGCTAATCCAACATTTCTTATTTTTAGTTCATAGCGGATTTCTCTGAACAAAAAGGCTATACCATTGTTAATAAATAGCAATTCTTTCTTATATTTACCTTCTGTATTAGTTAATTTTCCTTCGATATAAAGTAAACTATCTGATGGTAGAGTGTAAGCATCGAGTTCTTGAATTGGGATCCTTATTTCATCATTGTAATCGAATTTTGAAGAAATATATGGTTGATATGTGTGAAGCTCAGAACTGACGATGGAATTGTCTACATAAAGCTTTTCGTTTACGTTTAATATGTTCATTATTTTAAAACAGTGAAACCCAAGGATGTGAGAAATTTACGATTATCTCGTCTTAACTTGTTGGTGTTGGATTTGATACTGAACTGTTGTTTAGGCTTTTTCTTTTTATAAGTTTCTACTTTGTTGATAGTGGTAGGGGCAAGTCTCATCCCAAGGGCTCTATTATATCTAACAACCATTTTATATTTCACTTGTTTGTAAATGTAACCTTACTGTTATAGTTTCTCCTCTAAAACTGATAAGTTCTCCATCTTGATCAACTATTTTAACTGTTATATTGTTAATTGCTTTGACGCTAACTGGAAAATACAAAATAGGCAAAGGAGATTCAACTATTTTATACCCTGGAGCTACAGTTGGATAAAACTGGTGAATAATATGAACAGGTTTACCATTATTGTAAGAACCGACACAAATATTACAGTCAATACAAATAGCATTCACCTTAGTTATTTTTGCAACATTATCTGATTCTTCCTCTTTCATAGCTTCTAGTATCCTGCTATTAAAACCCAACATTTTTCCTATCGAATCTTCCTTGGTAAAATCAATTATTCTACTACACATTAAAAAAGTTTTTAGAGTATTAACATTTGCTTTTAAAAGAAAAAAAATTTTTTCATTCGGAAATAAATCTTCTATACTTTCTCTTATGTATGTTTCTATATCTGTAATGTCATAAGTTCCGTCGGGAATAACAATTACTTTTTTATCTATATAAAATTTATTATATCCTTCTTTTATATTGGGGATAGTCATAAACGTTTCAAAATCAGCTAAACCCAGGTAATATTGTTTTTCATCCTCTAAATATATTTCCTGATATGGCAATTGTGGTAGACATTGCAGTTTATTTATGAATGAGATATTACAATAAATAATGAGTTTATATATTTTTTTGCAAAAATTTTAGGGATAGTTGACCACAGTTATATGAATTAAATTTTTGTTTATTTTCATAAGTATAAAATACATCCACTTTGCCATTCGAATTAAAATATTTGAGAAGTTCAAAAGGTGGTTTTAAATTTCCATAACTATCAAAATATATTACATTTTTGTTATTTTTAATATAAGCAGTCCAATGAGATCCTTTATTTTGTTTTTTATCCAAATTTACAATACCACATTCTTTCAGATTAATTTTTTTTGGAAGTTCATCGAGCATAAAAACACCTCTAAAGCCAGTTATTTTTAACAGCTTTACATATTTAATAATATCATTGTTCGTAAGTGCTCTTTTTGGAAAACTTATTTTGAGTTTTTTTTTTGTCTGATTGCTTTCATTTTGACGGATCCTCCTTTATAAGGTCTAATAAATAGTCCCTTTCCTTTATATGGTCTAATATATAATCCTTTCCCTTCTTTAGAAGCATTTTCCATTGCAATATTATGTCTATGTATTTCTTCTAGTTGCTGTTTAGCTGCTTTAGCATCATTTACTGCCTTAGCAATTCCTGCCGCGCCTCCACCTAGTGCACCCAGGGCGCCAAGAATGGGAAACAAAAGAGGTAGAAATCCTCCAATTTTTTTGGGTGTTCGAATGATACGTTTTTTTCTCAATTTAAGTTTACCCCCTTTTGTATTTTTTAATCCCAAACCGAACTTTCTTTTACCCTTCATTATTCCTGCAACACTTAAAGCTGCAATTTTTTCACCAATAGAAGAATCTTTAGCTTTTACCCTATCCCAGGCTTTTTTTTCTAATATTTGGTCAGATATGTGTCTTTTTGATAAATCTTCAGTCTGAGAGTAAGATATATCATGTTCTTTGCAAGCGGAATCCAATGGATTTATACCAACGTCACCTCTAGTTAATCTTTTTTCCAAGTTGGTGCCGGGACCACAATAATTATATCCTGGTATATGAACTTCGAAAGGTAGTTTGCTAATTAATTTATTTACTAAACCAGAGCCTTTTCTATTACGTGTTTTAATAGTTTTTTTCAACTTATGGCGACCCACAGTCATTGAAGTTCTTTTTATACTAAAAGCACATTGACATTTTTCTGGTATAAATACTTTTACAGCTAAAAATATTTACTAGTGTGATTAAGAATGAGGATTGAAAAACAAAAATTCTCATTACCAGTAAATAATCATGATGAAAAAATTTTAAGTAAACAGTTGAGAAAGCATGGTGACTTATTTTGCGGTGGTTCAAAAAGAGGGCTTATAGTTGGTTGCAGTGGTAGCGGTAAAACCAACGTTATGCTTACACTGCTCGAGCATCCAAATGGAATTAGGTTTGAAAATGTCTATGTTTATTCAAAGTCATTAGATCAACCAAAATATGAATATTTAAGAAAGTTGTTAAAACCTATGAAAGAAATTGGATACTTTGAATATGATAGCGATGAGAACATTATTTCACCTCATGAGATAAAGCCAAATTCCGTTATCATTTTTGATGATATTCCTTGTCATAATCAATCTATTATTAGGGACTATTTCACGCATGGAAGGCATAGAAACACCGATTGTTTTTTTATTTTTCAAGGATATTCCTCAATCCTTAAACGTCTAATTCGAGAAAATGCAAACTTATTAATTTTATTTAAACAGGACTGTTTGAGTTTAAAACATATATATAATGACCACTGTATATTGGATATGACATTTGATCAGTTTAAAAATATTTGTGCTAACTGTTGGATGGATCCATATGGCTTTCTTGTAATTGACAAAGATTGTGAAGTAAATCACGGCAGATATAGGAGTAAATTCGATTCCTTTATATATTTATAAAAGTAAAAAATTTGCAGTTTTATTTCATTTAAAACTTGTACAGCATGGATAAACGTTTAGCTCGAGAATTAATAAGATCGAGACAAGCCGTGAAGCAGAAATATCAAAGCTTGAAATTAGCTACTTCTACTGCTCAGTCCGAATTAGAACAAACTTATAGACCAATAACACAACCACTTAAACAGCTAATTTCAAGTATTGGTAAATCCGAACCATTCGATTTAAAAGAAGAAAGAGTTTCAAAGTATGAAGATTTCAAAACACCTACAAAGCTTTATAAAACATCAACTCCGACGAAAAATATTCAGAAAACAGGAAAAACTCCGTCACTCCCTACAGAACTACCAACATTTTTAAATGACAGTAGTATCACTTCTTCCTCTCCTGTAGTACAACCATTGTCATCAACTGTTATAGCAGAAACTTCAGATCCTTCTAGTGACACAACAACAAATTTAAACTTGTCAGACATATTGGAATAAACTAGAAAAACAATTCAAACCTATGTTGGTACACCATCATATAAAGATTACTTAGCAGATTTTCATGAATTACCCAGATCGTATATTGATGAGGGTGTGAAAGATACACAACATAAATTTGACCATTATTATGGAATAGTTCATGACCTCGAAACGGATAAGTTTTCTTTTGGTTTAACACAGATACCGGTAGAAATTATTGGAAAAGACATTAAAGTGGGAGGAATAACGTACACAGGCACGCCAGGTTTATACGAATTGCTTTTCAAAAAAGAACCGAAAGGTTATAAGAAGGAAGATTTAGATAATTACATGAACATTCTAGCTAAAACAAATGTATATCGTAGGAATTTTGATTCAAATGAACAAGTTCAAGGAAATACATCACACAAATATATTACAATAATAGGACCATATTTACAAAGAAAGGGGATTACAAAGACAAAAACCTTGCCAAGATTAGTTACAGCATTTAACAAACCAAAACCTCCGTTTAGAACAACTAGAGCCAAATCTACAGGAAAGGGATTAATTTTGAAAACAAACAGATCAAATACAGACTATGTATACTGGAATAATGTTAACGAAATTGTTGATAGGCTACGTTTATTAATTTCATCAAGTGATGCGGGAAATAATGCTCATAGTAACGAGAAGATAAAGTAATACTATAAATAACAGCTATCAAATATAATCATATTTATTGTTTAATGAAAGCTCAACATGACAGTTGATAAATTTGGACGCCATATTTCAAAACAAAATCAAGAGAGAATAAGTGACATTAATAATTTAAAAAGGAGATTAGGTGAAGATGAAACAAATAATGAAATCTTTGCTAAAAAGCTTAAGGTTTTTGATGAAAATTTTTTAAAGTATGAAAACCAGATTAAAGGATGCTATACCTCAATTGAAAACGTTAATAAACAGTTGCTAACGCTAAATCAAATAAGTAAAGATTTGCAATTTTTAAATGAACATGTTAAAAAGGAAGACAAAAAATTAAGTGATGATATCAACAAAATTAATAAAATAATGGAAACAAATATAAGAGAAGTAATAATTGAAAAACACAAGGAAAAAATTAAACAATTAAGAACTTTTATAAAAAGGTTAGATGATGAAAAAAAAAGAAATCAAAATAGCATTCTTAACAGTAGAACAATTGACCAACTCACTTTGGAAGAAAATCAACAATATATTTCCTTGGAAAATATAATGTCCAGTGTAATTAAGAAATTAGAACAAGAATTAAATAAAACAGAGGAGGAATTAAAAAATAGTGATAGTAGATCAACTACTTTCTTAACTGGAGAGATAAAAAAATCCTTTAATGCGTTAGAAAAGGAGATTACTAAAATTAGTAAAATTTTAAATGAAAAAAGTTATACAATACAAATTGATAAATTGAATGAATGGGAAAAAACATATAAAAGTTATATTTCGAATTATTACAAAACATAGAAAGTGAACTTCCTTAAAATTGAATAAACAAGTTTGTTGTCATGACAACCGTTAAACAACAAGTCGTTAATGAATTACATAAACCTGCTAGAAAAAACTACAAACGCAGAAGGGTGGTAGTGAAAGGGTTAAATGATCTTTTTCAAGCTGATTTGGTTGAAATGTTACCCTATGCCAAATTTAATAAGGGATTTAAATATATCTTGATTACCATAAATGTATTTTCTAAGTATGTTTGGGCCGAACCGTTAAAATCTAAATCTGGAAAAGACGTAACAGCGGCAATGAAAAAAATATTAATCAGTGCAAAAACTCCACCAAAAAACTTGCAAACGGATAGAGGGAGAGAGTTTTTCAATGTAAATTTTCAAAATTTGATGCAACAATTTCGAATTAACCATTATAGCACGTTTTCCAATTTGAAAGCGAGTATAGTAGAAAGAGTGAACAGGACTTTAAAGAATAATATGTGGAAAATATTTAGCATTCAAGGAAATTACAAATGGTTTAATATATTAGCGGATATTGTAAAAGATTATAACAATACAAAACATTCTTCAATAGGAATGAAGCCAAAACAAGTAAATAAAACAAATGAAAATAGAATCTTGAAATCTGCATTTACTCATGCTAAAACGTTAGATATAAAATCTCCAAAGTTTAAAGTGGGTGATCACGTACGAATAAGCAAGCATCGAGAGGCATTTTCAAAAGGTTACACACCAAATTGGTCAAATGAGATATTCCACATTAAAGAAGTTAAGATGACAAACCCTTGGACATATTTAATTCAAGACGAAGATAATCAGGACATTCTGGGTGGTTTTTATGAGCAAGAATTACTAAAAGTAAAGCATACCGATGTGTATCTTATTGAGAAGATTTTGAGAAGGAAAGGAAACAAAGTTTATGTGAAATGGTTAGGACTTGATAAAAAATATAATACATGGATTGATAAAAAAAATATTGTTTAATTAAATTGAAATTAAATTTTAGTTAAATTTGTTTTATTTCTGTTCCTCACTTTATGCTTTAGCTGATACAAATTACAAAGTCTTAATGTGCTAATTAATTTCAAATAAAATTCACATTTACTAAACTAAAATTTTATTAAGTAAAACATCAAATACAATTTTTATTAAAACGTGTCAAATATATTTTATTTCTATGTTCCTCAGATAATATCGAATCTAGAATAAGTTTACAATCATTTATTCTTTTTTCAAAACGGAGTCTATCTAAGTACCACATCTGAAAGTTACTCCTACGGGCTTGTCTGTAAGCAAAGCTCCACTTCACTAACACATGCACCTTATTGTTCTCTTCCAGAAAAGATATTGTTTTCTTCGTAATATTTTCTTTTTGATCCATTTTCATTGTTTTCTTCGTAATATTTTCGTTTTGTTCCATTTTGCTTCAATTTGTTTTCCATTTGTTCAGGATATAAAGCAAGTAATTCCATCATAGTTGAAACATTTTCACTGTTAGGATTTTCTGTTGGACCTATTATATTATAAACATGCGTACACAAGTCGCCACAATCAGATGAAATATTATTTTGAAATATTTTGAAATATGTATTGAATTCTTGCCTTTTAAGTATAGATAATCTATAATCAATAATTTCCTTTAATCGCCACAAATTGTCCAAAGACTCTTGTCCTAAGTATATGAAGTGTGGGCCTTTTGTAATTTGTAGAACAGGGGTATCATTTATTTTCTGAACCTGCAGATGAATGTTGTTTATATTCACACTGGTTTGATCAACTTGAGGAAAGTAGAAATTGTTTACAATAATTCCTTGATGAACACAAATGTCTTTCTAATTTTCTTCGGTTAGTGCGATTGAAAATCCAGTTTTTCCACCAATTACAATTTTTGGAGAAAAATCATTTAAACTAATGCCAACAAGAACAAATTTTGACAAAGAATTATTTAAAAAATAAATTTTTGAATTAAGAAGCGTTTCCAAAGGTTTATGAACCACGGCGTTGTTCATAATGACTAAACGAGACTGAAACATATTGTGTTATTCTTGTACTTAAATATTCTCATCCTCACTTTCTTTAAAGTTTCGATTAAAATGAATTAATGAAAAAATAGATTTCCAGTTTGAAATTTGTAATAAAGATAAATAATTAAAATGGTAATGTATAAAAATAATGCAAAGTTTAATGTAACACTAATGATGGAAAAGTAATAATTTTTGAATCCGTCATAATAATTGGTACAGTTGGGGGTTAAAATTTGTAACTGATTATTTTTAAACTCTAACCTTTCTATCCAATTTGTATCAAAAATAGATCGATTTGGATAATGATACAAAATTTTAAAAAATTTACTTGCATTTTCATTTCCATTTATTTGTTCCATCCAACTAATTGTACTATTGTTAATTAATCCAATTTTCATAAATTTACAATATTTACTTAGAGTGACGTCTGTTTTATTAGAAAAACATATTTCACACTGTGTTACGCCAGGGGGATGATGAACATAAAAAACATTTTGGAAAATAAAATAAAGAAGAATAAATTGAGATCTACTGGTAGTCATTAAAACAAATTAATAATTATATTCCAAATTTATTAACATTAAGCAGATACTTTCACCACGAAAGCAAAAGCAGTTGTAAAGAAATAACAATAAAATACTTAATTTAAATATATGTAAAAGTTCATAAATAAGGATATTAATAATACTATATAAAATGTGTAGCTTGAAGACTTATTTTGAATGGTTACAATTATTCGATTCCTATTTTTCCATAAACAGTTATTTAAATCACAATTCCTAGCAAATTTCTTATGCTCCACAATAGGATCATCATAACTTAACCAATCAAAAATTTCAATACCACAATAAAAACATTTACAAATATCATTGATTGAAGTATAGTAAAAGCCAGCTCCAGCTAACACTTCTGGTCTCAATTTTCCTTTCCATTTTTTAAAAGTGGAAAGTCCTTTTTCATATGTTTTAAAATAACTGTTATCAATTTCTTTGTCAAAAGTTTCTATGCACATTTTGTGAAAGACTTATGAAGACTAACTTTGGTTTCAAAAACAACAAATTTAAATACCTTATAATATCTACATAAATATATCTAAATCTTCATGTTCTGCATTCCATTGACACAAAGCAATATCTTGGTGTCCCCAAGCTAATGTATTAAAACTATAGGGAATTTTATACCGCTTATCATCTTCGGAACTCAAAGCCAATTTATTAATTAACTCTGTAAAAATTGTATGTTGTCTAGATAGAAAAACATACATTGAACAAAAGGTTTTAGAATGATTTTCAACAACATCTTTATAATGAATAAAATCCAACTGCTTTTTAATTGCACTTTTTTTAACACCTTTTGCTTTTTTTGTTAAACTGTTTTCCGTTTTAATACAATATGCTTTTGCTCCAGTACCAAAGAAAGCAGTAATGGGTTCACCAGCATATTCATCTTTGAATTTTCCTATAACTCACTTTGTAATAGGCATTTCATGAATATTATTAAATTCATAATTAGATGTGTCAAATTTGTGAATATTTTTTATCATGTCAGAATAAATATTTGGAGTTGTGACTTCTAAAATGAACGAATTTATATCGGTGTATAAAAGTGAAATATTTTCCTGATAAAGAGGTTTTAAAAAATTATAAAAGAAATCATACATGACAGTTTTAGATATATCTAATATTGAGAAGCCTACATATATTGGTTTATTGTAAGTAACTTGAATCTTTTGCATTTGAATAGCTACCAAGTTTTCAGAAAATATTGTTAAGTCCTTGAAATATGGTTTTGCAATTAAATTCTCAGCACCATCTTTTCTTCTATTTTTTTCCCACTCTGTAACAAGTCTTACGTCAATTCTCCTATCAACACTTTCCATAGTCTTGCCATAAATACTATTATTTGCCAACTTGTAAGTATTACGATCAAATTCATTCTTTGAATCATTTCTTAATCTTGAATTCAAGTCTATATATTTTTTCAACCAATCAGATTGAGAAAACTGTAAAACTCTATGAACTTTAGTTAACTTGAGTCCATGTTCCAAACATTGTTTTAATAATTGATAGTGAATAACATATTTTGATTTATCATTTAAATTGGGTATTAATTTTATGCATTTAGAATTTGGCGGTTTAAAGTTTTCTGGACAAAACGGAAAATCGTTATGATAGGAATGTAGACTTGTAGGATATTCTAAATCAACTTCTAAAACATATCCCTTATTAGATTTTTTAGAAATATTCATAATATTTAAATCATTGATTTCTTTATCTGTTAACCAAACAAAATCTCCCGTTGGAATGTGCTGTGACATTGCATAACCTTACAAATTTGTTGCATCATAATAAATTATGTATTTAGTTGGCTTTAAAGGATCAAAATTTAAAAGAAATGGGTTATTAGCTTCAGATTTTCTACAAATGCAAGAGCTCACACCACCGCGAACGCTTTTTTTGAAAAAGTGTATCATATCTGGATCAGTTAACAATTCTAACTCTATTCCAGTATAACGCAAACACGCCTCCCAGGATAAACCTGGAAAAGTGTAAAAATGAGCTGGATCGAGCTTATATGTGGATAAACAAGTGCTTCTAAAATTTTCAAAAATATCTGCCAAAAGTAAAGTATCAGAGAGTAAGTAAACGTCGGAGTATTGACCAAGAGATTCACATTTAAACAATTGCCAAACCTTTACAGCTCTTTGGTATTCTGCATCACTGATGTACTCATCCGTTAAAGTATTATAAAATTGGTCTTTCTGAGGTAAAGTTGTTTCTTCTAATTTTAAATAATCATCAATATAACTGTAAGGAAATACACCTTTTTGCCGAATAAGTTTAAATCTTTCTTCATCATTGAAAATTTTTTTTATTTCCTTACATTGTTCATCTTTTAAGCTTTCAGAGAGTTTTGATAAAGAATGGGATAGAAATTGAAAAGAATCAATAAACCTTAATGATATATTTTTTTTCTTAGCCTTTTGTGTCTTTTTATCAAAATAGTTATCCACATGAATAAGCTTTTCAAATGAAATATATTTTTCCTTGTTTTGTGCGATAACTGTTAGTTGTTCTTTGTTTAAGCATAATTTTTTAAGAAATAGATGACAATCATAATTACGCAAATTATGCAATATAACTGGAATAAAGTTAGGTATTCTGTAATTTATGTTGCAGAGTCAATGAGCTGGACCTCTATAAAGACCGGTTATATGACAATGATCTGCAACCCTGTCATTTAAAAGAGGTTTATTACAAATATGACAAACTTTTTCATAGTTATGATAAATTTTGTCCAGTTCGTTCAAAGGGATCATTTTTTTAGGAGCCTTTAAATATTTATTGTATATGTTATACACATCTCTTTCTAAAGAATTTATAAATAATGTATCACAATTTTGACCTCTATATTTTTCAAATTTAGAATAATTACCGTCGAAGGAACATTTAATGTAATAGGCAAATGAATGTGGAATATGTTCATATTGTTTTAAGGTGTATGAAGTATTAGGAATTTTATCAACATTGTCATTATTTAAAGGCTTTAAAATGCATTCAAAATCTGAATACACCACGAAAGGAACTTTCATTTGTTTATGATAATTTACAAATTTCAAAATATTATCATATGAATAGTTTCCAAACTTATCTTTTATTAATTCTTTAGAAGGTAGGTTAATTCGTAAATGATCACAATCATAGCTATTGTGTTGTAATAAATTTTCTTCTGTAGGGAAATATTGTAAACAACCATCGCAAATATATTTTTTTCCGTGATGTTTAGAAATTTGTGCAGAAACTAGTTTTGATAAATCTTTAATATAGCAATAATGAAAAGTTTTTTCATCATCATCACTTATTAACAATAAATTGACATGTTGATTTTTTTTATTCGATGAATAATAAAGTGGACCAATTACTTCATACCTCTTTTTAGGATTTATAATTTCTAATCCATATACATTAATAGAAATGTTATTTTTTTCTTCAAAAATCTTAATGTTCTTTAGCAACATTGGAAATTCTATACCTGACATATCCAAAACAGAAGAGTAGTGTGGGTAGGATGAAGTTTCAAAATCTAATCCGCGTGGTTGGTGAAGAGCAGACACAACTGCCCAGGCGAAGCAAAAGTTGTCATCATTCCTAATGTTGATCACAGCTTGACGTCTCTTGATCTCTTGAGGAAGTTCGATAAAAGATGAGGCTCTCAGCGGATTGTGCTTGTTAACATTAATTTCCAAATGAAGTAAATTCATCAAAGCCCATCCTGCAACGTAAAAATTAAAAAATTACTTTTTTTGTTGCTGTTGTAAAATCGAAAATAAATTCTTTACCTGAATCTCTTTCTGCAAATTCGTCAGCTTTCTGGTCAATAATGGTGCAGATTTGCTCTAACAGTTCTTTTTTCTGATATCCCTGGCAAATGACTTGGAACGGCGCATTAAAAGATTTGACATCATAGCTGTCGCTGCTGAGGTTAAAATAGAAACCGAACAGTTCCATATTTAGCTTGATACATTTATGTTTCTGCAGTTCTTGATCTATTAGATGTGCAATTTTGTATTCCAAATGTTGAAAATATTCTTTCACATTTATGAAGTTTTGGTGTGAGGAAATCCTATAAGATATTATTCGTTCCCTGAATGCTGACTTGATAATTTCAACACCTTCCTCCGAGCCTATTTTGGAATTGTTCTTGTGCACACTAGATCGAAGATGTCCACCCCATAGACTGTGGTTTATATTTTTCTTGCATTCTTTACAATACTTTACAATATTTGTAGAATCTATATAAATTAAGAAAAAAATATTTTACAAAATATTTTACAAAATATGACATGAAAAATAAAATGTTCTTACCTTTAACAAGCTTTGGTTTTTTCAACCAACTGTTGAGTTTTGTGGAATTTCCGTTAACATGTTTTTTAATATGTCGCAGTAAATTATCCTTTCTAGTAAAGACTTTATTACATGTTACACACTTATGCATTTCTGAAGTTTTCTGCATAATAATAATAATAAAATTAATATTGTGCAATTCTATTTAGTTATAGTCAAATTTTGAAAAAAGCAATTGCATTTTTGAAGTTCTTTGTATAATAATAAAATTAATATTGTGCATTTTTATTTAGTTATAGTCAAATTTTGAAAAAAGCAATAGAAATTAATTGACTTTATGAATCCATTTCTTCAAATGAGTCAACTAATTTGTCAAAGGCCTGTTTAACATAATTCACCGTACTTTCGTCTCCCTTTTTAATTGTGATCAAATTAGTTAAATTTTGAATAGCGAAACCCAGACACTTAAGGTTTGCTATTTGTTTTTTATTTTTTTTATTAATTTTAAATTTTTTTTTAATGATAAATGATGGTTTCGAAATTGAATTTTGTTCAACTGGTGAATTATTAGGAGAAATATCCGAAGTCAAATTTGCATCAATTTGTTTTTCTTGCGGATCAGAATTTACAATAGCATATGGTGAATTAATAGAAGATATAGCCGAACTTAAATTTTGATCAATTTGTTTTTCTTGCGAATCAGAATTTACAATATCATATGGTGAATTAGTAGGACAAATAGCCAAACTTAAATTTTGATCAATTTGTTCTTCTTCCGAATCAGAATTTTCACTAAACAAAAAGGGAGAGCAAATTGGTCTCGGAGAATTAATTGGCGATTTTAATGTTAAATAATTTGGATTAGATTTTTGAAAACAAACAATATCCTAATAGCTAGAATTTTGAGTTTCGTCAATGTCATTCAGTTCTTCAAGAGTTTGTTTAGTTTTTGTTGTAATTAAGTCCGTTTTGTTGTCAATAATGTCATTAAGATCGTCAAGAGTTTGTTGTTGAGTAGCTGTAAATAAATATTTTTCGTTGTTGTGTTTGTTGGCATTATTCTGAACTTGGCTATTGTAAATAATTTCATTCAAGTCCTGAATAGTTTGTTGTTGACTAGTTGTAAATACGTCTGTTTCATTGTTTTGTTGGTTTGCAAAATTCTGCATTTGAGTACATGTGTATAAGTCAAAGTCATTGTCAATTATTTTGCTACTCGATGCCAAAAAATTGTCCATTATGAAAAAAATCGTAATAACAAATAAAAATGCCACAAATGTACATAAAAATGTCACCAATATATATAAGAATTAAATCTTGCCAAATAAAAATGTTAGAAATAAAAATAAAAATTTACCAAATAGACACAATGTAAACACCAGAAAACTCGCAAGCTCTGCACAGTGTGAATGCAGAAATCAATTGCATTCGTTTCTTCGCTGAGGCGATTTTATATGCAAAAGTTAATCACATGTGTCCTACTTAAAGTTGAACGACAATCTCTAAAAACCACTTTCCCAAGCCGATCAACAACCTTACCCCCCCCCCCCACCCACCCCCCCCCCCCCCCCCGAATTTCCGAGACTAAAATCCCGGTTCCCCAATTTCGGGCTACCCTCTTCAGGTTAAGTTAAGTTAGGTTAGGTTATGTTAGGTTAGGTTAGGTTAGGTTAGGTTAGGTTAGGTTAGGTTAGATTAAAAGAAGAAAAAAAAAAAGGAGAAGGAAAGAAAAAGAAGAAGGAAGGAAAAAGGAGAAGGAAGGAAAAAGGAGAAGGAAGGAGAACGGAGAAACATATAAAAAAGAGAAAGAAGGAAGGGAGAGAAAGAAGATAAGGTGAGAGTGAGGGGGGTTTAAGGGGGGCGAAGCCCCCCTTAGGGGGGTTGGCGGAGCGGGGCGAAGTCCCCCTTGGCCCCCCCCGAGGAAACTGACAGGGAAAGGGACAGCGAAAAAAGAAAAAAAAAAAACTTAAGTATTGCAGGTAGTAAAAGTGGTGGTTGATGGGATATATACTTAAGAACATCCACTCGACGATCATACAGTATCATTCGCTGTAATATCAGTTGTCGATATTATTTTATAAGCTATAACCAAAATTGTTTTTTATCAAATATATCTATCTAAATCTAAAGCTCCTAACGATGGCAGAAAATATGATTGGAAACGCTGACCAAATTGAAGAAAATAATGTGGAGAACGCCGCTCAAATTGAAGAAAGAAAAGAAATTTTTATTAACTTGGAAGGCGATTCCATCACTTATAAACATTCATTTTTGGACAAATCATCTAGGCTTGTTAGAAGATCATTCTTATGTAACATCGACATTAATTATATTGAGGAGGAAGAAGAAGAGATGGAGGAAGATGATCAGGAAATTGACGAAGGAGTGGACATGGATGGACAACTGCTAAATTTAGGAACCGAGGCTGACGTAAAAGTAAGCAAGTTTAGGGCTAGTGAATTATTTAATAATTTTGAAGAAAAAGATGTATGTGTTATACAAAGCTACTCTAAAATTGAAAGTCGAAGACTAGGAACATTTGCTATTTGCCTTCCTTGTAGTGCAATTCACATGAGATATTTACGGAGAGGGGAGTCCGATCATGTGAGCTGCCACTACAAAAGAGCTTATGTTGTTAGTGCTTCTGATTTACATTGTGCTATTTGTAGGATACATCTTTTTCTACTAATTCCTGAACATGCTTGCTTTTACTGCAACAAAAATGAAAAAAAAGAGATAGAAGATTATGTTGTTAAATATTAATAATAAACATAGTTTGTAAAGGTGATGGGTAGATTATTTCAACAATATTAATTTTAAATATAGGTTATAAACGTAATGGGTAGATTATATCAAAAATATTAATTTTAAACATAAATTGTAAAGATAATAAGTAGAATACGTCAACAATATTAAATTTAAAAAATGTCAACTGTTACTATAAGCGGTTATATATTTTTATTGCTATATGTAAAATACTTCTTTTTATTCTAACATCTGACACTGTATTTGTAAATGAAATAGCTAATCATATGTAAAAAAAAAGGGTCGATTATGTCAACTGCCACTAGAAGCACTCATATATTAGCATAACATTTTGTTAACGCTTGTTTCTGTATTCAATTGAGTTTTCTCTTACTTGATGCAAATTATATTAATATTATTAGTATAATTAAAAAGTAGTAGATTAGGCTATGCCGGTCCGACAATCAAAACCGTCATTTTTACATGTAAATTCCCATAAGAAAATTTAAGCTTCCATTTGCAAAAGTGGTGCCATTTTAGGGCGTGGCACTTTTTGTGTAAACCCATAACAATTGTTTTGTTATGTAATGTGAAAATTAGTATGTATTAAAAAACTTGTTAGATCATTGTTGTCGTTTCAATATAGGAAAAGGAAAAAATGTGTGTCAATTATTATATATATTTACATTTACTTTTTTTTACAAAATTATTTGTTACCAGAGTTTTCACAAACACAAATTATAAAAAATATTATCCTCTTTTTAAAATTACAACAAAATGATGTCTAATTACATCTTTGAAGATTTGTACCAAATAGTAATATCTAGTGCGACATACAGGACAATTGTTTACCATTATAGAACAACCATTTTCATCATTCCATCTTAAAATACATTTTAAACAAAAAATGTGGGAACATGTATTTGGTCTACATGAATCATAATATTCGATTATTTCAAAACAAATAGCACAAAACACTTTTTTCTCTTCACTCTCAGTTTTATTCAAATTTTTTAAAACAATCCCATTATTTTCTTCTCGAACTAATGGTATATTTTTTTCTTGAACTCCTGGTATAATTTCTTCGAGGCTAATTGTCTGAAGCGGAATGGATCGATTTCTTTCTCCAACTGATTCACTCATTTTATTTTAATATTATTATTAATAGATTTATTCAACAGATTTTTTTCTTTTAACAGTCACTCGTACCTTAACATACTAAAATGATCTTGATGCACCTATTTATAAGACTTAAGAATGCAAAATCAAATGTGGGAGAACAAAGAGAAAAAATTAAAAAATATGATGCGAATGAGAATAAAAGGGGAGGAAGTTAAGAATGAGGGACATGAGAGAGAGGAAGAGGAGGAGGAGGAGGCGCTCCCCTATTATAACTACTTAAATTATGTCCAAAATTCAAGTATGATATACATATATATAAATATATATATATATATATATATATATATATATATATATATTTATATATATATGTGTTACTTGTGTTATACCCTGTAATAAGAAGCAATGTGGAGGAAAATGGGAATACATTGCCTCTTAAGGCAGGGTTTTCTAAGATTTCTCGGGTATATCAAACTAGCATATTCGCAATTAGCAAGAAGATGCTCATTTGATGGACATATCTTATGCAGGATGTTGCATTTAAAATAAAGAAATTGATCTGATCTATCTATTTTTAGTGACCACAATAGTAATTTAGGTTGAATGATGGTCAATAAAACGCACATAGAATATCTAGTGTTATAATTAGTCGACGTTTCAACATCTATGAGGTCATCTTCAGGACTCTAAAAATTAAGAACTGGTGTTATATATAGTTTTCTTTTAAGAGGTAATGTTCTTTAGAAAATGTATGTGAGAAAATAGAAAGAAATAACATGTCTTACAACTATGAATATATAATCTAAAACCTACAATGTATCCTTATATTTTTTAAATTAACGGTAGATATAAAAACACATTAAGCATATAAAACAAAAACACACAATGTACATGGCACGACGAGGTTAAAATATAATAGGTCTTGAAAAAAGATAAAATAAAGTTAGATTAAAATCAATGTTGACTAGCACATATTTACAAACAAATGCGGTTTTCCGTATTTAATGTATTTTTATATGTACCGTCAATTTTAAATTAGTAAGATCCGCTATAGGTTTTTAGCGTATATACGTATAATTTAAAAAAAAATATTTATTTCTATTTTCTCACATATATTTTCTAAAGACATTGCCCCTTAAAAGAAAACAATATATAACACCAGTTCTTAACTTTTAAGGTTCTGAAGACGAGAGGTCAAAAAGTCGACGAAGACAACATTAAGTTGTCTGTGTGCGTTTTATTGACATCGTCCAACCTAAAATACCTCCCCAAAAAAGAAGTTGATGGTCATCGGTTAGTTAAATTTCCGATCGTCTTTTGTTTGGTTATTTGTAAATTCTCACGATACTGATAAGAACCAAGTACTTTTGATAAATATATAATAGAGTCTCTAGGCATCGTTTAAAATATAACCAGACACCCTCTACATAAATGTAATAAATAAAACAGCAGATGAACCAGTTTTTGCAAAGAATATTGATTTAAAAACCTTTATTTTGGTGAAGTATTCTTGTGAGTGGCAGAGCTTCTTTTATTTTCTAATATAACGGATATCAACCTGAAAAAAATTCCTTCCGCCTCTTTGCGATAAAATGTCACATTTGGTCTATCGTTCAAAAATAGGGATTGCATAAAATAAACATGTAAAAAATGTAGATTTTTATTTGAAGTACTTGATAACGGTATTAGATCCACTTAAATAGTAAAAACACATATTAAATATACTCTAATCTTAAAGAAAATTTTAGAAGATAAAAAGAAAGAAAGGTATATTGTACCTTATGTTCCTTGTCACCCGGTTTACCTTAGTTTAGAATCTTTATTAATGGTTTGGGCACCTTGGTAGTAGAGACATGATTTCGGAGAATAATAAATATAACAAACGTCTAATAGTATATTATATGTTTGTTCGTAAATTAAGATGAAAAAAATCGTCAAATTGGCTTTACCTGGAACTTTCTTTGGCAATAACTTTATACAAGTAGTAAATACAAATACAAATTTAATTATGAGGAAAGTTCTGTTAAAAGGGATTTACCTATTTTTGTACCCAAGTACCCAGAATTTAATAAAACTCGTATTATTACAATGTATGCAATATCTATAAAATATTGCTAAATAAATATATTTATATATCTAATGTATTATTTGTTAGCGGTGGACTTAGGAGGGATGTTGCGGGTAAAGGCCAATTTACCGTTCTCTTGAATGGAGCAAATTAGAATTTATAACAATGCGTCTGTTTAATTTACAAATCTAACAAACATCAGCATTGAAACAAATATATATTTTTTATCCCCACAGCTTTTTTGTCAAGACATGCATACATACATACATACATATATATACATACATACATACCTACATACCTACATACATACATACAAACATACATACATACATACATACATACATACATACATACATACATACATACATGCATGCATGCATGCATGCATGCATGCATACATGCATACATACATACGTACATATATACATACATGCATGCATGCATACATACATACATACATACATACATACATACATACATACATACATACATACATACATACATACATACATATATACATACATATATACATACATACATACATACATACATACGAACATACAAATATTCATTTATTTATCATACCTACTTATATAATATCACTGTTTCGATACTGCATAATACCATTTTTTGATCCTATATTTATTTTTATTTTAACATTTTTATTATTTTTTATTTTTTGAGATTTATTTACATATTCAATTATGACATGTATTATTTGACTGCATAGAATGCCTTTTTACTTCCCTCGGAATCCCCTTAATCGTAAAATAATCACCCTCCGAGATTTTTTCAGATCTTCACGGTTTGGGGTTCCCAGATGCCAAAAAACATGTTTTTTAAATTCCATCGGTCTGTCCGTCTGTCAGGCTGTTCGCGACATAGCTAGAAACTACTTATTCGATTAAGATTAAATTTTTGCCAAAAATTAAGGTTTATTTGGAGATCAAATGTTAACAATGTAGCGGAAGAAAATGGCGGCCTAGTAGATAAAAATCAAGTATTAGGTAGAAATGAACTGATAAAATTTTGATACAAATCCAAAATGGCGAAACAACATGGCGGCTTAATAAAATATTTAAAAAATCATCCTGAAAAAAACCACTTAATAGATTGATTTCAAAATTTGTGGATGAATTAAGCGTGATATAAAGATAAAGTGGTAAAATTGTGACACGAATTTTGCAAGATTGCGGAACAAAATGACGGTCAAATAAATATATATAAATATAAATAAATAAATTGTTTTTAATCGTGAAAATTTACCCTACCAGAATTTTATAAATTTTTCACGTTTTGAGGTTCCTAAATGAAAAAAAACATGTTTTCTCAATTCCGTCGGTATATTTGTCGGTCTATCTGTCTGTCTGTCCTCAGTATAGCTAAAAAACGTACGTGGTTGATTTTAAATTTTCATCGAAAGTTAGGGAACATATGGGGATGATCAGGTAACATATTTGTAGAAATTCAATATGGTGATACGAATCCAAAATGGGAAAACAAAATGGCAGCCTGATAAAGTATTTTAAAAAACAGCCTGAAAAAACTACTTATATACTACGATACTACGATACTACTACGAAATAAAATTGCGGTTAACGAAAATGTTTAAAAAATCAACGTACAAAACCTTGTTATTAAATTGACTTTAATTTTATACAAAAATTAAATCTTATATAGAGATACACTTTATAACATTTTGCGATACTAAATTGAGTCACACCTCACTATTCCTCATAAAAAGAAAGATTCATTACGAGGGAAGTTCCGGGAAAAAGAAATTTACTGATTTTTTATTCTAGGATATCGAATTTTAATGATTTTTATTTGGGCCGGCATTAAAATGTTTTGTTACCAAAATTTTGCAAATCTAACCGTATGTTACACTTGATTTTTATGCAAATTTTGGTATATCTTTTTAATAGTTTTTTTAGTAATAATTTTCTGAAGATTCTATTGGGTCTCCATTTTCTTTCGTCATATTGGATTATTAAGAAAATGTTAGCATGTCATCCCCATCTGCCGCGAACAGACAATTAGACTGACCGACAGAAAGACAGACAAACTGAGGGAATTGAGAGAACGGGTTTTAGCATATAGGAAACGTGAAGATTTGAAAGATCTCGGAGGGTACTTTTTTCACAATTATAATACTTTCCTTTTACGAGAAAAGTAAAAAAAATTGCAGGAAATAAAACCGACTTCAAAAAAACACTGAAAAGTAGAAAATAATATTTTAAAAGATCTTAAAAATTTGACTGATGAAGTCGGGGTTAAACTATACTATTTGATTACTCCGTACTAAGAAAAGCCATATATTTTATATTAGTTTCTTTCGTTTAGAGATCACTATTTTAAAGACAAAATAAATTGTCGCCGATTCCACGGGTACTTTGAATGCGCAAGCATTACTATTACGTTCATAATAAAAATAATAAATTTAATCGCAGCTTTGTTAGAATGACTTTCGTGAAATCTTTTACCATTTAACAAGATAATATTCCTTAACAGTTTTTTTATAACATTACCTGGCTTAACATAAGATGTTACTATATGTCGATTGAGGAGCTTGGGTTTAAGATCCAACAGAAATGGGCGGCCACATGAAAATCGCCACCATAATGCGACACGCGGAGGAGTTCGGCAAGAGGGAATCAACTCTTGATTTTTCGGACCCAAAAGCTTCCCTGGATATGAGCATACTGCTCGCGAGTCCTGAATGGATGGGACTGGGAAAAAAACGAAGACAATTAAGAAAAATGAGAACAAACTACTGCAGACTGGGAAAATAAAGCTATCCAACCCATGTCAATCGAAGGCAGCTTGATTTGTGCCAAGACATCGACAGGTAATTGGAGACCCAATTGGTGTTTTGACATGTCACTGTACACTCAAGAGGGACATGTATCGGCTAAGATTAACGGACAGCTCTCTCTGCCCCAATCGTGGGGGTGCCGAGTCCATTTTCAAGGAGGAATCTCGACTGGGACAAGCCGCCTCTGTGGTGGAATGAAGTAAGGTGAATGGAACGGGGGTTACCGGAAAGGGCTGTTTAGGGCAAGCTGCTGAACTTGTTTCCCTATCTTAATAATACTATTACTACTACTATTAATGCTTTTCTATCCTGCACTTGGCCTACTTACTCCCGAGCAGCTACACTAGTATTGACATTTCCTAATACAATTGCTACACTTAAAACAAGTATGGGGGTCTAGTACAGTTAAGACAGTATCTAGTACAACTAGTATCAGGCTGGTGACTCATATCGAAAACGTGCACAAGCATGTAAGCATAAGTAAGATCTTATCGAAATAGTTTTGGCGTCAGAAAAACTTACTCTCCGTAAGATTGCTTCAAAGTATAATCAATAATTAATAAAAGTAACATGCATAATATAATTTTAACAACAACAGATAAAAAAACTACATATTGTAAAATCCTCCAATTTTAATCTGACAGAACTTTTCCAAAAACTAGTAAAAAAGGTAGTCAAAGATCTTAGCATATTTACCGAACAACAGATATATCAAATATCATGGAATCCTCAAGTACCCAAATTATACTCATTCGTTAAGTCGTTGTTTTCTGTATTTCAGCACCAGCACTAGTTCTTCTAATAAATTAATAAACATTTTAAAACAAAATTGGACCTTTAAAACTTAATACTGTATACAAAAGAGCTTTGATTTAAAAAGTAAAATCAAGTAACGCTAAATTGATATTCCTTGATATTCAAAATTTATTCCCGAGTATACCGCCATCTGATGTTATATCATTAGTTGAAGAACTTCTTACAAAAAAATAATGTTAATCCAGTTTAAAAACAGGATATCTTAGAAGCCTTGTCGACCTATTTGGATCAAAATAATTTTGAATTTAACAAGGCTCTGTATATAAATAAGGAGGGTTTAATAATTGGAAATATTTAAATCCAATTTTAGCCGAAATATTTATGGATCATTTAGAAACTGAAATCCATGAGTATTCCCTTAGTAAAATTTTTATTTATTGGTACAGGTATCCTAATGATATAATAGTATGTTTTACTGGTACGAAAAGACAATTAAAATTATTTTTAGATTATATAAAATATACATTTTACAGTTGAATTGGAAAATAATAAAGACATTAATTTCTGAGACGTAACAATAACTATTACGTGTGTGTATTTGTAATTTTAAATATGTAATGGTTTTCCTTTTAAACTTATTTTTTTATTGTGACATGTAAAAGCACATTTGTGTAAATTTTACTAATAAAACTATCTATCTATCTATCTATCTATTACGAATAATAAACACGAGTTTTAAATATTCCATAAGCCATTTCATACAGACCTTACAATACACATCACCCCTGATTATCCTTTTGCAGAAAAAATATCAGCATATAATAGCTTTTTTATACAGCGTGTAACAAAAGAAAGGAAACGGAAAATATCTCAGGTACCGCTTGCCTGAATTAAATGAAAATATGTACACAACACCTACATTATATTACTTTTTTAAAATCTGAGTAAAATTCTCAATGTTCAGTTCACAGTTTTTGCGTATTACCTTTTATTAAAATACCTGCCTACAAAAGATTACCTGATATGTTTGACAATATTAGTTTTGAATAGAAATATTTTATCAGTTTTTTTTTATCTGTGAAATATTTTTATAGAAATATTTATAATCAACAGCAAAAGTTGTGGTACGAGCGGGGATCGAACCCGCACCTCTGGATCACTAGTCCGTTGCTCTAACCAATTGTGCTATCGTACCACTGGTAATTGGAGACCTAATTGGTGTATTGACATGTCACTGTAAACTCAAGAGGAACATGTATCGGCTAGGATTAACGGACAGCACTCTCTGCCCCAATCGTGGGGGTGCCGCGTCCTTAATATCAATATCAATATAAACAATTCGTTAGAACTTGTACAAATTCAAACCCACCAATATCATAACCATTGTTGATCCTGCCAAATACTCTAACCTTATGGCGCAGTGTTCCTGACTGGACGTCAAATCTGACATCGCTATTAGGTACCGTCCGTTGTTTATCAGTAGTACGATAGGGCAATTGGTTAGAGCAATGGACTAGTGCGGGTTCGATCCCCGCTCGTACGATAACGTTTCGTGTTGATTTTAAATATTTCTAAAAAAATATTTCACAGTTAAAAAAATATATCAATTTGGTTGGTTTACAAAAATGGATCATTTAACTGAAACCTAAAGAATTGAAATTTTAATTATACTAGATTAGGGGGATAGAATGCGAAACCTACAAGATGTTTGAAACATTTTTAGTGACAAATATCCGAACAGAAATCCAATAACTAAATCTATCAGAAATAAAATTAACAAAAATTTCGAAACATTGTCTGAATATTCCCGAACATTCCGAGCAAAACGCGGTGGAGCATCATCCTGCTGAAACCATATTTCATCCTTTAATCCAATATTGCCTAAAAAAATTAAGTATTATTTTTGCAGCCTTTATATCACACCAAACATCTTTTGGGGAAATTGGGTATGATTTTCATGTATCCAATCTGGATTTTCCCTGCCCCAATATTGACAATTATGTCTCTTAACTTTTCCATTAAAAAAATAGATTTTTTGTCAGAAAAAATAATTTGATTGACAAAATTTAAATTGGTATTCTTGCATCTTTTCGGTTTTTAGAAGTCGGTCTACGGACATGTGTGAGGCGTCATTTTCTCTTCCAAAGGTTGTGGTAGAAAGGTGCGGATTTTCTTTTAAACTGATTAAAACATTCATAGCCCTATCACCATCTGTTGCGCTTTTAGGTCTGTCAGAACGTACAGCATCTTTTACGTTACCAGTTGCAGAAAATTTTTTTGTTAATTTTACTTACGGTAGATTTGGTTATTGGATTTCTGCTAGGATATACGTCATTAAAAATATTACAAACATCTTGCAGGTTTCGCATCCTGTCTCCATAACCCAGTATAATTAAAAGTCTAATTCTTTGGGTTTCAGTTATTCGTTTATGTAAATCAACAAAACTGACATTGTTAAACATATCAGGTAACCTTTTGTATGCACTGTGCAGGTATTTTAATAAAAGGTAATACAATAAATTATTGATTATTATTTGCAAAAACTGCTGACTTTCATAAAAAGTGCTAAAAAGTATTTTGAATTTTATGCAGATTTAAAAAAAGTAATATATAGGGTCTTCCATAAAAAAAAATCCTTTTATAACCAAATTCAACAAATTCAAAATTCAAAAATATTTATTTGGTCAGTACAGTACACATGTGTGTTTACCTTCCTCAATACAGTTGTACTCTAATGTCGACAGTTTATGAATTTGTAATAAACATCTTATTTATTATTAATATATTTTAAGTATTTAAAATTTTTGATGAAAAAAAATTAACAGTACATGTACATTTAAAACAAAATTGACATAAATATGATTTTTATGACATCACTATTTAAGACAATATAGGTTATATTATTAACAATTATCACAGCTCTTAAATAATTCATATTATTACATGTACATATATATATATATATATATATATATATATATATATATATATATCTAATCCAACTACACGGATAGAGAGCCATGAGTTCGCGCTACCCAGACTTATTATATGTTAGATTGTAGAATTCAGAAATTCTTCAATGGAATAGAATGCTTTTTATATAAGAGTCTCTTTAACTGTATTTTTAAATGCATTTAGGCCCAATCTTAACAAAAAGGTGGTAAGTGGTTAAGAAATACAGGACCATAATAATTTAGGCTGTAACCACTTGCTCCTAGTCTAAGGAAGTCAATTCTTAGGGAGCCGCTCCCTCCAGTATTATAATTATGTATACCATTTTGTTGAGTATATTTAGATTGATTTTTAAAGACGAGAATAAGGGTATGATATATGTATAATGACGGAACTGTTATTATGTTGTATTCAGTATATTTTTGTTTAATGTCCTCTCTGTATTTACATTTAAAAGTAATACGCAGAATACGTCTTTGAAATTTGAAGATTTTATTTGTGTAAGGGGAATGTCCCCAACTAGTTATAGCATATGTTATATGAGACATAATAAGTGAATGGTAGGCAGCTATAAGGCCTTTGGTATCCATAATGTTTAATAAAATTCTAATAAGAAATGTATTCTTTGAATTTTTTTTTGATAATTATTCATTATGTTGTAACCAGTTTAATCCGTTGTCTACTGTGACACCCAAAAACTGTGTACACCAAGCATCTACATCTTCAGGGAGTTTTCTTTTAGTAAATATGATATTAATTGTCTTTTGTGGATTAAGTAATATGTAAAGAGTTAAACTTGTGTGTGTCCTTACTTTTGTTACACTCTGTATATTGATCAACATGCCCCTGAGCAATGAAAGCTACATTAAATAATTAAATATGAAAAACAAAACAAATAGCGGTTAATAATCAGTATCATAAAAATCTCATAGACAAGATATTAAAAAAGAAAAAATATGAATATTACTAATAAGTTCAAAAAAAAATCTTCATACTTGTATAGAAAATATATAATTTTTTTAAAATAAAGGTGCAACTGTTGCTTTTAGGACCAACAATAGCCTATAGATAGTAAAAACAATAAGACAAAATCCAAAAAAATCTGATTTACAACATGGTACCATATTATTGCATTGCCAGTTATGGAGATATGCGAAATTTTAGCTCAATTGGATGCCAGCAAGTACTCAAAAAATGGATTACAAATTTTGAACCGAAAAGACAGACATTCGAAGGAAGGAAGTTAAATAAAAACTTGTAAAAACAGTATAAATCCAATTTTGTAAGTTAAATTGTTGACCTGTTCAAAATTTTATATTGAACAAATAAGCAGAACGTTTAAAAAACAATTAGTTGTTCTCTTAGATTTATTTTTAATTTTAACAAATAAATAGTTACTTAGGAATTTTTTTTCATGCTATTTTTTAACTATTTCGCACTATTTCTTAACTATATATGGCGCTTAAAGATGTTAAAATTTTAACTTTTTTTGTTAAATTAGTTTATTTGTTTGAATTTTAAAGTAAGCAGTACGAAAACTCTGTTTTACAATATCATATATTGCATTTTATTATTATATTATGTAGTCAATCAAATATTAAAAGTTATATTGGGATCATATAGTTACATTTTAGTAAAAATCAAATATGGCGGAACAAAATAGCATTAACGAACTATTTTTTATACAAAAATCACCCTGAAATATTGCTTTACAACATGATGAAATCCCCTTTAAAATCCATTCATGAGTCGCAGATGAAATCCACATAAACAAGTGCTGGTCGAAAACAGAACCTTCTTTCTACTTTCTTCAATTGAATCAAATAGTTACATTTTGACAAAAATCCAATATGGTGTAACAAAATTGCGGCTTCATAAAATGTAAAAAAATCATTTACAAGAAACTACTTACACATAAAGTGTGATCTAGGGATAAATTGGTAATTTTTTTTAATCCATAATGGCGGCCGAAAGAATTGTTTAAAAACTCAGTACCAAAAAACTACTTATGCAATTGATTTGAGATTTTGTATAAAAACCATGGATTAAAGAGGGATTTATAGCTACATTTTTTGGGCAAATCCTCTATGGCAAGACAAAATAAATATGGCAAAACAAATAAAATGTTTAAATATTCGGTAAAATTCCTATTCCTTGAAAAAAATTTTTTTTGGAGGAAAATAATAAAGGGCATGATTTATTTTTTTTTAGATTAAGTAAATGTTATAAAAAATAAATAAATAATAATAAAACTAATGATAACAATAATAAAAAATAAATTAAAAACTTAAATAAATTGAAGTAAATTACAGTCTGTAGGATTTATATTCAATTATTACCAAATAAGTATACGCATTTATATACTGTTTATTGTAAGTAGTTGAATTCTGTACGAGGGAAAAGGAAGGAGAATTTACCGATTTTCTTGAAATAGGTTAAAAATAATTTAAGTCTTTGAGATATAAAACATACTAAATTATAGTATATGTTGTGCTTTGACTTTAAAGTTAGATATAATACACTATTCGATTACACTGATAAACACAAATTTTATGGCATCACAATTTTTAGGTGTTTCTAATGTATTTTGATACCTTTAAATCAAATGTGAAAACAGAATTTTTCTATCATTTATAATACGCCAAAATTCCTCTTATTGCATCATGTGACCATGTTTAAAGGGCGGCGCACATGACCTATTAAACAAGTCTGGTCTGGTTTATTACATCTAAACAGTGCGTCTTTAGGAAAAGGTTTGGAGCACGCTAATTTTTGTTTTTTAATTTATAGTGACTGCGACTTGATTTAAATACAATTTTTAAGCACTGCGTAAACAGTTTGTGTAACGTGTGTGGAGAATTACTTAACTTTTAAATCGCAAAAACGTAATTTTACACCTCTTGTGCAAAAAGCTTATGAACTTTATTTCGGAATTAAAGTTGGAGAACAAGGCAAAGCTTTATCAACAGGTTGGTAAAACGGTGCAAATCGTAAAATGTTCTTTGCAGTACCGATGGTTTGGAGAGAACTGAAACATCATATACAGATTGCTATTTTTGCCTCACGAATATTAAAGGTATTGGACCAAAATCTAAAAACACTGTTAAGTATTTTAATCTTACTTTACGGCCCATCGAAGATAGTGATGAACTTTCGGTCCCAAAGCCCCCAGAATCTTGGACCTTGGATGAAAAAGAAGATTCTGCTAGTAATACAAGCAGATTTATTATATTGTGCAAATGTCAAATTAACGATTTGTTTAACGCATTAGGATGGAAAAATGATTGGCGTCTGTTTGTCAATTCTTTTAGCTTAGTTTAAAGGTAGCATTGGTTCACAACGGTAATAAGTATCCATCTGCACCTATAGCTCGTGCAGTTCATATGAAGGAATCATACGAAAACATGCAAGTTCTTCTAGATCGTATCCGTTATAACGAATATGGATGGAGATTTAAAGGTAATAGCTCTTCTTCTTGGTATATAATTGGGGTATACCAAATATTACTGTTTCTTTGGATGGCACAGCCGTGCACGAGATAGTCATTATCTACAGAAAGAATGGCCACTACGACACGCACTCCAGGACTAAAAAATGTTACCAAAGAATCACTAGTTGTTTCCCAAAAGGTATTACTTCTACCTTTGCAGATAAAATTGGGATGGATAAAAAATTTTGTTAAAGCAATAGATGCGAATGGAAGAGGTTTCTTGTATCTGAAACAAAAATTTTCCAAATCTAGTGAAACAAAAATTAAAGAGGACATATTCATGGGCCCATAAATAAGGGCAATAATGAGAGATAAAATATTTGATGAATGATGAAGCTGCATTACGAGCAGCTTGGCGCGCTTTAAAATTAGTTGTAACAATTTTTGTTGGAAATGTGAAAGCTGACAATCACAAAGGAATTGTGAATGAACTATTTAACGCTTATAAAGGAATAGGATGTAACTTGTCTCTCAAAATTCACCTTTTGGACTCTCATCTCGATTTCTTTCCTGAAAATTTGGGGGCAGCAAGTGGCAAATAGGGGAAACGGTTCTACCAAGACATTTCTGCGATGGAAGAACGATATCAAGGCAAATGGAGTATCAGTTTGCTTGCTGATTATTGTTGGACATTATTAAGGGATACTCCAGAAATAAAATATCAAAGTAAAACATCAAAAATGACATTTTAAGGTACATTTAACATTAGTAATAAAATATATTTATAGCAATATTTTGGTAGAAAAAATGTTTTATAACCAAAAAACCATTGGTTATACAAAAAAGCTAAGGCGATTTTCGGCTGTTTCGGCAAGTTTTACAATACAGTTCTTGCAACTAAAAGAAAGTTATTTTTTTTTATCAGTGTTATCTAACTATTACAGGATTTATGGAAAAAGTATTAATTTGATTAAAAATTAATTAAATTAAATTAATGAAATGATAATTAAATATTTAGCATTATTTGAATGACGATGCAGCATTATTTTAATAAAGACGAAAAGTATATTATGCATAATGTTTGGATCTGTGGGTTTGTTGCCATTTTAGAACATTCAACTTTTGACAAATGACTTTGAAAATGTGTGAGGCGCTATAATTTATCACACTTCCTGGAAATTGCCATCGCCTCACTATTTTTACGCGAAACCATTTATTAATCATTTTAATGCTCTGATAGAGCTGTTAGATGTTAGGGGATTAATTGAGGAAGTTTATCGATTGTATGTGAAATGTCTTGACCTAGATTTGGTTAAAACATTTTCATTATTTTTAGATCCTGTTAGCAGAAATGTTTAAGAAGTAAAACAGAAAGTTTAGAAAATTATGAATAATAAAATAACGAGTGTAATAGAAATTATCAATCATTTTTCGGAAATTTGCCCTAATGCATTTACAGTTGAAAAAGAGTACCAGAACATGTAATGTACGAGTGCCTTTTTCAGTTTAAAATGCATACGTGCAAATTTGATAAAAATTATAAATATATTTCTTTTACACCATTTATATTTTATCAGAGAATTTCGTGAATCGAAAATGTTAATTTTTAGTGTACTAGTAAAAATATAACTTCAGTATAACAAAAAAATGGGAAAGAAATAGCAAAATTCAGCAACTACACCTTCGTTGTTATGTCAAAGAAGAAAAATTTATTGGTTCTCATAGTCGTTTCCATGAAAATAATAAAACAATACAACAGCTTTAAACGTTTGAGCTTTTTGTTTTAGTTTCTTTTTTAATTTCATGGTAAATATCGTAAATACCGCGCTAGAAGAGATTGATGAAAAATCATCAAAAGGTTTAAGAAGATTTTAATCAAAAATGATGCCATAACTGGTTACTTAAAATCCAATAAGGTGAAACAAAACAGCAGCTAGGGAAAATCTTTCAAAAATCGGTTTTATAAACCTATTTAGCTAATTAATCTTAAATTTTAGAAATAACAAATCAAGTGTGACATGAAAATAAATTGGTAAACACATTACAGCTGGTCAAAGTTGTGGACTAATTAAATGTTAGTATAAAAAAACTACTTATCAAATTAAAGTTAATGCAATTTTATACCTAATACTATGTTGTAAAATTCCATTTTCTGCAATAAAACCTTCTTTTCATCGGAGACGAAAATAAATTATTTATGTTTATTTAAATATAAACTATATGTAATAAAAAGTTATACGAGAATATTTAACTAATGTTTTTATTTGATTATAGTAAATAAGATGTATTGTCATATATTGTTCTTTCCACATGCGCAGAATGACATATAGTCAATTTTCTTTCGTAACAAAAAAAAATCTAGAAATAATTTTAGCTCTTGTGATATAAGTGAAAATTTATAATACTTATATCATCACGATTTTATCATCCCCATTTGAAAATTTAGATTAAATTTTTATTATGTTATACTCACTTATCATGCCCATATATTCTCTAGACAAGGATATAGAAACGAAACCTTTCACAAAATTGATAAAATTTATAATAAATTTCTAGCATGACCTTTATTTAACTTCAACAGTTAGTTGAGATGTTCCATTGAAAAAATGAGTGTTTAGTTTGTTATATTTCAGGAGCACCCATTTGTAGCTATAGAAACATACCAAACCTGTATAAAACTCTTTTATTAACAAGGATATTGGTCTAAGATTGAATCTAGGACACCCTGTATGTTTATATAATCACATACTTATTTCATAAGGGTCTTAGCTTAACTAGACGTCCTTTAAATTGGAGGGTTGAATATTTACTGGAACGAATATGATAAGAAATATGACCCGTTTGCACTATTATTTCACCCTGTATAGATTGTTGAATGATTGTATAACATAACTAAACTACTAGCAAAACGCAAAGTGCGCTCATCACAAATGATATTATGGCTAAAAATAATCCCAGAAGGGTTTGTTCATGTATTGTTTTTTTGGTTAATTCACATTCTAACTTTATTAGCTTTTAACATTTAATTCACCCTGTATAATATGCTTTGCGTTAGTTATTTGTAAATTTTATAATACTTAATACATTTTTGCGAACATAATATCACCACTTGTCTTTAATTTGATTTTTGAAGATACATTTGTTGTTAATTTGTATGTCCAACAGATCCCATAGAGCCGTTCCAATGTGCGGCGCCTGTTAAAAAACAGCTATAAGACTTGAAAGTGATGAAGCATTTTAATAAAATTCCCAAAATTTCTCGTCTTTTAACAGACGCGGACTGTAGCTTAGGCAAATGAACAGAATTCCACAGTTAAAAAAGTCATACCTCCTTTCTGTAAGACTTCACAAATGCTGGTCGTTATTTTTAAAAATAAATACATACATAGTTGGTTCAAAAAGTTCAAAAGTCCAACACATTTTTTAGTTAACGAAATATGGATAACTCCACCAAAAACCAAAACATAGAGTTTTCCCAATATATTTTATTTAACCCAGATAGATTTGAAAAACCATGTGGTTGAAACTATAATCACTTAAGTACGAATTCTGATAGTCGAGGCTGAAAGCATCGAATTTTATAGGTGATACTTTCTATGCATAGGATCAAGTTGCTGGTGAATTGTATTCATCAAGTCCCTTCATGCCTTTTCTTAACAAAATAAGAGATAAACAGAATCGTTATGTTTTAAGACTTTAGACTAGGAAGGTGAACTTTTGCTAAGTACCTATCTAACACTCCAGTAACTGAAGGTTTTTTTATTCGCATATCTTGATTCAAATCTCCATTGGCTTATAAAAACTTATGCTATCATATCTGATCTAGATCTGGTAACAAACACACATAAACAAGCTCTAATTGGGCTTAAAGATTGTACAGTCATGGAAGTTATCATACAATATGTCACAAGGAAATTATAGTAAAAACCGGCAACTAAATTTCTGGAAAGCGCATTACCATACCATAATTTTAGGTAAAGCTTTTGATTTATCTGTATTGATTGGATTTCTTACTGGTCTTTAGCCGGAACATCCATCGAAACAAATGTCATCACATACGCATATTAGAGTTTAGATACGCGTATAAACCTTATTTAAGAGGACATTTTTACCGACATATCCGGGATTTTCTTCATGAAGAGTGGTATATATCACAATTTATATATATATATATATATATATATATATATATATATATATATATATATATATATATATATATATATATATATATATATATATATATATATAAATTGTGATATATACCACTCTTCATGAGGAAAATCCCGGATACTTCGGTAAAAATGTTAGGTCCTCTTAAATAAGGTTTATAGGCGTATCTAAACTCTAATATGCGTATGTGATGACATTTGTTTCGATGGATGTTCCGGCTAAAGACCGGTAAAAAATCCATTCAACACAGATAAATCAAAAGCTCTACCTAAAGTTATGGTATGGTAATCCGCTTTCCAGAAATTTAGCTGCCGGTCTTTACTATAATTTCCTTGTGACATATTGTATGATAACTTCCATGACTGTGCAATCTTTAAGCCCAATTAGAGCTTGTTTATGTGTGTTTGTTACCAGATTTAGATCAGATATGATAGGATAAGTTTTTATAAGTCAATGGAGATTTGAATCAAGATATGCGAATAAAAAAACCTTCAGTTGCTGGAGTGTTAGATAGGTACTTAGCAAAAGTTCACCTTCCTAGTCTAAAGTCTCAAAACGTAACGATTCTGTTTATCTCTTATTTTGTTAAGAAAAGGCATGAAGGGACTAGATGAATACAATTCACCAGCAACTTGATCCTATGCATAGAAAGTATCACCTATAAAATTCGATGCTTTCAGCCTCGACTATCAGAATTCGTACTTATGTGATTGTAGTTCCAACCACATGGTTTTTCAAATCTATCTGTGTTAAATAAAATATATTGGGAAAACTCTATGTTTTGGTTTTTGGTGGAGTTATCCATATTTCGTTAAATAAAAAATTTGTTGGACTTTTTGAAACCAACTATGTATGTATTTATTTTTAAAAATAACAACCAGCATTTGTGAAGTCTTACAGAAAGGAGGTATGACTTTTTTGACTGTGGAATTCTGTTCATTTGCCTAAGCTACAGTCTGCGTCTGTTAAAAGACGAGAAATTTTGGGAATTTTATTATAATGCTTCATCACTTTCAAGTCTTATAGCTGTTTTTTAACAGGCGCCGCACATTGGAACGGCTCTATGGGATCTGTTGGACATCCAAATTAACAGCAAATGTATCTTCAAAAATCAAATAAAAGACAAGTGGTGATATTATGTTCACAAAAATGTATTAAATATTATAAAATTTACGAATAACTAACGCAAAGCATATTATACAGGGTGAATTAAATGTTAAAAGCTAATAAAGTTAGAATGTGAATTAACCAAAAAACAATACATGAACAAACCCTTCTGGGATTATTTTTAGCCATAATATCATTTGTGATGAGCGCATTTTGCGTTTTGCTAGTAGTTAAGTTATGTTATTCAATCATTCAACAATCTATACAGGGTGAAATAATAGTGCAAACGGGTCATATTTCTTATCATATTCGTTCCAGTAAATATTAAACCCTCCAATTTAAAGCACGTCTAGTTAAGCTAAGACCCTTATAAAATAAGTATGTGATTATATAAATATACAGGGTGTCCTAGATTCAATCTTAGACCAATATCCTTTTTAATAAAAGAGTTTTATACGGGTTTGGTATGTTTCTAGAGCTCTAAATGGGTGCTCCTGAAATATAACAAACTAAACACTCATTTTTTCAATGGAACATCTCAACTAACTGTTGAAGTTAAATATAGATCATGCTAGAAATGCAACTATATCCAATTATAATGTTTGTCACGGATTTTTGGAGCACCCTGTGCATTTCCTTTTTTAAAACTTTTGTCAATTTTTCTATAAAAGAGCAAATTTATTATAAATTTTATCGATTTTATGAAATGTTTCGTTTCTATATCCTTGTCTAGAGAATATATGGGCATGATAATTGAGTATAACATAATAAAAATTTAATCTAAATTTTCCAATGGAGATGATAAAAATCGTGATGATAGAAGTATTATAAATTTTCATTTATATCACAAGAGCTAAAATTATTTCTGGATCTTTTTTTGAGGCCACGAATATTCTGAATATTTCTTAAAAAATATTCGTGGTCCAAAAAAAATGTTTAAGAATAATTTACGCTCATGGGGTATTCGGTGAAAAAATTTTACACCAAAATTTGAAATAAATACCGCTTAGAACAAAAAATAATTCGGGAAATTTTTGTGGTTACCATGCCACGGTAAAAAGGAATTTTATTAGTTCAAAAGAAAAGGTGTGTAATTTTTATATAATAATATTCGGATACACATCTGTTAAAAATTAATGGTGCACAATATTTTATGGAATCGATAAACAAGATAAAATACAGAACTACCAAATAATTTTGTATATTAACAAACGAGTAGACAAATAGAATATGCTAAAAAAAAAGAACAATGGTTAAAATATATTGATTGATAGGTAACAAATTTTTCCATGGCTTGCTTAACAAAACTGAACAATGCCGTTGATTAAAGTTACTTTACTATGCACAAAATATTATGTTGTAGACTTGGTGGCACATGAGGGCAGGAAAACTATTAAGTAAAATATTTATTAGACCGTAGAGAGACTACTGACATACAAAAAAGTGCGAATATCAGCGGAAGTTTTTTGTAGAGTTAGGGAAAAAAACTAAATCAATTTTTGTCATGTCTTGTCTCTATTTCATCCAACTGACTAAAATAGACTTAGCTTTTCCTTAAGCGTCTAGAAGACATTATTGCACGTTAGAACTTTAGCGGTAAAAAATATAAAATTCCTAAAAGAATGTCGTTACATAGAAATTAATGACTTTAAATATTAATAAAATTTGTTTTAAATAACAAAAGCTTGCAGTAAGGTTATTCTTCGTTTCATTACTAGAACCACTGAATTGTATCATTAACTATGTATTAAATTAGACTAGATAAATGTTCTACATAACGCGAAACTAAGATTGGTGATAAATTTTTGCGACTTGATATCCTTTCATATATAAACCGCACTCAGTATCAGCTCATAAGCGGAAGATTAATTGTCATGACAAAAACAATTACTTGCACATAAACTCCATTTTGTTGTATTTTAGTTGCTAGTTTTTTTAAAGAGAGTATCAGTAAAAAAGATTTGAAGTGACAAAATGTCAAATTTGAATTTGCATATTAAATGAAAGCAGTTTAAGAATATCGGAAGAGTAGTGAAAGCTTTACCTACCACTCTTCCCTACAGTTTAGACCATGATAAATAGAGTTTTTCTACGAGACTGTCTTCGGTGATCAATAGCCAACCTCTTCGTAAATTGCATAGATTTCAAGGCTGAGATAAAAAGTTTACTTTCGCCATTTCAAAGTAGAGATAATAATTCTAGTCGATAAATAACAGATTTTCTGATCTGTGTTGTTTACTTTAAAGTTTGAATAACGTAATTTAAAATAAAAGAACACTAAAATAATCACTATTCGACAAGTTACTGAACAAAATATATACAAGTTAAATGAATTAATATTTAAATACTCTAAACCAAATCTTCATTTATATATATTTTTAACTAAAGCTCGTGTTAGAACTACATTTTATTCATTTTTATTATTGTTTCCGTGGAATTTTTGACTGATTCTTATACTAGCGGAATAACTCTAACGGAAATTATCGTTAAACGAACTGCTCTTCCCCTCGTTTTTTTTTGTATAAACATGTTATCTGGATCACAATGGAAGAAATAAGTTTTTACAATGCGTGATGACCGGAAACCATATTTTTTATATTCGTAGAAAAATGGCGTTTTCCACAATAACAAAGACAAAATTCTCTTCATAATTTTGCTGTTGTGTAATAATTTTTTATAAACAAACATAATTAAAAATAAATCATTTCTAATATTAATAGCTCCAGATTTAGCCTAGTGATGACTTTCCCGGTGGGGGGGGGGCAGAGGCAAAACTCAATTCAGGGCTTTGGTCTCCTCTAATTTCCCCGTCGAAAAGTTTTCAAGTCCCTAGGACTAACCATGCTTCTTTAAATGGGACCAATTGTTTGGATAGAGTGATATTCCAAAGATCAAAAAAGAAGTTTTCGAGCTGAATTTCTCGGATGGTTGACGATGCGAATATTAACGACCCTTTCCGGTTTATTTTATAATGGGACCGATAAAACTAATTTTGAGTCAGTTCGACATGAATATTTGGACTGCAGTCTATATTACGAAGCTTTAACTGTAATATGTAAATCGCTAGTTCCGAACTACAAGCCTGTATGCTCCATTAAAATAATAAATTATGTAATATTTAAAACACAAGACGTTTTTTGTTGACCGGATCTATATACAGGTGTATTATAGTATATCCGGGGTAATTCTAAGATTATATTGATCAAATTCTTTATGGAAAAAGATTTTTCTTACATATTAAGATGTAACTTTTTATTAACCGTTTGATGTAAAGTCTTCTTGCTAAATGGCCTTTCTTAAGTCTTAATTTTTATAATCTGTAGGGTCTGCACTACGCCGAAAATAAGTTTGTCAAAAACCTGGCCATCCTAAAGATCTTGTACATATGTTTCAACCCCTTGTAGCAAAAAAGAATATGCAACAGGGTTCCATTTTTTAGATTTAGAAATATCAATTTGAAATTTGAGCCGTTTCTATAACTCTATAAAGGGCCATATTTATATAAAAAATAACAATTAAAAGTTACTTTAATCGAAAGCGGCCCTACTTTTTAAATTTTTTTTAAGTTAACTTTTATTTACTTTATGAACTGTCGTATTTAGTCTAAAATAAGTTTTTCAACGATATATCACATGTTACCTTTTATTTTCAAAATGGCGGCTGGACAGCCATTTTTTTTAATTAAACATTTCCGCTTTTTGAAAATAAAAATAAGTTTTTATAAAATACTTATTTTTAACAGTCCGAAATAAGCTTAGTTTTTATTTTCTGAGAACACCGACCCTACAGATTATAAAAAAAAAACAGAGACTATGTGGCTCTTTAGCAAGAACAATTTACATCAAACAGCTAATAAACATTATAGCTAAATATGGAAGAAAAATCTAATTTTTTCAGAAAAGATTCATACCTCAAAAAATACTTAAAATCTTAAAAAACTCTCCTAATGGTTTTTTAAAATGTCACCAAAGATTAAGCTGATCTTGCAATTAGAACCCAAAAATCGAATTTTAAATTTTCGGAACAAATAAAATTTTGGAAAATTTGCGGTCTTGTTTAACACCCTGTGTAAATAACTTTTAGCTTAAGCAAATTCAGGCTTAAAATGGGTAATATGCAATAAAATTTGCAAGATACATCCGAAAATCGCATCTCAATATCTTTTCTTGTTTTAAAAATAGTCGAATTTAGTTTGACCTAAAAATTCGCTTGTCTCAGTTTAGATGCCGCCTGATCTTTCTTTACACAGAACCCTTTCTAGCTTGCTTCTAGGGGTCTCAGGGCAGGGCCAATGCATTATACAAGTTAGGCAACTAACTTGCCTAATGCATTGGGCTAAAATGGTGCAGCGGCGCGGGCGGCATGGCATTTCCTGTATTAAACTATTAAGAAATATAGTAGTTAACCTCTTTTTTGAGGTGATGTAAAAAAGTGAATCTATGTTAAAACAAGGATTATTTAACAAAAACTATACTGTTAGATCTGTCTCGTTAAAGTTAGGTTAGCCCAGACTCATGAAACCATAAAATCACATGCTAAGCTTACCATATATTATCGAAAATTAGTTATTTAAAATCCTATGTGATTTTATGGCCCTAATGATGTTTTTGTTCTTTATTTTAATACAGATTCACTTTTTTACATCACTTCAAAAAAAAAGTCTAAACAAAACGCAATTCGATTTTTAAAACACAACTACATACCAAATCGTAAGTTTTTTTTCCAATTTAAACAGTTGACGCTGAACCATTTCATTGTGCCAAAATATCCATGTAACCAACAAAACTCCCTATATTCTAATAACAAATATGGCGTATTTTTAACGTTGAACTTTGTATAGTTCTAAATGTGTTTAAATATAAAAAAAGGTCGTGATCTGTTTACCATTTATTATTTTAGAATACTTGAGTTAGGTTTCAGTGAATTGTTGCAAAAATCAACTATTTTGTATAAAACGTATGTTGAAAATAGTGAAAAGTCGAAATGTGCATTTTGACAGTAGATAACTCAAAAACGGAACTTTACCGAAATCTGACTTAAGATTTCGTGATCCTCAGCCCAAAATCTAAGAGTGTACCAAAAATCACGAAAATTACTTTTAATTATTCTTAGTGAGGTGGGATACAGATAGTAACATTTTATCTATGGTATATCTAGCTCTTCACACTAATCAAATTAGAAGATTATCTATCCTCTTCACCCTCTAAAATATCTACATGCACAGATGGTTTGTTTACATTTTGTATCTTAGGCAAAATCACAATTATTATTAATCAAATCATGAGACAACCTTGTGATCCTCTGCATTAGTGAGATTTGGCCTAGAATTAAACCATTTTGAGATTTGGGTTAGGGATTACAAGGTGACAGGAGATGAATATACTTTACATAATATATCTTATCCTTTTCCATTATTTTCCTTGCAAACTGAATGGATAAAAATCATATTTATTATTATATCTAATTTCACATATTGCAGAACAGATTTTCTTAAATTTTTTTTATGTACTATAAAATAAGCAGTAATTACGAAATTGTAGTGGCGGATTCATGGTTTAAAACTATTTTTTGGGTTTTTCCGCCTTAGAAAATTGGAAAAAAATAAAAAATAAAATATAATTACCCTATAAATTGAATAGATAGTCTTAAGTTCTGGATCCACTATGAAGGTACCCGAGGAACGACACTGAAAAATGTTAGAATTAGCCAAAAGAATTAAAGAACACCAAACATACATAAAAAATAGGGAATTTCAAAAATCAAACATTTGCCAACATGCACTAGATAACAATCATAAAATAAATTGGAATGCTTCTAGTATTTTAGCAAAAGAACCATGTTCCAAAAAACGTAAAATAAAAGAAAGTGCCTTAATATTATTAAATAAAGATAATTGTGTAGCATCTTGTTCCGTTAGTTTTAATAACACTTGGTTAAATTTGCTAAATACTGAAGTAAAAAAAGGACACCTCAAAATACAATAAATTAAAATGAACATACTCTAGGTACACCTATTTCGCACCTTATTCTAACAATTAAAAATAACACCTTTAAATTGACATTCATTGACATTTTATCAGAGATTAGCCATTCTGGTTATATTTCTGATACGAAACATAAGACATATTCTGGTTTTAGTATTTTATTTGTAGGTTTGCTGAAGACGGGGGTAGACTTTCCCTCGAAACGTCCAGAAAACAAACATTTTTCAGTGTCGTTCCTCGGGTACCTTCATAGTGGACCCAGAACTTAAGACTATCTATTCAATTTATAGGTTAATTATATTTTATTATTTTTATTTTTTTCCAATTTTCTAAGGCGGAAAAACCCAAAAAATAGTTTTAAAAGATAAGCAGTATAATTATATGAGTTAAACATACAGAGTGTTCATTTAAAAACTCTAATTTATCAGAATGCGATTCTAAAAATTATTGCCAAAATAGGTACAGTAGTGTTATCTGGGAGAGCATATTTTCCAAAACCCCTTAGGTACAGTCCTTTACACAACTAAAAATATCAAACGGGAAGGCCTGTTAAGTGATACCTCGTTTGAGAAACAAATAATTCCTGTGTAATATTTTTAATTGGAAAGAGCCCAGGGTTAAACTAAAGCTTATGATAAACTATGCATCTGACATGCTGATACTGACATTTTAAATTCCTATAATAAGGAATAAAGGTAATGAAAAAATAAAACGGTGCTTTTATATTTTGGAAAGTAGTTCTTTTTAATTTAAACAGGATATATATATATTAAATATAAAATTGTGCTACAACTGAAAACTGTACAACTCGAAGTAATCTATTTAATTGTATGAACAAGACAAACATTTATTTATAACGGATTACACCGCTTTTAAAATCAAGTTAAATGCAATAATGGATTTGTCTAAAGTTTCACAAGCTGAATCAGTAATGTAATGGTCATAAGATAAATTATCTCAATTAAAAACACACCTTTCTGCTCTAGACATAAGTTCAGATTCTACTTTACAATCAAAATGTTTCTTAGTTTAATCGCTGTGTACCGACAACGAAAGGTGTGAAAAATTACGTGTGAAAAGATAAACCAGGCTCCAGTTTTTTAACTCCGACCACAAACAGTAATCACTTTAGTCCTAATTAGGCAGTAAATAGTATTTAATTGTCCTCAGAACTCTAAATATTAAAAAAAACTCACTAAACGTTGCAAAAAAAACTCGTGAAAGGTGCTAATCGATGAACTAAATCAATATGACTTATATACGCTTTTGTCAGTGAAGTAAATGACATCATATTTTCAAACCGATCAGTACCATCTCATTTACGCATCCAATAAACGAAGAGTAATTTTCGGAGTACGGATTGTTTGGGGAGGAACTGATCCCTTAGTTACAGTTTATTGTTTTGATAGGTATTTTTTCGTGTATTTAATGTAAGGTTTTATGTAGATTAGCATATTGGATTTTTCAGAGTTGACAAAAATCATATTTTTTTTAATTAAGAACATTTACCCCCATATTCACTAAAAAGGTTTAAGAATTAGACCAAATCTAGTTGCCATGAAAATTAACTCTTAGTTCATCAGTTATGTTTTGCTTACGTCACTGTCATATTTTATAATAATGACATTTACAAAAATTATTTGTTCTATTGTTGGATATGTCATCTTAAACCTACAACTGTCAAGTTAGACCTGTTCTAAATTTAAACCACTTTAGTGACTACGGCTATGAGAATTTAGTTAAAGTCTGCAAAATGAGTTTTTTAAAATCATTTGTTTCAAGTTGTGATGTAAATGATAATTTTTAAAAGTTAATTTAAAGTGTGCCAACTCTAGGAGTTTTATCACTGATAATATAGTAACTTTCTTTGGTAGTGCTACAAAGGGTATACCGAATACGATTAGAATAATAGCTTTTAGGTAATAATCCATGCATTTTGTACTAGGAATAAGAAACAAAAATATCTTTAATAAACTATAAAATATCTCTGTTTTTTTGACGACTAACTAGGTATTGTGATGTTTTCATTTTTAGATAACATTTTTGAAATTATGGAACAGATGAAATCAATGCAGCAATTATGAATTGGTTAAGGAATGCTAAAGGCGAAAGAGAAGGGCAACTTTAAGATCGGGAGAGAGCACCGTTGAATATATATTTAATAACTATGTTATTAAAGTGAAATCTGTTAAAACGTCCCTGTAATTACGCTATTAAAATACTGTAACCAGTTTCGAACTCTTAAATTACAATAATTGATTGAACTTATTTTACTGTCTATTATTAACGTCTCTTAAAATGCCAGTAAAACAAAATATCACGACAATCCTTTATCCCAAAATACTCTCCGGTATTTTTGAAATATTGAAAATGAATTTGAATTTATAAATTTAAATACTTTATTTTTGAATGAAAAGACAAATACACTTGCGCGAAGCTTTGAGAGCGAATACCACAAAATAAACAAACTTTGCTAATATCTCCTGCTTCAGTACCTAGGCGCTTGTGTACGCTTCTATTTTAAATTAGTTTGGCACTCATTCCAGCACATGTAAAGGGCTTGTCAATGTTGATTCGTCGCTAGCTAGCCAACTATGAAGGCTACTGTCGCTCTGCTTTGGCCAAATATCTCTCGATCTTAAGTCGGCCACGCGGAAATGCCCAAGCAGATACCGATTTTCAGTCGAAAAAAATTTTAAAAAGGTGGTTTCTACTAAAGGCGCTATTCTGTACATATCTCTCTCATAAGTGGCTGTGTTCTTGGTGAACAAAGCCGACCGCTGTTCCTTGAAAAGTGTATTCGTGGATTCTCATAGACATCGCCATCGCCATCCTTGTTATAAATCAATAATATCGACATTCTCCCTCAGAATCAGCGGTTGATCTTGGAAATATCGTCGTATAGTAAAAAAAAGCGTGCTGATGCTGTCTATAGTATGTAGCAATAGATAAAGAAAACAAAAGAAAGTGCTGGATATTTATTTAACAAATGGATACCCTGCAACGGAAGGCGGCGATCTGAACTAGCCAAATATGACTAATCAATTTGTTTTGGATTGTATATCCTTTCAGTAACATTTTCGTGCTTTTTAAGTAACTATGGTGAGTTGTGCGGCTTGTTGTTGTTTTGAAGCTTCCAAAAACAGAAGTTTATGGATTACCCAAGTAGCATTTTTAAGCACAAAATCGAAACAAAATCTCAGCCGAAAAACATTGCGAAACAGTTTCGAAACAATGACGATGTTTGCGTCAATGCACGAAAGTTTCGAAATTAATTCGACACATTTTTCATACATATGTATTGGTAACATCAATCGTTCTTTACTTCGAAACATTTACTTACACGAGTTAGCTACATAAGCCATTAAAATTCCCATCTTGTTCCTACAAATTTTTCAAAACCTTTAAGAAACAGACGTGGCTCACATTTACTAAGGTTTCGTACTCGGCTTCTCTCTGAAAAGTTTCCATAATTTATTTGTAAAGATTCTTTCAAGTATGAAAACATACCCTTACTTTATTGTTTGGATTTTATCCTGCAGTTGTAGCAAAATGAGGAAACAAAACATAGTGCGTAGGTATCTACAGAGACTTTTCTTATGTCATTTTATAATTATTTATTAAACACATTAAAGTTGTTGCTTTAGACATAAATATAAAAACAGTCTTTACCCAAACTAACGTATGTCCCGTAAGTTTTGGCACAAAATTTAAAACAAAATATTCTTTTAATATGTAGCTTTGGTTAAACTTTTATTATTTACTATAATTAACGGCTTAGTAACTAACAAAATTAATAATTTAAATTAAATTGAAGGGGCCGTGCTGCTCAATTAGACGCAATTTTCTGCGAACATCTCGCATTAGGTTCTGGACAACTTCAACATCAATTTCGCCTATCTTTCTAAAAATTCTACGCCGTAATTGTTCCTCATTTTCGGCTTGCCACCCTCCATCATACACTTTGCGGGATAACAATGCCCAAAAATCTTCAATTGGGCGGGCCTGAGGTAAATTAAGGGGGTTATCTTGTCTTGGTACGAAAGGTATGTTATTTTGACGAAGGTAATTTTGAGTTGCTCTTGCATAATGACAGCTTGCTAAGTCGGGCCAAAACATTATATCATCTCCCACGTGATGTTGGTGTACAAAATGAACTAATTTATTAAGACAGTTGTCAATATACCTTTCCGCATCCAAAGCTTCCCCCCTAACTCGACCCACATAAGGTCTGGATATCCCTCTAATCGAAATCGCACACCACATTAAAACTTTATCAGCAAATTTTGCTTTTTCCTTATATTTAACATTGTTTGGGCACTCTTCTATATTGTCCGTATAAAAACCATCGTTTCCTTTGATTTCCGAGTTGGCAAGGGTAAAGTATTTTTCATCGTCCAAAATAATGACTCTCATTTGAAAAATGTATCCGCCTAAGATTTCGACAGCATCTTGGTATCCGTGCTAATTGATTTTCGGTATATTTAGGACACTTTCGTCTTTTTCGATATTTTTGACCATTTCTTGTCAATTCCCGCCATACTGTACTCTTTGAAGATCAGAATTGACGCGCTAATTTTCTTGTAGAAACTCCAACTCTGTCTTTTGCTCTTCTTACCAATCTTTCCGTCCTTTCTCACGTGAAACTTCTTGGTCTTCCACTTTTTGGAAGATTTAAACAGGGAATTCCTTCTTCACATTCGGCTATAGTACGGTAAATACTTCTGCGTGAAATATTTTGGTTTTGAAAAATGCGAACTATTTCAGCCTGAGGAATTTGCCCAACCAAATTATAAATACTTTTTCGTATTTCTAATTTATAAGACATTTTAATGCAACTGACTTTAAAAAATGACTTGTCAAACTAATGTCAAGCAAATAAACATTTTTTTGTTTCCAAAGCCATCTCGATATATTATCTTTACAACCTATTTTCAAGCCCCCTCAATTTTGTGCCAAAACTTACGGGACATACGTTACTCATACCCAACAGGAGAGTGAAGCCCGTCATCAAACAGCATTAGTCATCAGTAATAACGCAGAAGCTATTACTGGTCTAGTATTCACTGAATTTGATGACAGTAAGTGTGCAGCTTTCACTCTCAACACAATAATAACAAGTTATTCTTTTTTAGAAATCCCTACTGAAAATAATTTGCATTCTTCATATTCTACTGGCAGAAATAATTACGAAAACTTTTTTGAATGATTCTGAAGAAGTGGGTAATAGTACAGTTGAAACTACATTAAAGATTCTTTATGACTTTAGAAATTGGGCTTTACAATACTATATAACACAAAAAATCTTAAGGCTCTTTAATTTAAACTGTCGTGTTAAAACAGTTCAAATCAGTAAGCGAAATGCTCCTTCGTTATCTCAAACGATATAAATCCTGATACGAAAACCAGAAAAGCGCTAACAAAATTTAAAAAGTGTAGATGTATCTCCAATTAGAATTATTACACAACCTTACGAAATGTTTATAGTTATTAAGATACCAAGGGTATTATAAGGCTAATAACACTTGAGGTTGACACAGTGTTTCCTGAGGGTCTCTGGCTCGAGGAATTTCATCAACCGAAAGTGTTAGCGTTTATAATACTCCTGGTACCTTCAACGTTTAATGTCAGAGTAAGAAAAATATTTTTTTCCAAAAAAATCTGGTTTTAATAATAATAAACCAATTTTTTTTAGTTTTTTTTTTTAGTGGCCTAGGGCGTTATTTTTTATAATAAAATCCTAGAGTGTCCTATTTATTTATTATTTATAATGCCCTAGAAAGTTATTTTTCTAAAACATTGCTCTAGGGCATTATTCCTTATTTAAATGACTTTCCCAAAATGTCATTATTTGTCAGTAATAAACTAGTCGTATTAAGAACAAAAATGTATGGTGGAAGGTTAGGAAACCTAAAATTTATTCTATGGAAACTACTCATCTTCCTAATAATTTTCATAATCCACACATAATTAATGACCTTTTTTAAACCCACATACTAATTTCATATCTAATTCTACGAAAATAGTCTACTATTCTCGTAATACAGTTAATTCAAATTTAAACTTAGATATATAAATACCTACTTTCTATAAATTCTAACGCAGTTGTTCTAAACGGTATCAATATTATAAGAGAACTACACTGCTACAAGTGCATTGCATTTACCGATCATTATAATATTATCTTCAAGATACAGTCAAAAACATAGTTGCGTAACAGCTTTATCAAAAATTACAGATACACTTTTCGAAAATAACAGGAACAATTTTATTTTTATTCTGGTATTTTTAGACTCGAAAGCCTTCTATGGTATAAATATAAACTTTTTTGACCCCTTTTGTCTTTTTAAGGTAGTCATTTTCTTAGAAAATATCTTATTAGTAAATCCCAATCAGTTAAAATTGAAGACCTCGTCTATCTGAATATTTTCTTATAAAATATTGTGTGCCTCCAGGTTCTGCCTTTAGGTAGATTCTATTTCCAATATACGTCAATCAAATTCAAAACGTATTTAACTCTTGCATGACATGCATTTACGCGAACGACACCAAAATGTACCTTTCTCTTAAGGAAGCTAAACTTGACATGGCATGAGAAAATATTAACCGCGAACAAGCATCGCTAGTAGATATGTCACAAAATTTTGCCCTGGATATAAACCCGACCAAATCACATGTTATGTTTTTTAGGAGAGCGGCTGCCTCTCGTTCCAGGTATTTCGAAAGTGTAGGAATTATCTTAAATAATGAGCACTTAAAATAACAGAAACGAAAACTTTCGATTACTCTTGGGCTCTAAGCTAAAAGTTATTGATCATGTAACAGGGCAATTAGGAAGTCATTTGAAAATCTAAAGGTTGTACAGTATAATAGATATATGATTAATAAAAAAACTACAATTACGTTGTGTGACACAGTGATTCTATATCAGCTAAATTATGCTGACGCTACTTATAGCACTAATTGGATTCCAGGTAGAAAATAGCCAAAGGATTATTTGAAAGTCTTAAAATTGAGATTGACTACGAATTTGCCTTATATCGCAAGTTAAGACCTATGCATAATACCAAAACAAGATAGTAGAAATATCACCCTGCAGTTTAGGTTCAACTAACAAAGTTTCATTAAGGACAAGTATCACAAGATTCTCGAAGACTAGCATTGAATACCACTCTATACTTACGTCTCGAGATTTCATTATTTATGACACAATTATAAGGCATGTGTTATGCTCTAGGTGATTTATAATCGGACTTCGTAACAAAAGACTTTGTCCACTATCTCGGTAATCCTAAATGAAATTTCAAGTGTGCAGAGCAAATGATAAGCTTGGGAACATGTATCGTCAAATGTGTGGTCATTGTTCTTGAATGGCATATAAAAATAGCCAAAAATATATCTAAGTAAATAAATTTGTTCACACCTATCTGTCGCCAGGAGACAAAGAAGAGATTTTAGATTTGAAGATATATATTAACTGAATAAAGCAGTAGGAGGTTTGGCCATGATTTGTTCAATGACGTTTGAGGGATCCTAGATACCGAAAAACATGTTTTCTCAATTCCCTCGGTCTGTCTGTTTGCGTTATAACTAACAAACCACTAATCCGATTGGCTTCACATTTTGGTTTAAAATTAAGGGTCATATGGGGATGACCTGGTAATATTTTAGTAAAAATACAATGTGTCTAAACAAAATGGCGGCTTAGTGAAATGTTAAAAAAATTATTACTAAAAAACTAATTTTCCAATTTGCATCAAATGTTTCACAAAAATCACGTATTATGAGAACCGATAAAATTTTGGTAGGAATCCAAGAAGGCGAAACAAAATGTCGGTTTAATAAAAGATTTAAGAATTTATCCTAAACAAACCACTTAATGGATTGATTTCAGATTTTGTACAATATAATTATGGTAGAGAGGTGAACTGGCAAAATTGTGGTACAAATTCAAGATGACGGAATAAATTGGCGGCGAAATAAAATGTCTTTAATCGTGAAAAAATAGCCAGGATTTATGTATGTTCATGTTTTAGCGTCTTTAGATGAAAAAAAAATATGTTTTATCAATTCGGTCGGTCTGTCTGTCAATCTGTCTGTTTGTCGGTCTGCCCGTTCGCGGTTATATGGGATGACCTGATAATATATTGGTAAAATCTCGTATGGCCGAACAGGATAGCGGCCTAGTGAGACGTTAAGAATATTATCACTATATAACTAATTAACCAATTTACCCCAAATTTTGCATAAAAATTAAATGCTACATAAAAGAAACTGGTAACAATGATATCAATCCAAGATAGCAAAACAAAACGGCGGCCTAATAAATTATTTAACAAGTCAGCCTGAAAAACTATTTATTAGGATAATTTCAAATTTTGTGCAAGCATTAAGTGTTATATAGAGATAAACTCGTAAAGTTGTGGTATGAATTCAAGACGGCGAAACAAAATGGCGGTCAAATAAAATTATTAAAAAAATCTTCTTATTCCGTTGACTTTAAATTTTCCAGAAAAACTAAATGTGTTATAGGGATAAACTGGTACGAATTCAACATGGCGGAACAAAATGGCTAAAAACTACTTATTCTATTTAATCTAAATTATACCCAAAAATCAAGTGTCGCAAAGGTAGAAACTGAAAGGAGTCCAATATGGTCGAACAAAACGGTACCCAATGTAAAAGTCTAAAAAGTCAGTATAAATGGGTTACTAAATAACTATGTAGTGAACTAGATTGGTTCACACTTCACTATTCCTAATAAGAAGAAAGATACTTAACGAGGGACGTTCCGGGTAAAGCAAATTTACCGATTTTTTAAGTAAGGTATTGAATATTTTAAATACCTTTGCAAAATACTGTTAGTTAATATTGCAAGTAGATTCTTAAAGTGAAGTAATTAATACTGGTGACTTTAAGTATGTTTGTTGAGTACTTATCAGTATAGCATTATAAATGTCGGAAGCGAATTTTTATTCCGAAACGTTTTATTGTTTCTAGAATTTAATTGAACATTACTCTTTTGGTTTCAAACCTGAATTATTTAGTATTTCGAAAATCAGTTCTGGTAGCTACGTTCAAATTCTGAAAAACCACATATGATAAAAGAAAGGCCCACTGATCAACAGGAAATTGCAAACCACCTAGGGCAGTTAAATATTTTAAGTGCTTTAGCACTTCCTTCCTGTACAAAAGAAGCTTGGGAAATTTTATTATTATGATACCTGGCTAACAATTTCTGATTTTAATATATTTTTTCAATTGTTTAATAAGCTACTATGTTATTATTGTCAGTTACAATCAGACATTTTCTCCATTGGAAGTCTCCAACAAGTATAGGGAAAATTATTTTAGGAAATCTTGCTGGTAATTGAGATGTTATACCTGTAAAAGAATTATTTAAACAAGCATTTCGCATCTGATTCGCTCATATTTATGGCTTTTGCGCTTTATCAGCAGCAACTAGTAAAGGTAGGCACTAAATTTATCTTCCAAAACTAAAGAAACATTGATTATGGCTTGTTTGAAAATCATCATAAACTTTGTCATTTCCTTCAACTCTCGCAAGAAAGACAGATTTTTCGGAACTGTTGTCTGCAGTCTCAATTTCGACCTCATATCTCTCTTTTAACGTGTTATATGTTGTAGTTCGTTTTAATTTACGTTAAATTCAAGTTATTGACAATTTTGGCCAGAGAAAATTGATGTAAATTAAATTATCATAAAATATATGTTACTTTTTATTGTTACAAATTCAAAACATTCTGGAATCTAGCTGTAATATATACAAAATTTAAGTATTTACCACAATATATAAGGTAATATATTTTAACTCTTCAATAAAAATAAAGTAAATTACTTATAACGATAATATTATAGATTTAAAAAGACAGACTATGCTTTTAAATGCGATTGAATAATCATCAGCCGTATTCACAGAGGTTTACATCAGGTCAAACTTTACAGTTATTGGTTTAAGACAACATATGCAGCAATGACTAACGTTTCCAAATGTCACACTTGCAAAAATTGCTTTGCCATAAGTAAACAATAACTGGCGAAGTTTGAATAAAAAATCGAACTAAAAGTTTTAACTGTCTTGGCAACTAGATATGAGGTAACTCTTAAACCTTTTTAGTGAATACGAGGGTAAATCGCTATATATATTATCCATAGTACAGCAAGTACCGGTACAACTAGCCGAAGAGTTTTCAGCCATAAAATCCTGAGCAGAATTTATCGATTATGACGGTCAGACTAAATTTAGAAAAAAGAAGGAATTTTTTTAAATAGGTATCATAATTTTAATATCAACTTAAAGCCGCGAAGAAGGGCCAAAATGATGCGATATAGAGAAAAATAGTTTAAATGAGTTAAAGAAAAACGCACAAGAAGGGTTGTCAGGTTGAGAGGTTCCTCCTTTTGTGGAGCAGTAGTCCTTTTTAACTTCTCTCTTTGGTGTTGTTTGACAGATAAAGAAAAGAACCATTTTTCCTGCCCGAATATATAGAACCGGAATGAAATTCTTTCCGATAGTACTCGCCCGTGACACATTTCCGGGGACGGTTACCGGTAGTACTCAAATGCATGTAGGTAGAGTGAGATTCATGATTTCTCGAATGTTTAAAGTAATATACCATATGTATGTGTTTTAAAAATAATCTATAAATATTAACTATGTAATATGATATAAAATATACGTCATTTATATCCAAATAAAAAATAATTATTTTGAAACAAAATCAGTGCTAATAAATAAAAATAACAAATTAGGAGTTTCTTTAACAAAGTCTTAAATTAATTTATTTATAAATTCATCAACTTGTATCTTTATGTATTTTTTCTAAAAATAGACGACCATATTATATATACCTCCCCCGTATATTTTTCTGCTATATGCTCCTCGAATTATAGATGTTTACGGTATCTAATTTAAGCATGATTGGACATGACATCTCTGTATAATTCTCGCTAAATGGAAAAGTGAAGATTAATCTCCTCGAACATTCCGGGCTCTTATCGATCTGCTTTTCGGTTAATTTTTTAACGAGTTTTCTCCAACGATCATTTGTATGAACTAGGGATGACAGTTATGGAAAATTATTAATAAATCTTAACAAAAACATTTTTAAAACATCTATGATTCATAATATAAGGAATTTAATGATTTTTTCGCATATATAGTAACAGTGTAGTATATTACATAACAAGTATTGAAAACAATCACTTTCGCAATCTTAAATATTAGTTTTATTTTTAATTACTTTTTAATACTAGGATTGAAAAATTGCGATTAAAATAAGTTAAAAGTCGGCTTTCCTTTTTCAACTTTTGACTCACCATCTTTCAAATACTGTCGTTTGACATAAGGCACTTTCTAGCCCAACTGAAAATGTTTTTTTTGTTAGTTTCCTATGTGGTCGTGGAAAAAATTATTAATTTGATTTTATTGAAATGGTATTAAATTTATTCGATTTTTCCAGTTCCATACACATTATTTCATACAAAGCCCAAGGCAAATTTTATTTTTTTAATGATATAGTTATAGGCAATTATTTTATTGGCCACCTGTAAAGTGTAACCTTGATGGAACTTTGTAAACCTTATAGACTAAAGGTATCAAGTTGCTTGATATTCTATAGATAAATATTTTTCAATATTTAAACCGCGTCACACCCTTTTATTTATACGCAAAAACACAAGAAATCATACACACTTTTAGCAACACTTACTCCTTTTTTCGTTTCCCCGGTGTGTTTTGTGAAGAAAGAAATCGTTCCTTTTACTCAAAGAAGGCTCACGTATAATCAAAACACAAAAGTCTCTTCACAGATCAATAATTTTTAGAAGTTTAAATATTTTTCGGTACATAAAAGCATCATTAGACCTTAAGAATTAAAATGTAAACGCACAAAACAAATGCATATTTACCTCATATTTTTACAGAACATTTATTTTTTGTCGACCGCTCACAAAACAACCTTTCGAGCTTTTTGATCGGAAAAGACAAAAGCAATCCGAAAAAACAAAAATGGTACCAGCAATATTAATTTACTTTTAAGTCCTAGGTGACTCATTACGCTACGAGTAGTTTATATAAATATAAACAAGTACTGTAATAAGACTAACGGACGTGTATCGTATAATATTTTACTTCAAGCTGTCATAATATTTCTTAAATTGAATAAAAAGTTATATTTATTAAAATTTATGCAATATTAGTCTAATAATCTAAATCTAAATCTAAATAATCTAACAATCGTATCAATTTAACGATGTTATAGCCATTGTTGTCTATAGCTAATTATGATTGTCTTTTGCATGTTATGGTCAAATAAATAAAACATCTTTATTTCTTATATTTTTAAGTATCTATTCCATTCTATTTGTTTTACAATGACAAAATGACATAGCAACGGCCAGTTTTCTACTGCCAAAACTGGAAAAAAATATCCCTACCTGGACAAAATCAACAACATGGTTTTTCAGCGACAAAATTTTGTTGGGTCACCTTAGTCAAATATCCAATTTAATTACCCTATTTATTGCAATACAAACAAATAAAAAGACGCGCTTTTGACAGTAATTTCTTTTGATTTCACTGTTTTATTTGATAGTATATATCTCATTCGCGAAATTACCGAGCAACAAACTTTCATAAACAATCGGAAAATTTTGTCGACAAATTTTTCTCTCTTGTGGTATTATATATGATAAAATTTTATTGGGCTAAAGTAAAAAATTGATCTTGTCATTTTGACAAGTGTCACCTATTCAATATTGTAAATAATAAATAAAATTATTTTCATGGATATTAAAAAATAAAGATGTTATATTTTACTTCTTTTGCTTTCACTGTTTTATTTGATATTATATATGGTAAGACATTGTTCTTGTGAAATAGTCATGTCTAATACCACGCGAGAAAAAATTTTGAGCTTGAAATTTTCCTCTCGTATATTCAAGTTTGTTGCTTTTTGGTAATTTCGCTCATGACGTTTTTTCAAAAATGTCATTCGCGGAATTACCAAGCAACAAACTTTCATAAACTATCGGAAAATTTTGCCGATAAAATTTGCTCTCTTATGGTATTATATATGAGAAAAGACCAAAGTCAAACCTGGCAAATAATTGCTTCCTAATAACAATAACATGGTAGTGTTGCTAGGCAACACATTACGGTATCAGTAATGTGATATTACATTACAGTATCAGATAAGGTAATGTTCGATTGACCAGCCGCAAATCAGTACAATGTAAGTAGGTTTACTAGACAGTATGAAATAAAAGTACCCTTTATTTTAAACGGCCTATTAAATCTACTTACCCTGTACTGATTTGCAACCGGTGAGTTGAACATTACAGAATCTCATACTGTAATGTGTTGCCTAGCAACACTATCATGTTATTGTTATTAGGGAGCAATTATTTTTTAGTTTTAACTTTTGATATTTTTTGAAAACAAACCCATGGCCAACAAAAAAAAATGCTCCCCGACAAGTATTTTACAGGAGAAAATCATCCACCGCTATAGCGTTTCCTGCTATAATATTGTATTATAATTTTAATTTCATAAGACATCATTTTACAGCACAAGCTCTAGGTTAGCTTTTTTTTCTAAAGAGCGAGTGAGACGAGCGAGAGTGTGCACTATGTTTTAAAAAATGTTATCTTTTAACAAATTATTTACTGTTGAAAATTTTCAACTTAGTAATAATACATGCCAATTATATGCGCACCATTCTTGTTTTTAAATTTAAAATTCTGACCGGTTTCAAATTTGGGATGGCCATAACTCAGCACTGCCAAATTTGTAGACAAAAAAAAAGTAGTGTCGAAAAAAGGGCTATTACGGCACTTCTTTGCGTCTCGAGAAGACGTGTTTATGATTGCAAAATAGAAAAAATATATAATAAACTTTAGTAAATGAAGAAAGTTATTTAGCTATAAATTAGGCTTCCAGTTACTATTTTTTTTATTTTGTTTAATTAAAGTTACTAATTTTTATTTTATTTAGATCTCTACCTATATATACGTTTCATATAATCGGAGTCATATAAGAGCAGTTTGAAACAAGAAATTATTAATATTAATAGAATTGTCTATTAATATTACTAATGAGCTATAATTAAATTTACATTATACTGGAATATATTTTAGATAATTTCAGTGGAAACGTGTGTATTTTATATACAGAGTAAATAAATAGAATTCGCACATTTTCGTTTCGGGCGAAATACTATTTCTTAGAAGGAAATCAATATATACCGAGAAATTAAAATTAAACTTTGAATATGTTGAACTACAAAAATCTATAATTGTCTGTCTTTAACAGATTTTAAATAGTAAAGTCCATTTTAAGATTGTTTATTAACTATTAAGTTACAAAACTATTTCAATTTATATAAATCACATATCAATGCTTACCTGCTACAGTTGGTTTAGTATATATTATTACCTATTAAAATTGAGAAAGAATGTCAGAATACCAGTGTTGTTTTAGTTAAATAAAGTTAGATTTTTTGATAAGGTTTGATGAGAAAGCAGCAAAAATATTTAACAATTTTCAGTCAAATAGCCCTTTTCTTGCAACTCAAAACTAGTTTTGCTTATAACTTATTGGTTTTTATTTATTACAATAAAGCAAAAATTTTATCTAAAAGGTAACCAAAACAGTTTCAAATATAAGGCTTTTAAAATAAAACATATTGCTTGGCTGCAACTTTTTTGCAATTTATTTGTTTTAGCAATGAAGGTAAATAAGTTATAAAATGAAATGTCTTCGTACTATGAAAGTATCTGGACATGGGTGTGTTTATTTTTAAAATATATTCATTGAACACCTGAAATTATTAAGTTCAGTAAGTACTATTTTATACAAATAAAAAACAGTTTAAGACCTTCAATCTGCTTACTATAAATTTAGACACACTTAATAAAGAAAAATATTTTGTAAGCAAAGAAAAATAGTGCAACTGAGTTTCACCTTAACTTTCTATAGATGCGTAATATTGAGCTCAGTATTTTTAGCTTTTGGTGCCTGGTCGGTTGTTAATGTGTAATACAAATTTAAGTGTGGTTTTAAACTTTTGAAGACTTTACCAGGAGAACGAAAGCAATTTATTGTGATCAGGTTTAAAGGCCTCGTGCGAAAATTATGCAATTTTTATAAAATTATAGAATATTAAAAACCTGTATTTTTCAATTTGATTGTTGGTAATACACGGTATAAAACGTTTTGAAAAAAAATATATGAAACGAACTAGAGGTACAGTATGTACACTTACATTGTTAATTTTGAAAAACTTTTATATTTTAGTAAATCGATTATTACACACATTTTCTTAAGAAATTATTACTCACATTTTCTTAAGAAATACTACTTTTGGCATTAGTGCGAATAGCAAATCACAGTAATTATTTTACGTGAAATATTGAAATGAGTTTGATTTTTTTAGTACATTTAAGTCAACGGCTATTAATGATTGAAATTAAGTTCGTTAATTGTCATTACTATAGACTGAATGAACGTTTATTTTCTCGAGCAACTGTGCAATAGTAAAATATTTAAGAAAACAGAATAGAAATTGAAATGTAGGCAATAGTGTACTTTTGAAAAAGAGGTATCGTTCGATTTAAAATGATAGATGTAAAAATCTTACTTACCGACAACATTTTAAAACCATCTTAACTTATGCTGTTTTTAATAGTTATAGTGCTGCTAACCTGAAAAAAAGAAGACTATGTTACTTAAAATAAAATACCTATGCTGAAAAAAACAAAATTTAGTTATTTTATTATGTAATTTTCATTTTTTTTATTAATAAGGACAAACCATAAAGCTTCCAAACATATTGAATGCTTATCCGTACAACTTATACTAATTTTATGATTTGTATTTTTTATGTTTGAATTACGAGACGCAGAAATTTCAGTACAATGTACTCTTATAGCCTTACTATAATTGCCATAATCACCATTTACCTTATACGATTTTTACTTCTTCGGAACTGCGGAACTGCGATATGCTGATAAAAGGTTTTTCTAAATTAATTTTGAGATAAATAGAGAAAATAACAATAGTATTGTTAATATAATTATTCTATCAGGCACTTTAGAAGAAAATTTTGATCTAAGGGTTGGTACACTTAGAAGTTTTGATGTATGTAACTCAGAAAATGTATTTTGTGGCCCTTGCAGTATCATATAATCATGACCAGAAACAAATTACCAGTTGGGCACAGAAGGTAATGGCCTGAGGGTCCTTTTATTTAGGGACCCTTTATCAATAATCTAACATTATATCAAAATTTAAATTATTTTTTAAAACTATACAATATCTAACCTCCATCAGAAAAATTTGGCTTGGGGCCCTTGTATCATTAATTCTTTCCTGACTATGATGGTATATGCGCTTGTTCATTACAGATTTTGGTAAAGATATATTTATACTTCTGAACTGGTCAATATCTTTACAAGGTTCTTTCAAGTGTACGATGACAACGATATTTTTCCTAAAGATGAAAATCTGCTAGTATACAGCCTATTGTCAAAAAGGGAAGCAAAACGCTTCCCTATATATCCATATCCTGTATAATATTTTTACAAAAATGGAAAAATTTGTACGCTTTCTGTTAATATTAACAAATAATAATAATAATAATTGATATTTATTTGCCAAATAAATACATTGTCATATTATTAACTTAAATTAAATAAATATTTTGACGAAAAGGAGACTGAAAATCAATTAAGAAAAGATTCTAGTTCAGCCTCCTAGGACTTGATAGAAAAATTAAATGTAATAAGTTTGAACATAACCATACATTCAAACAAATTACAATAAATCAAAAACAAAAACCAAGAAAGATGGCTGCAAATTTTCATTAAACAAACATAACTTCCCTGGACATTGAGATACAGAGAGAGAATAACATTTTTTACTTAATTTCTGAAACTTCCATTTTATTTTTTACATCCCTCGTAAAAGGGAAGTATTGTAATCGTGAAAAAAATAACCTTCTGAAAATCTGTTTCCAGATTTTCACGTTTCACAGTCCCTAGATGCTGAAAAACATATTTACGCAATTCCATAGGTCTGTCTATCCCTCGGTTTGCCTCTCTGTCGGTCTGTCTGTCAGTGGCGACTCGCGGGTGAAAAAGTAAGTGAAGTGCAAATGAAGCAAGAAAATATCCCAATAATTTTTTTTCCAGAATTTTTTTATATGTGGAAGGGGTAGAATATTTTTTTACGACTACCTAAATTTTGTATACTAAATCAATTCTCCTATCCTTCATAGCAGCAAATTTATTTATAACATCCTCATAAAATGGATGAGTTGCCCTAATCTCCTCCAGACATTCCTTTTGAATTGAAATATTGCCTAGAGAAGTAAGTCTTTTTTGAGATATTGTATTTCTTAAATAAGTTTTTACACATTTGAGACAAGAAAAACTTCTTTCCACTGAAGCACTTGTCGACGGTATTGTCAAATAAGGGAAAACACTTTATATGCTTTGGTCAAAATATCTTTATTTTCATTAATTTTTTCACTTGCTCTTGCAGCGGTATATTCCAATTACTGTCATCGGCAAAAATAAGACAAAGCTCATTTTTTAAGTCGTTGATTTTTGAAAACATTTCCCCATATAACTGTAACAAATTTTCAAACGGGCCAGTCGGAAAATTTAAACTATATTCGGAAAATTTAGCAGAATCTGCCAAACATAAAAATGTAAGTTTTTCACAGTCTTGAAAGCTTAGTGTCATTTCCATTAAAATATGGTCCAATATTTCATAAAAAAGGGTTCTAAACTTAGCCCTAATTTCTTCAGGTGAAAGCTTAGCAAGCTCACGTTTGTAATGATTTATTTCTGTAATAGAATTTGCTTTATCAAACATGGTATTGAAAAAAATGTTCATTTATTTTTTTACAGAGCGCCTCACGACAGCGTTTTATATTGGATATGCAAAAATGAGTGTCAAACGATTTTTTTTTTGAAGAACGCAACTTAAACGATCACATTTACTAACTTCGAATTTGAAGACCAACGAGTTTCTGTAATTGTTGGTATACGCCTCGTAGATGCAGATGTAAGAGCATACGTTGGTTTAGCTGAGTGATGAAAAAATGAAAGAATACCACTAAGACTTGTAAATTAATTCGACATTTAGAAATATTTTTAAACTTTGCTGCATCAGGACAAATACAGCCTGCGGCACTTTTTCTTTTTTTTTTTTTGAAGGCCATTTAGATGGCCAGACAGTGCGCTATCGTAACATTGCCCTATTAATTTATGTTTATAGTCAAATTGGTCCAAAATTTGATTCAATAGAGAATATAAATTCTACGACGTTCTATCGGAGCTGACATTATAAAATCCTAAGAATCTCTCGACTACTGAACCTTCTGAATTAACGTACCTTAAAATTATGGAGCACTGGGAGGTTTGCGTAATATCAGTGGTGTCATCCACTTGCACAGAAAAAAATTGTGTGTTCATTATTTCATTTTTTACATGATCATTTAAATAATCAGAAATGCATTCAATTAAATTTAATTAATAATTAATTACTTCGTTTTGAATAGTTTTCACCAGTAAAAACATTTTTAATTTTTTTGTGATGATCTTTTAGTTCTTAGGAACTTCTCAATATTAATAAACCTAAAAGCTTTTTAAAATTCCCCCTACTTATTGACTCGCTGCTCTCATCATGGCCGCGAAAGACTAACTCTTGTTTTGCAAAGTATAAAACTGCGTCAATTACAAAGCACATAAATAGTCTAGTTAATCGGACTTTTTCGTTAAAATGTATTTTATATAGTTTAGCATGTTCTTTTAAAGTGTCAGCTATAGTGCTTTGATTTTTTACAAATGTTTTTAGCATTAATTCGCATTTTAAATGCTCCGCCGAGTCTTCATGTTTATGGAAAGACCTTCATATATTTAACATACCTGCAAATCCTTCCTTATTCCACACTCAATATTTATTGGAAACTAGTAAACAAGGCCAGCAAAACAACTTTTGTAATATTTGACTACTACATAACCATTTGTGCGCCGAAATCAGGATGACGTTTAAAACTCTGATCCTGTTCCTACCATTGATTAAATGGAGTTTCCAACAAAATGAAAACCACATCCGTGATCGGATTCATCAATAATGTAAATATAATAAACCCGACACCAAATAAAGTTGTATCAACACCATAAATAAATATAACACAAAACAGTCAAGTAAACTGCAAAGGAACTAACCGGTTGCAGCGAAATCCGCGAAAATGAAAGTAAACCACCACCCCAAACTGAAGGACAAGTGGCTGTAGTGTACTGCGTTAGCAATTCACCGAGAGCGTTGTATTAAAGACTGTTTCTAATCGGACGAGAAACAGAAAGCTTCGAAAATTCCAAATGCGATTTTGGCGAAACGTCAGCAAAATTGTTCTTTTCAGAACTAGAGTGATGAACGGATGTACACCCGGAATGAAAACACATCATATTTTTCCATCTGTGCAGGACTACGAATTATATATATATATATATATATATATATATATATATATATATATATATATATAAAGTAGGAAACAATTAACGCGGTTAGAACTATAGTAGAAAAAGAATTGGGAAGACCGCTAAACCAATGAAATTTTGCCAACCTGTTTCTGACTTTAGGTCTTCATCAGTACAGTCAACTAGTTGAGAGACGAGTACCAGAGTCACCAACAAGAGTAAAACCGGCATTTGTGGTTACCAAGAGAACATCCGAAATCTTCGCCGAACTTGAAACCCTATTACCACGTAGCAGCATATAGCCACCTAGTTCCGGGTAAAAGAAATTTACCATTTTTTTAAATTAATAATAAAATCTTGCTGAAATGAATAATAGAACCTGCTCAGAATTGATTATTATTTTATTTTAAACTTATAAATTGATGAAAACTGAAAACTGTCATTATTTTATTTATGTTATTTATGTAAATTCTAATGAACCAAACCCGTACAAGGCATACCATGGAAAATAGGCATATTTGCAGACATTTCCTCTTTTTGTATAATATAAGCATAACTTTCAACGCCGTAACTAATAAAATTCATCTCGTTCGTATGCGCAATGAAACAATTATATAAATTTTATACAGAAATATGCCTGAAATATTTGTAATTGAAAACAGGAAATTAGTTTTAGTGTTTTTTTAATTTTATGACATTTGAAATGTTTTAATGATGATTTCATGTGCTTTTTCCTCATTAAAAGATAGTGAAAATGGTATTTTAAAATTGTGCAAAAACTTAAATGGGAACATTTCACCGAATAAACTTCAGCTGACGATGTCAACCATACCATCTTATACTAATAGCATTTTATTGGCTTGTTACACACTGCCTAGATTCCGAATTTAGTTAAAGCCCGAACGGTTTAAAGCTTTGTGGTAAACATACTTTACATACTGCATTGTACTGGGGCATTTACGAATTTCAAATTTAATTAAATATACGTCCGTGCACTGTGAAACTATTAAATGCAAGAATAAATTGGATTTAGATCTTGCATCTCTTAATTTCCGAGAGCTTTTCGATACATTTTTGTAAATTCAGGAGGATATGGTATACTACTTTAGCTGCCAACCTTAGCAGATTTATTATTGTTCCCCTGGTTATAAATAAAAATAAGTTTGGGGCGCTATTGTTTATTAACAGTATTGCTGGTTTCAATAAATTAATGATCAGCTCCTTTTTGAACGCCGCTATAATAAAAGAATATTTGGTAATTTGATTAGTTTTTGTTATATTAGTATCCTGCATCTTATTTTTGTACAAACCTAATATAATCGGTAATGTAGTGCACATACGTTAGGTAGGTTTATTCGAAAATAAAAACTGTAAAAATAAATAACATTCATTACGAACAGATTCTCTGACACTGCCCGTAACCTCGTCGCAGTTCATATTAAAAAATTTATTGAACCATAAGAATTCAAACTTGGGTGTGTTTCTAGATATTCAGAAGGACTTCCTTTACAAAAAAAAATCTCAATAGATAACAGGAATATTCCAGCAACTTTAAGGGTATTTAGAGCTGTATAAAGCAGTGTTGATATTGCATCTAGAGGAACCGTTACAAGAGGCTGTCTGCATCACCCTTGCTATAAAATACTTGGCCTTTTATATCCATTTTCACAATCTTAGCTCAAAACAATTCTACGTAGGTTTTTAGCCATACTACTTAGTGAAAATTTTGTGAAGGTTCTATACGGAAGTTGCCAAAGTTACAATGCCCTCTGACGAGACTTAGTGACAATGTATCACTTTGTTCTCTTAATACACAAATTGCTATTGTGTACCACGATACATAGATTTAGTAGAATGAGAATTTTCGCCTCAGATTTCGTCTGTAGCTTACATAATGTGAGAATTAGAAATTCATTAGTAATTATCCCCATTAATTTACCATTCAATATAAGTTTTTCACAAAAAATTGATATATTCTTCCTACAAATATGTGCGAAATTATTTATTTTTAGGATTGAAAGTGAATATTTCCGATTTGCTCATATTTGTTGTCATTTGTTAGTGCTTTTTAGTACTTTGGTTTCATTAGTGGTTTCTTAGTTTCGCAATTATTAATTTTCAGTCGGGCCATTTTAAGGCCGCTATTTTGAATCTTTCATATCCGATAGTGTAAAATTGTACTGTCAACAGTTGCGGCAATTAAAATCTAGACAGCACTATTGTAAATTTTACTTTCCTATATTTAACACCTGTACTTCAATGTCATAGATAAAGCATTGTTCAGTTTCTTTATAATAATATCAGTATTAAAAATGTCATTGTCATTTCCATACTTGTTCAATGTTCACTAAAATCGGATTTACATTGTCTTTGTTTTTTGATTACAGAACATTTGTAATGGTAAGTAGTTCCAATCGTTTTCAAGTGTAAACAAAATACTCTAAAGCTGTAGGCTTATATATTAGTCGTGTGCAGTGATGCGTAAAGTTTAAGGAGGTCAGTTTCAGCTAAAAGCGACTTCCATATGTTTGGAACATCGTCGCTAGGCATACTGAAAATACCTTAAATCTCTTCTATGAATGCTGCTTCTATGAACTTTCGTTTTCGCTAGAGTTGTCCTCTATGCCTTAGCCTCTGACTACTACATCTGGTGTTAGTTTGATCAGACGTGTTCCGCTATACCCGATTTTGCGGTCCATCGCTTCTGAATATAATTAAAATGATACCTTTAGCTCCTACACTAAGAGGGCGCCTGGTCTGTCCAATGTAGGATTCACCACACTCACACTGGATTTAGTAAATGCATTCTATTTTCTTGTCGATATCATATGGCTTAGTTTTCGTCAGAAGACTTAATAATGTATTTCTCGATTTAAAAGCGGTTTTAATATAATTTTGATATTGTATTGCTTATTAACTTTTCATCCTAGAGTAATCATCCTACAATAGATCTTTTATAAGATTTTCAATTTCTGCCTCAAGGACCGTCGTATTATTACTAGTTATAACAGCTATATTGTAAAGCGTTTTTATGATGTCCTCTTTTGTTTCTGCAGAATAGTTAAAACCCTGGTTAAGCAAAGTATAACTTTCTTTTCTCTTCATTGTAAAACTTTATCAAATGATTGTCGTTTGCAATCCAAATAATAAAAGTATGATCGACATACCTAATTCAAAGTTTAAGTTTGATTTGAGCAGCCAGCAGTATTAATCGCATGCTCTTCGAACCACTCCATATAAATATTGGCTACCACCGGTGGGAAGGATGACTCCGTCGTAAGACCATCATTTTGTGAGGAAAACCTATCTTTCACTTGAAAGTAGAAGTTACGGACACAGCATTCCAATAGTTTTACAGTACCCTTCAAAGGTAACGTTGTACCTTCAATTATATCTAATAATTCACATATAGGAACATTTGCGTATAAGCTTTCGACATTAGAATTAACAAATCTGTCTTCTTGTCTTAATGTGACGTCCTTAATAAAATGGTTCGAATGTTGAATAAACGAATTCGTCTTACCTTGTAAGGGTTGAATGATCTCTAACAAAGATATCGCCAAAGCACTTGTTGACAAAGTAAGTCTCTGGAGGAAGTAATTGGTCTTACAGGCATATCCGACTTGTGGATCTTTGGTAAACCATAAAGATGGAGTGGCTTGCTGTGATGTAGTAACTTACTCTGTATCCTACCTAAAATGTAGTCCCTATATTTTTCTTCGCCTTTTTCTATTCAAAATGGTCCTTATTTTATGCCGGAATTAATCTTCTGTCTCTGATAACATTCTTTGAGATACGTTGACTATATCTTTCAAAACTCTTCTGTTGGCTCTGTTTGGCAACAAGATCGATGCTTCTGCAATTTGTGTTGATGTTTGGGGTGCAGCTATTTTCGTACTATTTCATAGATCTTCTTCGATTTTGTGGAAAATTGACCCCTCTTAAGATATACTCCTTGATTTTTTGATATTTTTGCAACGATTCGGTTACTATAATAGGTTTCTTCCACCGGTGGTAACTTATTTGTGAGCGTATTAGTGCTTTGCTGTCAATATGTAAAATACATCTTACTGGATGGTGTTCTAAATTTATATTGTCATCGCGGTCACAGTTCAAAAAAAGAAATCCTCATCTTCTCGTAGCTTCGGAATGTTTCGCTGTTACCGAGTCCTTACAGGGCTTTCAACATTTGTTTGAAGGTGGTAGACAGGTTAACCAACAAGAAGAGTAGCTAAAATGTTTGAAGGAAAAATAATGAAACAAATTGTCTTAAAAGTGGAGTAAGAAGTTAAGACCCCGAGGAATGTCGGAATAGAAACATTCAGATTCAGACAAACATTAAGATTCCAGCTCATGTGAAGTTACACGCTAGTGACTACATGCGCAAAAACATACCGTAAGGTCTGTGTATCGTGATTATGTCACAGATTAACATCTAACAGATGCAAACCTTCCCGATACGGCGCGGGACCGGTTTTCATCATTCGTATGGTAGGCGACCGCCTAAGATTTAATATGTCAGCACATGTTACTCGCGGTGATAGTGCGCATCATGAAAATAAAAAGGTATTTGGCTCTGTATTGCAAAATTTAAGATTAATTTTTGAATGTTAAGAATTAGATTATTATTTTGATGTCTCACTCTGTCTTTACCTATTTATTTGTCAATTTTTCTATTTGAACGCATAATAATTATTACTTCCCTCATAAGAGGGCAATGGCGAAAAAATCACCCTCCGAGAGTTTTGAAGATCTATGTCTTTTCGGGACCCTGGACCCCGAAAAACATTTTCTTCAATTTCCGTCAGTCTGCGATTCTGTTGCTAAAAAAAAGAGATCGTATAGGGATAAAACGGTTAAATTTTGATAAGAATCCAATATGGAGGGAAAAAATGACAGTTTCACAAAATATTAAAAAATCATTATTGAGAAATAACTTAACGAATGGACTTTAAAATATGTGCAAAAGTAAAGTGTGATATAGGAATAATCTGGAAAAATTTGTATGTAAATTCATCATAACGGAACAAAATGATGACCGCCGAAAATTCATTGATTTGAAATTTTGCACAAGAAACAAGTGTTTAATAGGGAGAGACTAGTAAAATTTCTTCAGTGCGTATTCTTCAAAATGGTGGCCTAATAAAATGCTTAAATATTCGGTAAAATTTCATTTCCTGGAATAAATCCTTTTTATGGACGAAAATAATTTATTGTAGGATATGTAAATAATCTTCAATAAACAAATATTAATAATAGTAACAATAAATAATAGAAAAACAGTTTATAGATTTTGTATAAAATTATTAACAAATAATTATTTACGTATACAGACTGTTTATGGTAAGTTATGGAAAGACAAAAATGTGTAGGTGAAAATACCTTTTATTTTTAATCGTCAACCTCAGGACTCCAGTATCAAGTGTCCCTTATAATTAGTGCGCCTCCCGCACTGCCAGAACTATAGGCAGAACTGGCTGGTATAGCTACAGTTTGACAGGTGCCGCTAACCCTGATTAGCTTTAAGATAGCAGCATAGTTTATCGTAAAGACTAGCAGATGTCTCGTAAACAAATTCAATTCTTAGTTTTAGGTCCACTGTGAAGGTACCCGAGGAATGACACGGAAAAATAACTACTTTTTTGGATGTTTCGGGGCAAGTCCAGCAAGTATATTCCCAAAAAAGTAGATATTTTTCAGTGTCTTTTCTCGGGTACCTTCACAGTGGACCCAGAGCTAATGACAACAGATTAAAATTTTAAAGTAAATTGATATAATCAATTTTAGTATTTTTAATTTTCTATAATTTGTGGCGTAAAACCCAAAAATAGTTTTCTTCTTAAATCATGATTCTGCCACTACAATTCCGTCATAATTTTTAGTTTTTTAAAAAATCTAGTATTCTTCTTTTGTGTAAAGAAATTATTTGTTGACAATTAAAACATAATTAGAAATAGGTTGCCAAGGACATTGCTAGATTTCTACCCTCTAGGATTTCCCACGGATTTAATCCTAGTCTGTCGAATTTATATTTTTTCCAACTTAATGGACTTAATGTAACATAAAAGTTTAAAAATGTATTTTTAGTAATCTAAAGATATTGTGTAATCATCAACCAGTTGTTCATTTCCTCCCTGTATCAAGTAAATAATCAACTAAAATACATGACCAACAAAAACGGATGGAAGTCAAGAAATTTTATGGAACTCAAGGAAATTTACGTCCGTGTTTATTTAATGTTGAAACTGTCAGAAGGGCGATAAAACGGTTCTACTGAAGAAATAAGGCTGACAGTAATGTAGTAAAAATACAAAAGGATTACAGAACTTTACAAGTTCTTAAAGTTTTAAATTAATAGATACTTATATAACGCTCACGTTTACAATTTGGGATAGAAACATAAATGGTCTCTTAATCTATTATAACTACATTTCATGCTTATTTGATATAACCAATATTATAAATGAATTATTTGAGTAATTATTAAGGAAGAAGACTTCCTAAGGTTGAATTTGATATATTTTTTCTTATTTACGTTACATTTAACATTATTCTCAGAAATCCGATCCGATTGAATTGGTACTTTTTAAACACAGTTTCGAATAAATTAATCTTAGTTTAATTTACTTTAATATTACCTTCGACCTGCATACAAGCACATGATTTACTATTAAAAATGTATATAAGGCATCGAAATGGAAAAAAGCAAAGGTTATATGAGTTCCCGCAAAAATAACTTTCTGTTTTAGCAACACTTTAGCAGCTCCTTCCTTGGCTTCAGACACGGTTGCCCTCTCTCGAGCCAAGGACTTTGCTCAACATTTGAAGTAAAGAGATTGAAGAGGAAATACTAATCTTACATAGGTTACCTGGGAGAAATTTTCACCCCACAAAAGAATCTAAAACGATGAAATGCCCAGATCAGTGTTTATACAAAACTAACTTCCTGGCACAGAATGAACAAGCAAATACAGAACTGGAGAATAGGTAAGCGGGACAAGCAGCTTTGGGCAAAAAACCACATTAAGCAAGCATAAATTGTTTCAGAAACTGAGGTCTCGTGGACTCACTATTTCTAGAAAAAAAACTTATTAAAAATCCAGAAAATGCAGAAACAACTGGAAGGGTGTCGGACTAAACTAGTAATGACTTTTAGGCCTTCGAAGTTATAAACAAGCTTTTTGTTTATATACTACAAGAAAATCTTAATATACAGTTGAGTATTTCTAATGTTGCGATTTACATTAATTAATTAGGATATAATTATTTTTTAAGTGTTGCAAAGTAGCGAAAAAACAAATTTACAATGTATCAAAGAGTTCAAAATTTGTGCGTAAGATTGTAAAGAGATTTTGAAGCATTATTTCTAGCCCATTTATAACATGAAAAAAAACTCAAAATCTCTTTAGTCTCTCAACAGTTACAAGGCGTCAAAAATTTTTATTGGAATATTAAAATTGGGCCACAGTACATCAAGAACACATAAAGAGTTAGAACATGTAAAGTCTAATCCGTCTTATTCTGTATTATAAAGCTCATAAAAGATATCAAACATAAGGCTTCTCTAATCCAATAATACACGGAAACGTCAGATATAATCTAAAACACACTTCGGTAAAGGTAGACTAATAAGATTACCAAGTGTGTGTATTGTAAACAAGGCATGCGAAAAGCGTAAATCATGTACCATTATCCCTGTGGATCTACCCTATGTCGTTCAATAAACAGTGTTCATTCAGAAACGCAGTCATGAATGGAAAGACCTATGCTCATCGATTTGCATAAACTAAAGGAGGTATTTATAAATAGGACGCTGCTTTTATTTTCATCTTTAGTTTTTGTATTTATGAAATGGGAAAACTACTAGGATAAAATGTTCACTATTAAACTTCATGTATTAAAAAAATCAGGATAGCAAACATTTTATAAAAACAATAAATACAAATTCAAATAACCTTTTATAAAATACTACTATACGTATACGGAGCCTTATTCCAATAAATTAAACTAGCTGGTTTAGAATATTCCGACTTGCTACTACGTACGCCTTTGGTGAAACTGAAAACAAAAAATCTAATTATAGTAATTCAAAACATATACAGTGTTTCAAAACTTAAATATGCAGTTATATCTTAAATATTTAATGTGTCAAAATCGGCTTTTATGCATGAGAATCAAGCTATAGAGTTTTAAAAATTAGTAATACTACTTATTTCGTTTTGATGAAAAGATTTTGATACGAAGAAAGCCAATAAAGAATTAAAATTTCAGTTTTAAAATTAAAAATGGTGGAGATAGTGTCTTGTTACTAGGTTTTTATGTTATCTACCGCAGTTTTTATTTCCAACGTTGAATTGCTGTTTAAGATACCAAGCAGGAAAATGCGTTAACCAAGCCATGCATTCAGACGTACACCGAGATACTCGTCTCATCTCAACTTTTAATATAAGAAGCCTTGTAAATATAAATACATATGCTTTTTTATATCGCCTCAAGAAAACACAAAGAACAATAAATAACGTATTGATGCTTAGATATGTTTGATTTTTGGCTTATTCCTTAATTTAGAATTGGTAAAATTCAAAAGTCATATAATACTCATCCAAATGTTAATAACTTTTCTTAACCCCTTTTTGATAACCATTTTGTATACTTACTTAATAGTCTAAAATTGTCTTGATAAATCCTAAAAGGATTTGTGTATAATTCTCTTTTCTTGAAGCCGAAAGTAGAAGCTCCTTGGCTTTTATCATTCAAAAATTTTGGTGAGAGGTACCGTTTTTTAGATATTTGCTAATAAAATGTTCTTTAAATTCTTTCAAAAACAGGAACGTAAACAGATAATTCGAATCTTTAGAATACAATATTTATGTAACTTCCATAAAAATGAAGATATCTGAATTTAAAAAAAAACGTTTTGAAGGTGAAGGGTGTAGCTATAGATAATCAGAAGGGCAATTTTTTCTTCCAAAATTCTGCATTTGGACAGATGGCATTTTTGACCTGACGTAATTTGCCAATTGCACCATATATCGCAACCTTGCGTGTATAGATTTACATACTTATAGGTACACGTACTATGTTAAATAATGTGTATTTATGTAATTTTTGGGTCACTTTAAACTTACAAATCAAAAATTTCATTTTATGACAAGAAACTTTAATGTCGTCTTATCTTTGTATTTATTGTTTAATTTCCTTGTAACTAGATAGATAATAGAATTTCGTGCTTTTTTAACGAAATTCAGAAAAAAAAACTTTGTTAGACAATATCTCAAAAAATGGCGTCTCTTATCAAAATGTTTTATAGGTCATAAAATATTATTTCTTATTTCCGTTGTCCAAAACTGTTATAAAATTACGCCAATAAACGTTGAACGGAACTACAAACATGGTATTTAAAAAATTTAAATAGTTTACAAGTTACGGAGAAACAGAACAGGGTCAAACAAATCATGACGCGCACAAGTGAGGTTAGGGGACTTCTGATATGTTGTTCAACACGTTTCAGAGTAGCTGTACCAATTTTGAGCTCAACGATATTTTTTGTCAGGTTTTCCTGGTATTTTGATTAAATCCTCTGGCATAATTTCTGAAGAAGTATTAATAAAATTTAAAAATTCTATAAAATAACAAACACAAGAAGGCGGAAAACAATTTTTACCCATCCAAGTAGCTCAGCTCATTAGACTGATTTCTTAAATTGCTTGCCTTGCTCTTTTAAACACCAAAACGAAAAAAAGGTGGGCCTATTTTTGCTATTAGAGTAGCGCACAAGTAGATGTTTTCAAGGATTTACTTTTTAAAGATAAAACTAGTTTATGTTTGCTGCTCATTAAGGGGCCAGAAATTCCATAAGCGGAGCCGCGGCCTCCCCTGACCCCTCCTTGTCTACGTTCCTGTTTTAAAATCCTCTGCGTACGACTAGTGTTATGTGAACCACAGTTTGAGAGCCCCTGCTTTATTATTTTGTCAGGCAATTGAATATATTCCCATAAAAATCGATAAACTAATCTTGTGGCAGAATTTCTCTAGATTACCTATACCCCGCACACATAAAAAAGATATGATCTAAAATCAGCGAGGAGTTTAGATGAATCCACTCCTTATAAAGAAATAAGTATTTATTTGAAAATATTTTTTCTTGCCGTAAGAACATGAGAAGTTCAGATTGGAATTTAATCTTGATGTTTCCATAATGAAACTTTTAACGTCAAAATGAAGTAAAAGGTGCTTGATTTGAGTACCTACATATCAAAATGCCAGGGTTTTTAAACTGAGAACCCGCAATTTCATTTCGAGATCGGGCGGCTTCGGAAAGAAATTCTTTGTTTTCTTTTCTAACTCAAACATGTGTCTTCTGAAAAAATATTATTTTATTTCGAGGATGAATACTCTCAATTTACGAAAGTGGTACGTAGAAATCCGGCACGTTATGCCGCCCATCTTTGAATCTCAATTGAATCGACGAGCCAAGAAGACTGTTATGAACTCGTTGTGAATTGGCAGTTTTTTCGAGAATTATTTTGACCTGTCGCCGCTGCGCCGATCGCTTGTATTATAATATTTTGTTAATAAGTTGTATGTATTGTTTTGTCATGCGCTGCTGCGTATAGTGCAACGTGTTCCATACTTTGTGTGCTGTATGATTAGATTTATGTGTTTTTTTTTGCGGACCATACAAAAGGTAAGATTTTTCTACCATTTTACAAACCCCTCTGTTCGTAGGCCTTCAAATTCGGTGCTGATGTGATGTGACAAATATGCTAATATTTCGATTGCCTCATCATAGCATATCTTCGACTCCATTTTGTTTTAAATGCGTTTCACAAAGCTGAGAAATTTGTCTGCAAAATCTGGATGATTTTTGAAATTAGTTTTGGCAACAATGTGGATATTTAAGTATACTACTAACAACTATAAATATTTCTGGGTGTTTCGAAACTAGTTCAAACAACAAAAGCATCAAATAAGAAAAAAGTTGAACGCATGAATGTATGAGTTCTGAATATGTTTTCTTCCTATACTTTATACCTATTTTTCAGTAAACAATAATCACAAACATTAATATGGAAGACCTATCGAGATCTTGGGAAATCCCCGACGACTTCATTGAAAAGTTTACAGGTACTTTACTGATTAGTTTTATTTAGTTAGTTAGTTAATTTTAATTTGTATTCTGATTATAAATATTATGCTTTATTTGGTTCTCCATTGTACTACTAAGTGCATAAATATAGTCTTTAATTACATGTGGAGAATTTAAATTATTATTTGTATTTTGTAGAAAAAAAATTCTTTGTTTCTGCTATGATATTTATAAATAACCAAAAAAATATTTTTTTATGCGTCCTGTATTTTTCTTGCCATGCATTAATTGAAATGTTTTATTTGTCAATTCTTTTATTTGTAGAATAAAGGTTTTATCTTCTATACGAATGTTTTTAATTTCAAATAATTTTAACTTATACTTGAAATGAGGAAATATATTCTCAATAGAACAATATATTTATCTTGATAAAAGAAGGTGAGATCCATGGGTTGAGAAAAAAAAGATCTCATATCCAGTTATCATGGTATCAAATCAAAGCAAGTCGCATTCAGATAGGTAACCGTATCCTCGCTGTTTGAGATACTAATATTTAGAACAACAATAATATATTCACGTAATGAACAAACGACAAAGCTTTCTTGTAAAGAAACAGATCTCTCAAAAAGAGGATATTACCTGTATACGACTAACTGCTTATCTCGGATTGAAGAGACAGCTTTCTCACGTGAAGAAATAAATGTCTCAAATAAAAAACATAGTATCTAAAACTAAGAACTAGTTTCCTCAATTCAAAATCTCCGATCTATTATTTCTACAGTTTTGGTCTTAAATCAAAAATCGGACTACTTCTTATTGACGTGATTCTGTTCTTGAAATGATGTCAAGGAAAATTGGATCCAAGTTATTGAATTGGTCAATTCTAGATTTTTTTTTTGCTTTGAATCCATTAAGGTGAAGAAATACTTCTCTTCCCACAAACTAATATTTCTTTGCCACATATGAAAGCAAATTTGCTCTTGGATTGACTTCAATTCCCTCAGTTTGAGAACTCTTTTCTATGTATGCTGGAGAAAAATTAAGGACAATTTAATTTATGAATGCGATATTTTTTAAATATTGAAATATTTCTTTTTATTTAGGGACGAAAGCAAAAATAAATGTCAAAAAGTTATTTTATTAAAGCAGAAATTTTGTGTTCTTAGTAATCAAAGAAAAAATATAAAACAGTTTCAAGGGACCAAGATCCAGGTAGGTAGGATAGATGTATCAATATTTGCTGGTGTTTATAGCTAAAATTTCATGTTCAGTCAACATATTTATTTGACCCTTACGCGGATAAGTTGATGTATTTAAAGTCGAGACGAGATTTTTCGAGACGAGACGAGACACACCCTTAATCTCGTCTTGTCTCGACCATAATTTGGAGACGAGACGAGACGAGATTAGCCAAAGTCGAGACGAGACAGTGCCGTAGTCTCGTCTCGTCTCAGCGCATTGACTTAAAACATTTACAGAATCATTGTTTCAATTTTTATATATCTTTAAGTATAAGCCATGGAATCTCACCTTATATATATATATATATATATATATATATATATATATATATATATATATATATATATATATATATACTTAAATTAAATTGCTCGTTTCAAAATGCTCTTATATCTTCTCCACAGTACTATGGAGCATTATCTTGTTGATATACCAAGTCCACACGAATATGTTCCGGAAGACCATTGAGTTTTTCCATAATTTGATTTTGAAAAGTTCTAAAAATATTTGACTATTCAAATAGTGGTCAAAAAGCACATGTCCTATTATGCGTTCGTTTATAACACCACACCGCACTTTAACAATTTGATGTCCTTGCCTTTTAATTTGTTTTATCAAATGTTTATTTGTCTCAGAATAGTAGTGAGTATTTTTATGCATCCCGCAGTGGAAAATATCGCCTCATCTATCCAAAGGATTTTGTTTAAAATCCCTCTCTCAATATGCAGGTTCATCATTTGCATACAAAAATCCAGTCTGGTCTGATAATCAGCTTTACTTAAAAATTGAACTGGAAGAAACTTATATAGGGATATTTTGTTTTATAATACTCGATGTATGCTGCTCATGGAAAAATTCAAACCCTTTGTACATCTCTTAAAGAGTTGGTAGAATATTCAATGAAATATAATAACACCTCCATTTGAAAATCTTCAGAGACGACTGAACGGGCTTTTTCTTTTTTCCTATATTTCAAAACTGTATGAGTTGATAAATCACAGCAAATTTTGTCAAAAATTTTCTTGTTTGGTATCCTGGCCATGGGAAGTATTCGGCGATACTCTCTTAATGCAAGTACTCATATTCTTTATAATGTAAAAGTTAAACAAATTTAGTCACTCTTGACTTGAGAATATTGAGCCATTTTTTAAAATAGAACAAGTAACACCGATTCAAGGAAAAGTCTAATTATTTTAAATTTAACTGATTTCCATAAATCAACAACCAGTAAACACACAAATAAATTGAAAAACTGTCAAATTTAAAACAAAGATAGTTATATTATCCATTCTATGGCCTTTAAATTATATTTTTTTTTGAATACGCAGCATACCAATATTCAAGAAATAATTGAGATTTTCAGTTAAATTGCGATTTTGTCTGGAATCACTGTATTTAGGTATAGAACACATATATATATGAAAAAGTTGGTATTTTAATGATCATTTGCATAAATAAAAAACATAGTGGGTGTTCCATTTTAAAAAATCGACTTTTTTCACTTTAAAAAGGTGCAAGATTGATTTCGCAGTATGTCCACCCTGTACAGGTGTGAACAAAAATTTTGTATTCCCTATATGCATTGATGCTTTATAAACTGGAAATAACCACCCAAACGCACAAAGATTATTTTTTATAGTGATTTGAAAAATAGCTCCAGTTTTCAAAAAATCACACATTAAATATCTCGGAAACTACGCAGAAATCGACTATAGTTTAAATTGGTAATTTATGTTTATTTTTGACAAGGAATCAAATAATGGACAAAAATACAGGGAGTCCCATTTAAAATTTTATAGTTGATGTCGTTCCCGCAAAACTGGGACATCCTGTATAGATGGAGACATTATATTTTAAAAGAACTTCAAATTCAAAGAAACTTTGGTATGAATCTTTTACATCTATTACAGATTTCCACATAATATAGTAGGTACTTTTATGTAGAACTTGGTGTACATCAGCTTGGTTTAAAATGACACACGGATGTTGGGAATTCCCGACCATAGATGAGGCGTATGTGGCCATAGCCGATTTGGTAAAAGATAAAGTGGAGACTAAACTTTTCTATTTCGACTCTGTACCAATTTGTGATATTCCTTTTACGTCAAGTATCGTGAGTCGGCTGAATTTGCAGATATTCCATCTATCTGAAACGCCAAAATGGATGGGCAGTCACTTCAATTCCTCGTTGTTCCTATATCTTTCAATAGTGACACAATTATTCCAAAAATTCGGTACTCAACAAGAAAACTGATTCCGTATTTAATATTGCGAATGTTTTAAATTATTCTTTTGTATTTAATACCTATGCCTAACGAGATAATGTGACTTATTGCTGATGTTTTATTGTGTTAAATAAATACCCTTTTAGTAGAACACTAATGGTACACTTACAAGACAGGTAGTAATAATGTTTATCATTTTAACATTTTTCCCAATTAATACACATGTCAATTTGCAAAGATGTTTAAATTAATTTTATAGGGAAAAATCGATACGTTCTTTATTTTAATATCTTGAAAACGATAACTCACTGTAACAAAGTGTCAACTTAAATGTTAGTGTTAGGTAAAAAATTTTAAAAATTAAGGATGTGTTTTAAGAAACCACTTAGAGAAAAATCTATTCCATTACATTCCGGGTGTACATCCGTTCACTACTGTCGTTCTGAAAAGAGCAGTTTTGCTGACGTTTCGCCAAAATCACATTTGACATTTTCGAAGCTTTCTTTCTCGCGTCCGAATAGTCTCTATTCAAGAGGTATCAAGATGCGGTTTTCAGAAAATTTAAATTTATATTAAATATTTTAAGCGTAAAGTATCCCTAAGCTAAAAAGTTATTTATACAGGATGTTAAACAATACTCTGCACATTTGCAAATTTTCCAGTATTTTATTTGTTCTGAAAATTTACAAAAACAATTTTTATTTTTAAATTGCTAGATCAACTTAATCCTCGGTGAAATTGTAAAAATCTAAAGTTATTTGAAAAGTTTTTAATATTTATTGAGATATGATTTCTTTTGAGATAGTTATATTTTTTCTTAAATATTAGGCTGTAACTCTTTATTAACTCTTTGACGTAATTTATTAGCTCTTGCTAAAGAGCATTTAAGTGTTATTTTTTTTAATCGTTTATTGCTTTTGCAATACGCTGAAAAATTTCAGAATATGCCAAAAATATTTTAAGGTTAGTTAAAAAGTACTGAACCTTCAAATTTAAAAGCTTCTTTTTAAGATTTAAGGAGTTATGAGCATATTCCCGAAACGGGTTTCTGAAATATTGGTCTATTGCTGAAACAATTTTTATGGTAAGCCTAACAAGTGTTATTCCTAGACAATTAAATGGTAAAAGTTTACTAGTTTTTCGTTTTAATTCCTGCTAGTTAGGTCTTCGGTAGATTAGATTTGTAATTGTGTTTGGTATATAAATATCCGTAACGAGATATGTGCCAATATTGAAATAAAAAAAATACATTTTAAGGTGAGTTTATATTAAAATCATATTTTGCAGAACGCTAAATTGTTAATTTTAAAACTATTTTATTAATTTGTTTGAAAAAATTAAATAAAAATATAAATTAAAGGAAATTAAATAAGTGTAAAATTTAAAAAAATCACCTTCCTTAAATATATTTTAATTACACTCAGATATTTTATTATAACTTTATAGCACTATAGCAGTTAAAATTCCTAAACATTTATACCCTAAAAATTTAAAACAATTGTATTGCTCTTAGTGATATAAATAGACATTTATGCTCTTATCATTTTCATGCAACAAGAAATATTTTTATTTTTGTTTTCTCCTTTGTCATATCTTACGTACAAAACTTATTTACCAGTATTCTTTATTCCCCTACACAATCATTAAATAAATTTTACAGTGAACTCAATACTATATTACAAAATATAATGAACTTACAAAATAATTTAAGTTTTAAACTAAATAATGTTTGATACAACAAGAATATATGTTTTAAGTTACATCATTTACAATACAATTACAATAATTATATATAATAGTTTGTTGGATTATGTAGTAAAAGTAGAAGAGGAAAAAGAACACATAAAAATATGATCGTTTGACACTACAAAATAATTTTTGTTTAAAATACCAGAGTTAAAGAAAAATTAGGAGATTAGAAATTAATGAAAATATACATATTTTAGAATTTCATATCATAAATGTTTATGTTACTTAATTTAAATGAAAAAAAAAATGTAATTTTGTGGTTTTTTTAAACTGTAAGTGGTATTTATTACTAGAATAAGTTACACGTTTTGTGTCAGGCTTGTATCACAAGACATACTTATAAATTTGTAAACAAAACCGAGAACATTTCAAAACCATGCTAAAAGATATTGTAGTAGAGAGAAAAAATAATAAAATAAACTATAACTTTAATACTAGTCTTATGGGGTAGGTTCGGACTTTTTAAAAAAGTTATTTGCAAAGATAGAGGTTTCAATCAAATCAAAAGCAAAGAAGTCAATTTAAAAGGGTCATTTATTTAGGGATATCAGTATTTTTATATAGTGATATGAATGTGTTATTAAAAAATCCCAGGCATTAATCAAGTTAAGAAAAATAGGTCCAATTGTATTTGACTTTTTCAAATTTCAAATTGCAAAACTTATCTAATTAAAATAACATAATAAAATAGTTAACGTACCTTTCCATTTGCCGCCCTACTCGATAGGCACGACCTAGACAAACTCATATTTCGAAGTTGTCCGGACCAAGTCTTGAAAGTCCTTATGTTTACAAAACACGAATTGATTCAGTTACTAATTTTAAAGACATATTTTTTGTAGGGGTAAAACATCTATGGGCTTTAAGATTTATATTGAACAACAAATATTAAATTTTCGATATGTCTCTAATTTCTATTAAGCATTTATTTCTATATCACAACTTTGAATTATGTTTAACAATAAATAAAATATTATATTCGAAAGCTTAAACACTTTTTTAAGTCAGTTATCCAGGAAACAAATATTAATAAATATATCATAGATTGTTTTAAGTTATAACAATTATTGTACGGATTTATTGTTAACTGGTAGAAGTTTAACAGGTGCCTTAACGTGTTCAGATTAGTAGGTTATAAAAAGTCTTTTATAACATTGATAACACACGAAAACATCAGGATTATATTTAAACTATAGTCTCTTTATTGAAATTTTGAATCACTTTGTAAATTACTATATTTATGTTGTGGAAAGTGGAAGAACAAACAGAGTAACCCGCCAGACAGCGCGGTTCTGGGAAGACTATATCTCTGCTGCAGTGCACTTGAGTCCGGGACTTTGGAGGCCTATCGATCACCTTGATTTCGCGCCAAGAATTTGGTCCTGCGCCTCACCTAACATTTCAACGTGTATTTATCGAGAATCAAGAGCGGGCCTCAAAACAATATTTGATTGTAACATTTCTCTGCCATGAACGAACATTTCAGGAACGTATGTCGATGACGTTAACACTAATCGTGAATGTTTGAAACGACGAACAAATGTTGGTCTACCGAAACTTTTAATACTTTTGTATGGGGACTGTGACTGAAGGCTTGATCTAACTTTTTGGCGGTAAAATTGTCAGTCATTAAGATTTACATATTTTAAAAATAATATGTACAGGGTGACCCAGATAATTCTTTAAATGCAAATATCTCGGTTATTTTTAGTAGAAAAAAATGTTCCAAACAATGGCTGTCAAAAAAGCAAGGCAAATACCAACTTTGTTTTTTTAAATATATTATATAAAATTAACGGTTTTCGAAATATGGGAGAATTTAGAATCACGAAATACCCCGATTTTTCGGATATAATTGCTTACCTGTTTAGATACCTGCTGCTACCTGGTGATAAAAATTTATTTTTCGAATATCATGATATTGATGTTTAAAGTGCATGATTCATAGATAAAGCATTGGTAAATTTGTTTATAAAGATAGGCAACTTAATATACAAAATCGATCCTTCTAGCGTTTGTAGTCTTCAAGATTTTTTTACAAATAATACACGATGTTCCAAATTGATGCTCGTAGTATATATGGAATATCTTTTTTTTTCTATTTTAAGACTTAACAAGTGGATAAGTTGCAATGTTGTAAAATGTGTATGCAACCCTAGAACAAAACATATTTATTTAGGAAAGTACATACAACTATAACAATCTGTTTGACTTGTTAGCCTTAATATTCGGTAAAAAGAAAAGCTTGTAGTAATCATTTTTCTAAGCTATGCTCATCATAAATGTGTGCGTATTTGATTTTTCTACGGAGGGCATTATATTAAAGTTAAGCATGGAACAAATTTGAGTTAAACTTTATTAGGTTCAATTTCTCTAAATCTAAACTAAAATTATAATTGTAATGAATATTTAATTATAAAAAAGCTAAATTTTCGAATCTTACAAGCAGATTTTAGTCTCTATTTTGGCATAAACTTTCTTAAGTTAATTTACCTACTTAGTTTTGCAATAGCAAACATACTACATACAAATACGCTGGCAGCATCAATCTCGAATAGAGTGCTGTAATATTGATCGATCACCGATAATCTAAAAAGTTAAAAAAATAACAAATATAAAACACATTCTTAAATGAATTCCTAAAATTTGTATAACTTAAATTCATAAATGTCAGAATAATGGCGAGGGCATTATTGTTTGTATACCTCGTTTCCTTGACAAGATAGTCAATGTGCTACCCTCCAACGGACATAGTCTGCGCAGAACGAGTTACGGGGTGCGTCATATAAGTTAGCAGTCCATGGTATGATTTATGGTTTGACTCATTTATATTTTGTGCTAATATTTAAAAAATAAGCTATTCAATTGGTGAAAGATTCAAAATGATCGAGCTTTATTTCAAGAATAATAATATTAACAAAAAATTTTATTTCAAGAATAATAAACACAAAAACACGAGAACAGTATAGGGAAAATGTTCAGAATGGCCAGAGAATATCACCTGTACCAACTATAATTCATACGAAGAAATTAGTGCAAGAAACAGCGAATCTAAGTTATAAGAAAAGGGCAAAACAAAGAAATGAGGAAAGGGTCTTAATATATAAATAAATAATCACTTTTTTAATAAAGAAATGCACAATGTACAAAAGTTTTAAAGCTAAAAATTATTTTTGCATAAGTATTTTAATTTGTTCCTTAAATCTTAAATTTCAGTCGATGATAATGCCAAGATTCTTTGCTGACTCTACTATAGGCAGTGTAGTACCATCCAGAGAAATATTAAACCCTTTTTTTAAGTATTTACGTGATTTTTATTTCGCAAGGAAACATAACCAAAGATTTTGTGGGATTTAACTGTAAGCTTTGCTGGGTTGACACTATTATTAAACTGTTCAAATCATAATTCATTAAATCTGATGCTTGTACGGAATCCTGTATATTAAAAGAATAATAAGCTGAGTATTATCAGGTTAAGCTTGTGCTTAACAATATTTTGATGCTGGCCAGTTGGTGCACACCAGAGCCGTAAAACATATATACACATATACACAGCAATATTTTGTACATTTGTTCTGACAATTTATTTGCATAATATATTTTTTGAAACCTGTTTTCAAAGTAAGAATTAGTAAGGTTAAGGGATAGATCATCAAAGCCATAATATTTTAATTTGGAACAAAGAAGGAAGTACTCAAGTGATTCATTAACAGAAAAGTCAGACTGAAAAAAATTAAGCGGTATGTGTCCCCTTGACGTAGGCCGGAACACCTCCTCCTCGGCCTTGTCGATCCCGCTTATAAAAACGATAACCTGGTACTGAAAATGCATCGGAATCAACACCATTATGCAGCTTTGTTTTAGAAAGCAGCATTATATTAGAATTTTGGCTCTCCAAAATGTATTTAAAATCATTGAAAGCAGTAAATATTGATCGTATATAATAAATGTACCTATGCAGTATACAAAAAAAATCAAGAGAAAGTTCTGTGCAATCACGCAACACCAAAACACTAAGTTACGAAGATAGAAATACAGGAAAAATTCGACTAACGAATATATTTTCTGCCCCACTCCCTTTAATGGAAACCTTCAATTTAAAAAACTGTAAAATAACGGATTCTTCGGATTCTCTTATAAACAAATCCATTCTAAACTATATTTGTAAAATGTAATGGCAGCAAAAAAAATTAATCAATACGCTACGGATCTCATAAGCAGACATGATGAAAATAAATTGAAACGCATCTAAGATATATTTAATTTTCAAGAATATCTAAGAAAATCTATCAGAGACTGTGTCAGAGTTATAAGGTGTGGACCGAGAAAAAGATAATTAGTTATGGGGCAGTTCAGAGAACTTTAAAGTAAAACGGTTTCTGTTTATGGTTGATTACAAGTGTGAATTACGTTGTTATTTCAAAATTTAGTAAACAGAATTTAAAAACTATGTATATTGTTTTATCTCATTTCGTAAATATTTTGTAGAATATTGGCACAATAAAAATTAGTCAACAGAAAATCAGACTTCAAACATCAATGTCATTTACATTCAAAAATAAAACCTTTATCTCCAGGTAGCTGCAGGTATCTAAATACATATGCAATTATTTCCAAAAAATCGTAGTATTTCGTAATTATAGAATCTTCCATATTTCGAAAACCATTAATTTTTGATAATGGTATATTATACAAAAAAAATATAAAGAATTGAATATAAAATTTAAAAACATAAAAAAATGTGGTATATTATGTTTAAATAGCAAAGTTAGTACTTGTCTTTTGAGACACTCTGTATGCATATAAGCATATGAAAAAGCAGATCGAATGAAACAACTTTTGTTTGGAATATTTTTTCTAATTTCAAAAATAACCGCGACATTTTTATTTCAGGAGTTATCTAGATCACCCTGTACAGACAGCATGGAACAAAGTCAATTAAAATGTAGTATATTTCATTAGATCACAATCTTATTACACGAAGATTATAAAAATTGGATCCTCTTTCAGCTTTTATAATGTATAAATTCATATAAATAAATGTAAATCATATACAGGTGTATGATGAAAGTCGTTTGATGAAAATACAATAAAGTTAACTTTGTAAATCGACTGTAACTTATGTTTTGAAATGCATTATTTCTAATATTATTTATAAGAATAATATCTTAAATAAGCATATTTTAAATGAAGGCAAAGAAGAGACCTGCACATTAAAAAAGCAAAAATTCATATAACTTAAAATTCTGTTTGTAAAAGTTTTGCTTTGATCGTCTACCAAAATTGCATATAAATAAATAGCTTCAATTTTTAAATTTTATGAAAAATAAGATAAACATAAATATAAAGGTATTGCAACATTTGGACGAAATGAAAAATTGTGAATTATTTATAATATTGAATAATGTTATTGTAAAAAATAGACTCGTTTTTAAAACTAAATATTTTCTTAGTTTGCCAAATATCACATAACATCTAAAACATAAGCCCAACGGAATTAAAAATGATTTAAGGAAAATTCAGAAACAGGATTTTAATACTTGCAGACTTTACATTCAACTACTTACATGAAGAGCAGAAAATGCAACGGTTGCTTCATGACATCGGGTTCGAAATAACTACTCATTTATAATGAAAAAGGTTGGCCAGATTTAGAAGTTGACGTCGGATCTGCCGTTTAAAATATAAATGTGAGAAAGGCCTTAAATTTTGTGAAAAAATGACAAAATTGTATAACATCTTAAAGAACATACTATCTCGACGTTTAAATAATTTGACAGGCACATAATAATTATCTATTAACAGATACAGTATGCATAAGATACTTGAAATCAACAAAATAACGCAGGAGACTATGGAAGCGATGCGCAAAATATTGCTGATTTGTTAAAACTAGGCATATTCACGAAACACCCTGTCTTTAATATTTTTGACCGTTTCATCGAACGGTTTTAATCTGGCCTATTATACATAAATAATTTTGCCAAATGCCAAGTCAAAAAAAAATAACAAAAATTAAAAGCAGTTGTGTTCCTAATAATTTTTTAAAGTACGTTCAGATATCACTCAGAATTAAATAACCAAGAATTATGGTTATCTATCTTTTATTTTTACGGGCAGCACGAGAGCCTCAAGACAAAATGTTTATGTATTACGATGATCTGTCTTTAATATTTTTGACCACGTCGTCGAACGGTTTTAATCTGGCGTAATGTACATATATCATTTTGCCAAATGCCAAAACAAAAAAAAATAACGAAAGTTAAAAGTAGTTGTGTTCCTACTAATTTTTTAAAGTACGTCCAGATATCACTCAGAGTTTAATACCCAAAAATTATAGTTATCTATCTTTTACCTTTACGGGCACCACGAGATCCTCAAGACAAAATTTGTATGTGTTTCTAAAAACATAAATGAAAATAGCCAAGTTAAAAGATGAGTATTGTCTTTATTATTTTTATTTTAAACAGATCAGTTCATTGAAAAAATAGTTGTTTCTTAATTTTAAAATTTATATTTTGTTGAGTAATACTGGTTACTAGTAGTAAATTTAGCCAAGTAGACTTTGAATTATTATATAAAAATATACATCGAAATAAACAATATGAATTTAAGGCATGATCCGGAATTTTAGGATACGAAAATACATGAAATATGATAAAGATTCAATAATTAATGAATACCACTATATAACAGCAAATATATTGTATTATTAATACACTATACAGGCTATATAGAGAAAGTATTGGAATCGCAAAAATTTTCAAAAAATATAAGTTGGGTTTAGTCCACGTTTTAGTGTCCCGAAAATACGAAAAATGTATTTTTAGAAAAAAACGTATGATGGCTGTATATTGTGTGTGTATAAACAAATTTTTGTCGAACGATAACTTCAGAACCATTAAACCGATTCGTTAAAAATTTGCGCCAAAAATAGTTAGTATACATTAAACTAAAAAAAAATGTTCAAAAAACGTTATGTCATACCAAACTTGCCTTTATTTTTTTTACTATACCAGGTAGCCCTAGACGGATAAAACGTCGCCTAAAAATGGAAAAAAATTGTATATTCAGAAGTATTTAGATTACTTAGAAAACAGTGAAACACGTTAAATATTTTCAGTCCCCCTTTCTACTATACAGGGTAGCCTAAGAGTATGAAACAGCACCATGAATACGAAACAAATATATTTCAAGAGGGTTTAGCTTTTATCAAAAAACGAAGAAATACTTCAAATGGGTTATTGGATATTTTTATAAATAAATACATTTTTTATTATACAGGGTAGCTCTAGGGAATACAAGAGTCCCTTATAAATGCAAATATTTTTTTATTTCCACAACGCTTAGGCTTTTTTAAAAAACGATAAAACAGAACAAGTTTATTTTCTCTTACGTGCATACGTAAGGAATTTTTTCCTTTATATAGATTTAATCTAGGGGGGTAAAATGGCTCCCCAAAAACAAAATTAAAATTTTGATTAATTAAAATTTTGTTTTTATAGGGTGTAAAATGTTAAATTTTAATAGTATTTTAAAAGTACTGCAAAATACGACAACTTTATTATATTTTTGCATACAAACCTCAACTTGAGATAACCATTGTATATACATATATGGGAAGGTACTATATTTGCCAAAACACATTTTATTTATTGTCTTCGCTAGGCCTCCAAATAATAAAAAAAATCGTATTTAATGCTGCAATATTTTCTTAAAACTATCTGCTTTTATTATTTCATACAATTAATTTTAATTCAAAGTCCAAACGCTGAAATAAATATATGTTTCCCTTTTTCAGGCAAGTAACTATAAAAACCATATTAAGTAACTGATTTAAAAACAAAACACTTTTTATAACTAATATCATCATTTTCTTCTAGTAGCCAGCTGATCTAACAAAAATAAAAGAATATTTAAGTACCCATAAAAACTATAACCCAGAGCTGCGTTTTTAAAATTAGCAGAAAATGTGCTCTCCAATGAACTTTTTTTTATCTATGAGCAGGCCACGATGGCCCGAGGCCTAAGTGCTAGATAACGTGATTGCTTTATGTGAAGACAACAAACATTTTTTGATGTGGTATTTAAAGACTTGCAGATTAAGAGAAGGGGGAAAGGCATTCATAATCGAGACACTCTTGTCTTCTAGGTCTTTGCAGTTTGACAGTGGCATGTGAGTTGATGCTCGTGTCTTCCTGGCAGGAATGACTTGGGAGGGCATAATGGATGATAATTCAGCAGAACAGAATCAGTGGGAGTATCTGTAAAACAGAGACAGATCGCCCAAAATTCTTTGGACAGAGTCAAAGATATTAAGGATTGAAGGAGTGGCTGATTTGCTGGGTATAAAAATTTACACGTTTGCAGAAAAAAGTATTATCGAGCTCGGAAAGAAAACCCAATTTCTTCGCGGCTGCTGTGGCAATTGAGGCGAGGTAGGAGAGAGTGTGCATGAAAGAGCCATTTTTTTCTTTATTAAAATATCTACTATTTATTAATTTTTTTAAAAATCATCAAGTAAACTATTGGATAATATAGTTAATTGCGAATATATTTAGACGATAAAAAGTTAACCATTTAACAAAAAAATATTTAATTTTGAATCTTAAAAAAAATTGTTCTGGCTTTTCCATAACATGATAGTAATGAAAGAGCCGCGAACTGTTTTGAAAGAGCCAACAACATTAAAACAGAATTAAACGACATTTTATTTTATCAGTTTTTAATAAAAGTTACTACTAACAAAATGTAAATTTGTGACCTTAAAATATAACAGCTTTAGTTGAATTTATAACTTAATAATAATTTCTGCAAATTTTAAGGCAAAAACCTAAAACAACACCTAAAACATAAAACAACAAAATAAAAAGTCCAATTTAAAAGCACAAGTTACAAAAAAAATCAGGATTTCACTTTTGATTTGTGCGCCCATTCGCTAGATAATTTACACTGGTACCAGTCCTCTACACTTTTGTTATAACCTTCAGAACAACATTTACGAATGTCTTTATTATTTCTCTGGACAACACTTACAGCCGAGACCTTTTGTGGCTTTTTGTTACAACCAATAGATCGTTTTTTTAAGATAAAAATATTTGTATTGGACACTGACTGCCGATCATCATCACTATCATCATAAAGTGATATCGCTCCATCGCTTTCATAAGAATCAGAGGAATCCCTTAGCGATTTAATTGATAATCTTGTTTTTATTTTCTGTAAGATTGTTTTATTCTTTTTTCCTTTATTTAGTTCTAGTTCTTCACTTCTGTTCTTTACAAAGGTTTCCGTTATGATTGCGGAACGCATTTTTCTGCAAGATGCTTTAGCTGGTTTTCTGGGTCCAGCTTTTGGAAATGGACGAATGTTTACAGGAGACACCATCATGCATTCCTTTACATTATCATTCGAGGTAACCGATCAGATTAACATTTTTATTGTCAGACTGCTTTACTGCAAATTTTATGGAGACGCTTGCGATTGGCTGTGGTAATTCAGCATTATGAAAAGTATTGTCAGGTCTGTCCATTACAAGAGAAGTAAGAAAATCTTCTTCTTTAAATATACATGGATTCAATTGATATATTCCAGTTTTGTAAAATTCCTGTATTATGTTATGGGAAAAAGCAGCCAAATAAGCGTTGTTTACAAATTGAGCTATGTGGTATATTGTCACCGTTGTACCTGCATTTGTTAACATCCATTCATTAATTGCTATTTTGTATCTTGTTTTAATCGGTGAGTAAACTCCAACATCTAAATGCTGGAGTCGGTGGCTACAGTGGGGTGGAAATGTTAAAATCTACTCTCTTTGCACAATGTGATTACTTTTTAATTTACATAAGTAGCATGATTGTCTAACAAAAGCAAGGCTGCATTTACGAAAAAAAATAACGCTACTAAGCTGCCCCTCTCCGCTGACGTTACCTGAAAAAGTTTTTAAAGTTGGTTTTGTTTAAACTGGTCGCTCTGGACAAAGACGGTGTTCTGGCCGATAACTCCTTATGGCGCTGCATAAAACCCCTTAACCAGTCCAAACTAGTCTTTTGTTTATTGCTCCAGTTTTTTGTGGAAATAGAGTTTGCCTGAGCATAATCAAATGCTAATTTTCTAGTTTGACTTCGAGTTAACCCGTGACACATTTTGGAAGCCGTTTTGAGATTTCTACTAGGGACTTTTCCTGATCAGCAGAGAATATGCGTCGGTTTCCTATATTAGGGCTGTGAATATAATTTTGATTTTGTTCATTTTTTATCATTTTTATTATTTTCGCCAAATAAGCTCTTGGAGTTTTAAAGGAAACTGCATACAACAAACACAAAAATCTTTTGGGCATGATCCAAGTCTTCTCGCACCGCTTCTTCTACCACTGCTGGATTCGATCTTTGTCGCTTTTTGATTTTCTTCTTATTTGGTGTTGACATTGTTTCTTACAGTAAATTTGAAACAAACAAAAAACGTAATTTGCATATGTATGTAATGAAAGAGCGAGGTACCTGGGCATGAAAAAGCCAGCTCTTTCATAGACCATCACTGCAACTCTTAATAACTTAACTATTATGGTTTAAATGAAACTCACGCATGTTAAAATATCAAACCTAATACTTACAGACATTCGATAAAACGCTATTACTGGATTTACAGTACCAGCGAGACAAAAACAAAACTGAATATTGCCGCACGATTTATTTTTAGTGGCTTAAGTAATTTAGCTTGCGGGTATTCTGCACTTGCTAATCCGCCGATTCATTTGGCACTTCTGTGGATGAACGACTACTAGGATTTCTATAAAACACTGATTGTACTAAATCTAAAACTGCGGCGGTTTTAGTACAATGGCGCCCGGCTCCTTCATAACTCGGCTTTTTCATACCCAGTCTCCCCTAATCATGCCAGCGAAGGTCTTCGTGAACAGTGATAAGGCTAAAGGAATCTGTGACTTGAAGCATTTGATTGTTCATTAGATGGGTGTGGGTATTTGGAGGTAGTCTGTGAGATAGTAAACATAGTAAACATGATTGTGTCTTAGTAGCGTTAAACTGTACAAGGTTATTTGTTCCTTATTATATTTTAATGAGGTCCTCGGTCAGAGATAAAGTCATTACTCTATGCCTTTGAACAATTTCAGTCTAGAGGACAGGTTTAGAGAATTGTATATTGAAATAGAGTGCACTCTCGTCCGGGCAGTGAATAGGATTGCTGATATAAGAAAAAAGATTATTGATGCCTAAGAGGAAGTTGCCAATAATTCCAAAATCTTACGATAAACAAGGCCTTCTATTTTGAAAAACAAAGTCGCTACACATTTTTTACTTTGCAACTGTAATGTGTATTTTTAGCAATTCCTGGTGATTTGAATAAAACCCTATAAAGTTGGTGTTCGGCTTTTTTTTCTATCTAGTAATTCTACAAAATAAACAAATATATATTATTTACTTATTTCATTTTTTTGGTAAAAATATGCCAAAAATGCATTTCTATTCTGCTAAGCTGTATATTAAATAATAAGTATTGAAAGCAGAAGCTGTCGTACAGGGATGTATTTAGAAATTCTTAAAGTTTGAAAAGAATGCCTTTCACATGAATATTGTACACTGTTTTTTCTACGATCTCAAAATATCTTCATTAGGCCTCTTATTTTAAGTCTTATTTACACGTGAGTAATTGCTATAATTGTTCATAAAGTAAGTTAAAAGTAGGCTTTGCCTTTTCAGCTTAAATAACTATTAACTATCGGTTTATTAAATTTTGTAAAAAATATATTAGCCTCTGCGGTTTTTTAACTAATGGTATCTTATGACTACAAAACCCCTCAGCCTTTGTTAGAAGAAATATGGAGCAACATTAAATCTTAGACTTTAAGAGGGTAAAATGATAAATTAGTCACAAAAAAAGTAGATTGTTATGGTTGCACACGGGTAATTGGGTACAACTTTTGAATAATATTGCAATTTACAAGAATAATTTTCGGCTGTAACACCCTCGTTCCAAAAACCTACTATCTTTAATGGTTCCTTAGAGACTAACTAAATATGGCAAAGGAGAGTTGCAACTTGTCTTGACGACCCGAGAGTTTTATGCTACATTTTTAGTACATCCAGATCTAGTTTTATGAGATTGTGACATATTCGTGACATCTGTTAATTTTTTCAGAGGTAAATTTTAAGAATGACCAAATTTTGTCGCACTAACCACAATAAAAATTCAAAATAGAAGAAGAAAAAATTCAGCATTTTTTTTCGTAATTGAAAAAAATGCCCAAGATATCGATAAGATTTAGTTTAGAACAAAATAAGTTCTAAACTGAAAATTAACATATTACTAGTATAAAAATTAGCTTTTGAAAACCCAGAAAAACAGTGTGAAATAAAACCGTATTCCGAAGCTAATATCGAGATATTTTGAATATTATATTACTCTCAGATCGGTACCTTAAATGTAATATGATATGATATAAATGAGTGGAGTAAAGATCCCTAAAGATGCCACGTGCAGGCGAAGTTAAAACATCGGAAGGTTATTTCATTTTGGCCCGGTCTAGTCAGAAGAACCTTAATTTCTTAATTAACCAAATCCCATTGTTGACACCAAAATTAGGTCAGAATGAAAAATAAATATGTTATTGATTTTAGCGAAATGGTTTCTCTTTTTAAGATTTCTTTAAAATTTTAATAAAATAAAGCAATACCATATAACTTTTACTGTATATTCTTTTCTTTTTTACCAAACTTCTAAACCTGAAGAAATTTTAAAATAAATGCCGGATAATCATTTTGTTTCTGAGACCTAAAAATATATTGCAGAGTGGGTTTTTTTCTTGCATTTACATACGCTTTTTCGCACTCCCATATTGAAGAAGTCTTTGATTAAGTTTCCCTGATGATTTTTATTTCTCCTAGAACATCTATTTTATCAGCCGAAGAAAAACTGTTATAAAGCCTCCAGTTCTTAAGAAGAAAATAATTAATTACGATTTTGTTTTATAATATTCTTAGTTTTAATCTAATTCAAGTAGTTAAAATAAACTAATACTTTTATGACATTGCTTTATATCTGACATAATTACATGATACAAACAACACCTGAAACATTAAGTACTATACAACTTCTTTCTTTCTTTTGAAATAGACTTTATCTGGCAACATAATCGCTAAATATATAGGGCCTTTTTGTCGTTCTTGGACTTGGTTTTGATATTTATGATTTAATTAGGTAGCTTTTTTCGACTTCGCTCTATAGTTAACTTCTTTCAAAATTCGTCTAAGACATATTTGTCTTTTATTTCAAATTAAAGTGGGCTTTTAGAAAGTGAAATCTATTTTTAATCATATTCAATGAAGGAAGATAGGATGTCAGATCAGTATTTTTTTCCTATTAAATATTGTTGCGACCTTTCACAAGTCCATGCTATCCTTAAAATGTCCTTCCTTATTTGTACATATCTTTGTTGTGTATGGTTTAAACTTTTAGAACAATACAAAACTGGTTGCTTATCTATCATCTTCCTGTAATTAGTCTAAACAACCGCCGACTCCATATTATGAGAAACTATTAGCTAAAATCTAGTTTTCTTTTTCTAGTCGTACAGCTTGAGAACAGGAGCTTTAGTTATCTTCTTTAATTTTTCAAAACATCATGGGTGTTCATAATTAAACTCAGATTGGTTATTTTCTTTAAGAAGTTCTCTTGCCTTTTCTGCTATATTAATTAATTTGTTACGTGATTGATCATAGTTACCTAAAAATCTTCTGAGTTCATCGTTTTTGCTGTAGGAAAATCTAATATTGCCTTCATATCGCTGCCATCGATTTTTAGACCTTTCGCCTCATATATGTCCTAGAAATTTTATTTCGGAAATGCATAACTGACGTTTAGATTTATTGAGTATTAAACCATTCTCCTTAAGCAACGTTGGAACTCCTTTCAAGTCTTTAAATAGTTTATTCATGAACTGATGTAATACCATATGGAAGTTTTTGTATATGAAGCGTCCAAAGGGGGGGGGGGCAAAAATGTTGCTAAATTTCTTGACTCAGCAGACAACGACAGTTGCCAAAAACTAGAATGACAGTTTAATGAACTGAAAAAAACTTTAGCTAATGTTAATTCGACTGTTAAAACAATTATTTTCTGGGGTTGAACATATTTGTTAAGTTCAGTTTAATCAAAACAGTGTATAATTTGACTTCACTTTTTCCGTACATCTACCATAGGTGCAAACCATTTTGTTGGGTTGTTTACTCCAATTTCTTCTATTATGTCTTCTTTTACCACATTTTAGCTTTGTCTAAAATGAATAGGAATCTTTCTTGGTAATGAAATAGAATGTGGTTCAGACGGTTCTTGAAATTTTATGCTACATTCAAAGTTTTAAATAATTCGAATTCCACAGAATATTTTTAGAAACTGCTCACTAATTAATTGACATTTTATTAATAATATTAGAAGATACCTCTTGCACATTTCATCTTTTAATGTTTAAATATTCGATGGCAGGTCTTCCAACTAGAGTAGTAAGTAGAGTAGAAATGTTTTAATGGCAAATAGTTTTAAATACGTTGTATAATCTTTCCAGTTTACTAGTAAAAGCATTTTTCCATAAAGTGATAGAGTGATGTTGCCCGGATACTTTAAATTTATTCGTGTACCTCTCAGTTTACACTTTTCAGCAAGTTTTACGGCTCATTATAGAAACTTCCGCACTAGTGTCAACATTAAAATTAATTTAATCATCATTCACATCAATTTGAACTATTTAGAGTGAAATATGAGTGTGACTAATTGGGTAGTTTAGGATTCCCAAATTTATTTCCCCAATTCCGGCATCTGACGAAGAATCTGAATTATCCGAATTTTTAATTTCTGTAATCTTGTTTTTTTCTACTTGTTGGCTTCAATTTGCTATTATATCTGTACAATTTAACAAAATGCGCTCTGAAATAGTAAACTCTGCATATTACTTTTGTTGCTATATATTCTTTTAGGTCATAAATAGCAGTGGCGGCTCGCGGGTAAAAAAGTAAGTGAAATGCAAATCAAGCAAGAAATTATCGCAATAATTTTTTTTCCAGATTTTTTTTTATGTGGAAGGGATAGAATATTTCACTAATACTAAATCAATTCTCCTATCCTTCATAGCAGCAAATTTATTTAAAACATCCTCATAAAATGGATGAGTTGCCCTAATCTCCTCCATACATTCTTTTTGAATTGAAATATTGCCTAGAGAAGTAAGTCTTTTCTGAGATATTGTAGGGAAAATACTTTATATGCTTTGGTTAAAATACCTTTATTTTCATTAATTTTTTTCACTTGCTCTTGCAGCGATATATTCCATTTACTGTCATTGGCAAAAATAAGACCAAGCTCATTTTTAAGTCGTTGACTTGTTGAAAATATTTCCACATATAACTGTAACAAATTTTCAAACGGGCCAGTCGGAAAATTTAAACTTTATTCGGAAAATTTAGCAGAATCTGCCAAACATCAGAGTCTTGAAAGCTTAGTGTCATTTCCATTAAAATATGGTCCCAATTTCTTCAGGTGAAAGCTTAGCAAGCTCACGTTTGTAATGATTATTTATATAGAATTTGCTTTATCAAACACGGTATTAAATAAAATTATATTGGATATGCAAAAATAAATGTCAAACGATTTTTTTTGAAGAATGCAACTTGAACAATCACATTAACTAACTTCGAATTTGAAGACCAACGAGTTTCTGCAATTGTTGGTATACGCCTCGTCGATGCAGATGTAAGAGCATACGTTCGTTTGGCTGAGTGATGAAAAAATGAGGGAATACCATTAAGGCTTGCAAAAAAATTCGACATTTAGACATATTTTAAACTTTGCTGCATCAGGACAAATACAGCCTACGGCGCTTCTTCTTTTTTTTTTTGAAGGCCATTTAGATGGCCAGACATCACACTTACGTCATCGTAACATTGCCCTATTAATTTATGTTTATAGTCAAATTGGTCTAAAATTTGATCCGATAGAGAATATAAATTCTCCGATGTTCTATCGGAGCTGACATTATAAAATCCTAAAAATCTCTCGACTAATGAACCTTCTGAATTGAGGTATCTTAAAATTACGGAGCAATGGGAGGTTTGCGTAATATCAGTGGTGTCATCCACTTGTACAGACAAAACTGTGTGTTCATTATTTCATTTTTTACATGATCATTTAAATAATCAGAAATGCATTCGATTAATAATTAATTATTTCGTTTTGAATAGTATTCGAGTCCCCAGTTAAAACATTTTTAATTTTTTTGTGATGATCTTTTGGTTCTTGGGAACTTCTCGATATTAATAAAACTAAAAGCTTTTTAAAATTCCCTCTATTTATTGACTCGCCGCTCTCATCATGGCTGCGAAAGACTAACTCTTGTTTTGCAAGGTACAAAACGGCGTCAATTACCAAGCACATAAATAGTCTATTTAATCGGACGTTTTCGTTAAAATGTATTTTATATAGTTTAGCATTTTCTTTTAAAGTGTCAGCTATAGGGCTTCGTTTGTTTACAAACGTTTTTAGCATTAATTCGCATTTTAAATTCTCCGCCGAGTCTTCATGTTTATGTAAAGACCTTCATATATTTAACATACCTACAAATCCTTCCTTATTCCACACTGAATATTTATTGGAAACTAGTAAACAAGGCCAGCAAAACAATTTTTGTAATATTTAACTACTAAATATTAATAAAACTCTGATCTTGTTCCTTCCATCGATTAAACGGAGTTTCCAATAAAATGCAAACCACATCCGTGGTCGGATTCATCAATAATGTAAATTAATAAACCCGACACCAAATAAAGTTGTAACAACACCATAAATAAATATAACACAAAACAGTCAAGTAAACTGCAAAAAAACTAACCGGTTGCAGCGAAATCCGCGAAAATAAAAGTAAACAACCACCCCAAACTGAACGACACGTGGGTGTAGCGTACTGCGTTAGCAATTCATCGGGAACGTGGTATGGCGCTGGTTAACATTAATCTTCCATGCGGTCGACGTCATCGGGATGTTGTTGTAATAAAGTTCGATTGAAAGATTTAAAAAGACATGCCGCCAACGGTCAAGTAAAATATTTATTCGAGATGTACAGTTTATTTTTTGCCAATTAGAGTGAATAAATGAATGTAAAAACTTTAATTTTAAGAAATATATAATAGATATAGTTAGATGTTTGCTTATTTATTTTTCCTGGTGAAGTAGCACTTCACCTACTTCACCTGACTAGCCGCCACTGATAAATAGGTTCCCTACCGCATCTTTCACATTGCGGATATTCAGTGGTCCTTCTCTTTTTTATTTGCTTTATTTCTGATTTATTGCAGCTTGATTGTTTTTATTTGAAGAATTAATGCGTTAGCATTCTGTAATGTAAGGTTACTGTTCATTTGTTATTTTTCTCTAATTATTACTTTCTATTATTCTCAAATATGTAACACTGGAAATGAGTTCTTGTACCAGTTTCCTTACATGCTGGATTCTCTGCTTAAATTTGGCTCGTTCATATGTAAAATTTACTCTTTTTATCAAATAGTCTTCAACTATTATTCTTAAATTTTTATATCTTGACATCTGTTGGGTAGTAGGCGTTACTGTCTCTAAAAATCTATTTATATCAGGATCCATATGCAGTAAAACATTGCCTACGTGTGTTTTTTTTTCTGAAAGATTGCAAAAACCAGAAACATTTCGGTACCTTTCATAATTGCCAATCCATCTTGGCTATTCTGCTAGATTGATGGGTACGTCTGAAATATACAGAGTGTCCAAATATGGGTTTAACAAAAAAACAAATAGACTAAAAATTCAATCTTATAAAAAAAAATACTCTTCATAAAAAAAATTCTTGTTAAAAAATATACTTTCTAAGCCGAGAAATCTTATATTTTTGTAAACATTAGTCGGTTAAACTTATTTAAATCCTATTAAAGAAAAAGTTACACTGAAAAGTTCTTTTAAATAGAGGTCTCTTTCTTGAATATCTTGTTTCATAAAAGTGTAAAGATATTTTAGTTGTACAGAATGTCCCAAAAACGCGGTATGATCTACAACTTCAATTTATAAAAATAGAACCCCTATATATTATATTTTTATACTGGAATCCACTAACTAATCATTTGTAGTGAAATTTTATTAAAACTGTTAGCAGACATACGATCTGATAATGTTTAAATCTTCGATCGCTAGTCTTGCAAGTAGAGTGTGTGATCTTTTAATAACAGATAGTTTCAAATACTTTATATAGTCCTTCTAGTTTATTGGTAAAAGTATTTTTCCATGAATTGGTAGAGTGATGTTACCTAGATACTTTAACTTTATGCTTGCAGCTCACAGTTTAGGCTTTTCAGAAAAATTTTACGGCTTATAGGAATTTCTGTCAACATTAAAACTAAGTTGATCATTATTCGCATCCACTTAAACCATTTAGAGTGAAATAAGAGTCTGATTAAATTGGTAGCTTAGGGTTCCCAAATTTATTTTCCCAATTCCCTCATCTGACAAAGAATCTGAATTATTCGAACTTTGAATTTTTCTAATCTTGTTTTCCTACTCAATTTTCTATTGTATCTGCACATTTTACAAAATGCCCGTGAAAATGGTGAATGCTACATGTAACTTTGTTGCTTCATATTTTTTTAGGCCATGAATAGGTAGGTTTCCTACCGCATCTTACACATTGCGGATATTGAGTGGTTTTCACTTCTTTGTTTGATTTACTCCTGACCGATTTTTTATAGCTTGATTGTTTTATTTTCAAGAATTAATGCTTTACTATTCTTTAACGTAAGGAGGTTACTGTTCATTTGTAATTTTTCGTGTAGATTAGAGTCGCAATTTTTGTCCACTAATTTATCTACAATTAATTCATCAGTCATTGATTCATAATTACAAGTTTTATTCAAATACGTAACACTGAAAATAAATTCCTGTACCAATTTCACTACAAGCGAAATTTTCTGCTAAAATTTGGATCGTTCATATATAAGATTTAACCTTTTTATAAAATAGTCTTCAAATAATGTTCTTAAATTGCGGTATGATGACATCTGTTGAGTATTAGGCGTTACTGTCTCCAAAAATCTATGTATATCAGGATCCATATGCAGTTCACTTGCACTGACTACCTGAACTTGTGTTTTTTGCAGGTTGCAAAGACCAGAAACATTTCGGTACCTTTTATAATTGTCAATCCATCTCGGCTATACTACTGGAATCAAATCAAATCAAAGAATTTTTCTGGTGGTTTGACATAATTTACTAATGGGTTACCTCCCTAAATTTGTGTTACATTAAGCTCTTGTTCAAGTACTACCATTTGCTGCTTCAATTGAATATTTTCTTCTTGCAATTCTGATATTTTTGTTGTCATCTTCAGCCATTTTTATATAGAATTTCGATCTATTATGTGACTAAATTTCTTTTTTACCTGAAACCATGTGCTGTACTACTCTTTGTTTTAATAGAACTCAAGTGGTTAAAATAAACCAATACTTTTATTTATGACATTGTTTTACAACTAAGATAATATTGATAACTTTACTGCTGGTTTCGAACTACGGGCGCCGAACTCAAGAAAAATGAAACAAATAATTAATATTTTTACTTAGATGTGCTCTGGTTTAGGAGAGTTCTCTCAAAACAATTAACAAAATACGTGAAATACGAGAGATATTTTTACTGTTTCTTGTTTTGTTAATGCCTTGGTTCTGTGTTTTTTTTTGCTTGATGTAATATTAAGTAATTTTCAATTTTACCTCAGTCTAATTCTGCTACTTGACTTAAAATCAACAAATGAAACCGAACTATTGATAAGCTGAACTAGAGTAACACACACTACATTTACTTGACTGAAATTTTTTTGACTTAAAATAAATAGGTTACACCCTATACCGTGATTTTAAAATATCAAATATAAATAAAATATCTTTATAAAACACATATTTACAAGTTTTTTTTTCTAAAATCGCAAATAAAGTAAGTGTAGCTGAATAAAGTGTACAAAAATTTAGATTTCTCATGGTGCAATCTGCAAAGTATATTGAAATAAATGTTTTGGATTGTCGCCACCCAACAAAACTACCTATAAATTTGCTGAAACAAATATTTACGAAAATAACCAACCTTAACATATTAACTAATTCACATAGCTGTCGATACACACTGGCGGATTCTCCCCATCCCTTGGCCCTTGGTTTAAAACAAATCTACAAGACATGAATGTGTCATAAAATTTAATTTTAATTTTCAGGTAGGTACAACTGTCTTGTTGATTGTTTGTTTAGGTTAGTTAATTTTTTATTTATATTAATAATTCTTATGTTGATTTTCTGCGTCTCACAATATTAAGTACCTTTATAAATGTTGACCTAATTCATGGGATATCTAAATAAGTTTATTTGATTGATGATTCTCTGCCCCCCCTCCTCCCAAATTTATTTCTGGATCCGCCAGTGTCGATACATAATATAAAAGATATATCTTAGGCACAAAATAAGATTGTGTGATTTACGTTAAATATGTATAAGCGAATAGCCTCTATAAAAATGTAAGGTAAATATTATAAAAAAAAATAAATTGTGTCATTTACCTTTTATTTTTATATATTTCATGAGAGAATGATCAATCAAGCAACCAATAAATCTTGAATTTCATTTTGGCCCATATATAGCTTAGAATGTTTCAGAACACATTTATTAATAATTATATTTTTTTAATTAGTTTTTTTTTTGTTTACCCATTTTCAACACAATTTTTTCCTCATAGTTATATAAACAAAACAAATTACATTTGCAAACGTTTACTAAAGTATTTGTTTTCAATTAACAGAATGACTGAAAATTTGCTTTTCACTGTTATTTTTTTAATTCGTTTTAGCAAGTAGGCGGTGAAAGAATTTTAGAATTACAGTTTCAGGATCCAGTGAGATGGAAATTTCCGGAAAATTTTACAGTTTAACACAAAATAAAATTTGTTTTTAATGTCCTGTAAACGTATTTCTAGGGTAGCGAATTGAAAGATTTTTATATTTTCCCACATATTCTGAATATCACTGAATTAATTGATCTAGTAAAATGAATTAAAAATTATGTACGTAAAGTAGGAGTTCTGTAGCCCGTTTTGTGATTCCATTTGTGCCTTTACGCTACACTATACTCGCTAGTCTAGGGCAGCCCGATAAGCTCTAAAAAGAGCGAAATCGCGATCGTCGTTTAACTAAAATAAAGCATTGTCACTGCGGCATTGCAGGGCATGTTCTAGACAAAGATCATAGTATGCTTGTTATGACATTGGTGTAACGTGAAATAAAACAATATTAACATTACTGCTCCCAACGAAAGTCAGAAATCATAAAGTGTAATTCAATGCCGATCGTGATATTAGCCACCAGAGTAGTTGTTTCTGTGATTCCATTTTGTGTCCTTATCCTACACGACGCTCGCCTCTGTATGGTAGCCTCCAAAAGGAGCGAAATCGTGATTGCCGTTTCACTAAAAGGGGTCAATGCATCTGCAGCAAGGCAGGACATATTACAGAGAGATGTTATAATATGCTTCTTATGACGTTAAAGTAACGTGAGATAAAAAGATATTATTACGATAAGAGTGATTCGACATAATTTTAATAATAACTGACATCAATGCTTTGTAATGAGGAAAAATATTTTATTAGAGTCTTCTTCCCCCATTTAACCCCATATACATGCCTCCGGGAAAATCAAATATCGTAGGCCCTCAACTATAATATTTTTATAAAATCTTAAGCTGACACAAATATTTTGACGGGTGTGAATTAACTGGAAAAGAAACACTAGCAACATGAAATTTGACGCAATTGTGTTTGGAATATTTGTCACCATATTTATTGTCACTCTTATTATTTTTAGACTTCATAACAGCATACATATGTGTGAAAACACAGCAAATTATTGAATATCTTATGAATATAAACAGAAATTACTAGCTATTCCTAACCACAAGTTATCAACGTCATAAATATAAATTGAAAACTGCTTTGATATTAAAATTCAATTCTGTGTGCAGAATAAGCTGCACATAAAATCAATTTCAGATGTAATGCAATATATTATCAGTCACCGCCGTTCGCAGTTTTGTTATGTTGACTGAATTTTCGCTGGAAACAGCGTTATATAAAATAAATGTATATATAGAATAGGCTGATCTAAAAAGTAGGTATTCGGCACACCTCCTTGACATTTTTACTATCAAAAGATGAAAAAAGAAGACGCCGCTAGGAGTGGATTGAAGTAATTGGTAGAAAGAGCTGTGAATCTTCGAGGTTGATTTTTTAACATTTAAAATAGAGAAATTGCGAAAAATTCACGTTTGTTCCTTAATACCCCCTGTTAACGAAATATAGTCAGTTCAATCCCTTCTTGTTGCTGGTACCTAAGCCCCCAAGTAGATACTTTACTTTTTTTACGTTAACCTGCAAATCAGTTACACCCCTAAACTCCCAAGTGGTTGGAGACCTGCTAAAATTATACACAATAATTCCGAGGACCACAATCTATGAAATGACTGGTAATATATTCAAAACGACAGAAAATCTGAAAGTTTTTTAACCAACGTTATTATCCGAACAGAAAAGACACATAGTTAGTTGATTTTTAAAGGGAGTATAGTGTCACACTTTTAAGGCTATTTATTTAGTGTTTTTTTTAAAGAGTTAATTAGTCACTTTCGCAATTTACTATTGAATCAGACACCGAAGATTTATGTTCGGTGAATCAGGTTACAGAGTGAATGGCGCGTGAAAAAAATGACATTAGTACATTTGATAAGTTTAATAATTTCTGTATATGTTATAGACCGTATTTTGAAGCTACTTCAGTTGTTTTTAGTTATGTGTTTTCCGGATGGTGCTGTTGTTGCGCTAATTGCGCTTGATGTTTTTTGATTTTAGATTTGTCGATTATTGTCTTCCATACTGATCTGGATATTAAGGTATTGACCACAGCTTGAATTTATGCTGGTCATCTTGCATTTAAATATCTGTCTGTATGTCTTGATTATCTATACATGGTGTGTTCGAAATTCCGTTATGCAATTTTGTGACCAGAACATCTAAAAATGAAAGTCTGTTGTTTTCCTCTAACTCTAGAGTAAATTGTATTGTCTTATATCTATATATATTTATACACAACTCTGGCGCTAGCTGTAAAATATGCAATGTGTTCCGGTTAAGGGAATGCCACATAGGTCGTAAATTGTGTGAAGTATGGTCTGCCTGGGCCGTAAGTACATTTTTACTATATCGTAAATAAATATTACAAATCAGTGGTAGGGAATAATATTTCTTTTATTGCAGGACGCATAAATTATTTTCAATTTTTTTTTATAGACTAGGTATTTTTATTTCAATAAGGAATCTAATTCAAATCAGAGATTTATCAAAATTTTTTTTTTATTTTAAAAGGTAAATAATCAATAGCTACTCAAAACATACTAATTTGAAGTGTATGTAATGGAGGGAGAAAAAAGTAAGAATATTTAACAATATTTTTATCGTAATTACGTATCACAAATATTTTCCCCCGAAGCTGCTTATTTAACGCTTTGTTAGATATCGCTGGTGGGGATTTTTAGTAGGTCATCCATGGTACATACATGTATGAGTACTAGACCATAAATGAGACTACCGAGAGCATTTTGCCAAAATATCGGCATCCTTGTTTTTTGCCTTCATTCGAGAATGCCCCGCTATATTGATTGGCATTATCATTTTCTGACACTTCTGAACAAAGAATGAATAAATAAAACAATCGTGGGTGTGTGTGTTTATGTATGTAGGTGTGTGTGTTTATATAAACACAATATTACCATTGCAGTGTATTTATTTCAGTTTAGAATCTAAATTTCAACAAGTCATTTTCTACTATGTTTATTATTTAGTTTGTTCTAATTATACTTGGATAGTATTCCAGATAAAACCCTGATTCATTCATTACGGAAATTTTAAATTATCATGTATCAGTTTTGTATACATAAAACCCTAATCTTCCATAATCAGTTACTTTGCGAACTGCCCTAAATATTTTACATGTAACGTACAATGAAATTTCTTTCTTGAAATTTAATGAATGTTAATATCGGGTGTGTTTTATTCCAGAATTTCACTGTCAGGTACAATTAATGCAAAAAGCTAGGAGCTTTAATTCTGGAAAGTGTTAGAGCCGTGTCCGGTTTCAATATCAGTTTAAACCCTTACTGAAATGTATGGCTCTATTGTTTTGTCACCTTGTCGCCATATTACCCAAAATTTAATCCATGAAAAACTTGTCTGATGTCAAAACCACGAGTTCTCTCTAAATAGGTGTAAATCTATTTATTTATTCAGAAGATATTCTTCAGGGTTCGACAAACTCGAATTCCTATTAGAAGCTTCTCAAAATCGAAAAGATTTATGGTTTGAAAACTGGATTGGCACGATTTGAGGCTATTCTGTATTTTTTAACAAAAATGTTGATGAATACAGTGCATCCTTCATTCCGCAAATAGCAGCAACTTCATGATTTTAAATGGAACAACACCTATGTTAACATAGAACGAAAGTTTCACGGCTTCGATCAGTTAAGAAATCATGATTACTGGGATTTATGACCGGGTTAAATTGGAATTACTATCCGACGTTTTACCTTTGATTGGACGAGACATCTTCAGGGATCTTTTCTCTACGAGATCTGTACACTGAATGAGCTCGGAGAGATTCAGGCGGGCCTAATAACCTGACTTGTTCTCGCCGAACCGTGCCCTGTATTAAGATCTGTTTCCACATGTGATGTAGACCGCAACCCGTATTTCTATTGGGGTTTTTATATGTTCAAAAATTTCAATAGATTCTCTAATTTTTCGTTTATAAAGAACCGACGCTAGAAGCATGGTTCCTTTTACATTTATATTATGGCCAGGGGTATACTGGTGTACTACAGTAGATTGAACAATTTATTTCTTTTTGGATTACTATATCTTTTAATTGAACGCGTAATATTTTTAGTGCAATAGCCATTCCCTTCCAGAGCTTAGATATTACGTGTTCAATTAAAAGATATAATAATCGATCTCCGCGAAAGGAGAATGATAAGGAGCCACCGTTAGGTAGTTCTTCCCTATATACATGGCCCTACAGACAAAATAGGGCAATTACTTCGGCGGTCCAATTTAAATACAATCTTTCAATATACATAAGAAGATTGAACAATGCTTGCGATCCCCGAAAGAAAGTACTTTTTCAAACAGAAGGAGTATATAAAATTTCTTGTTCCTGTGGAGAAGTGTAAGTCAGCATACACACATATCCACTAAACTTAAGGATTATGAACGATGTATTAAAAAGAAACAAATTCTTCATTCTGCTCTAGGTGACCAGCATACCACTGGCCATATTATAAATGTAAATGGAGATACGGGTTACAACATTTCTCCTGGGCAGATTATATTTTCTAAATGTAAATATGTCTGAGGGCAGCAGCCCACTTGGCCGCTCCCCTCCTGGCTACGCCGGTAAAATATCTAGATCTTATAATCGGTGCAACCATAAAATTACAAATACATGTTTTAATTAAACGGCGTGTAAAAGCGGTGGCAGAATAATATTCAGAAATTTTAGAGTTTTTACCAAAAATAAAAAACTAAATTTTCTCTCTACGATGTTTTATTATGCATTTGATCTCCAAAATATAATAAAAACACGAACTGATAAAATTTATATATAAGATGTGCATCAGAATATCATAACATTTTTTGTTCGAAAACTAGCATTTTTAAAAGTCACCATATAATATACAAAAATATATAATCTTTACTTCTGAAACCATTAAATTTAGGAAAAAACAGTGTCTTAGCCTTCTTAATCTTAGAAAAAGACTGTAAAAATATCAGACATTTCGTAAGTAATAAAGCTATTAAAGTTTAACAATCGGGAACTATGCAAATTTACCTAGTCGTTTAGAAATAGCCAGATGTAATAAATTTATTAATTTTCATACTTTCTACAAAGTTTCTTTGATGTTATGCCGGTTTACCAATATACATTTTGGGACACGAACCACACTTCATTCATATTGATTGCTTTTTTATAAGATTTTTTGGCGTATATATATATATATATATATATATATATATATATATATATATATATATATATATATATATATATATATATATATATATATATATATATATATATATATATATATATATATATATATATATATATATATATATATATATATATATATATATATATATATATATATATATATATATATATATATATATATATATATATATATATATATATATATATATATATATATATATATATATATATATATATATATATATATATATATATATATATATATATATATATATATATATATATATATATATATATATATATATATATATATATATATATATATATATATATATATCCGTTGTTAACTGCTAACTGTTTAATCAAATTTGTGATAAAGTTTGTGAATAAAGCTGTTAAAAACTGACATTTTTTTGGTAGTAAGACTAAACTATTATGAATAATAATATCTGTATGTGTCAGCTTATCATAGATAGAGAAATCATGTATTCCGTTTTTATGTGTTATATGTAGATCAAGAAAATTAATTAATTTATTTTGTTCTATTTCTGCGGTAAACTTAATTCGTGGATAAAAATTTTTCATGAAATTTAGAAATTAATTTAATTATCATTCTGAAGCTGTAAAACAAGTAATAATATCATCAACGTACCTATAGCAGAATACAAAAAAAAACTTAAAGGATTTCCTCTTATTAAGCCGTTATTTGACATGTAAAATACACCATTAAATTAAAAATAATTTTGATCTAAGCAAACTGTAAAAGCATTTAAAATATCCTGTTTTATTATAGCATCTACTAGCAAATTTCCTTCTAATTCTGTTACCTCGTTTGGTGGAATGCTACATCAAAACAAATATATTTTGTACCTGATGGGAGATTGGTATTTTTAATATTGTTTGTTAATGCACACGAGTTTTCAGTACTCCATTTTGCTTTAAATTTGCAAAAAAAAAGTATATGCTTAATTAGATTGTTAAATATTTTAGTGGATGGAGCTGTTACGGAAGATACTACAGGTCTTCTAAAAATCAGAAAAAATAATAATAAACAAGTGAATCAAAAACAACTACAAAATTAAAATATGTTGAATAGCTAATAATACAAAATAACGGACAGGTAATCTATACTAATATATAAAAGACTTGAGTGACTCACTCATCACGCTCCAGCTCAAACTGATTGAGGTAAAAGGCTGAATTTTGGCATACAGGTTGATTTTAGGGTGCAGAAGTATGATATCAAGAGATTTTCCAAAACTCAAATTCCAAGGGGGTGAAAACACCACTTAAATATTACAATATTTTTTATTTAAAAAACGGTCAGTTTTTCGGAAAAACACTTGAAGACGTGCTTGTGAGTTTATTTTTTTACTTTAAGATTTTTACGGAGCTCGCACGTGGCTCTTCCGTTGGTGGATCGACACAAACGAATTTGCTGCAGGTGCGGTGGGGTTTGCTTAATACGCGCAAGTATATCATTTCGTTTTGTGTTTTCCTCTATGTTTCTGACAGCCAGCGGCAATACTTGGAATGCATTAAATTTAACATTGCAATTATTGATAGATTTTTAATGAAATGAATTAAATTTGATTTTAAAAAGATTTAATATTGAAAATTAGTATATTGTATTGATTTTTAAAGTGTGTTAAAAAAATAATTTGCCAGGTTTTTTTGGGATAGCCGCCACTGTCGCACAGGTGCCTAAACAATACCAGAATTAAATCACAATAGGAACGATCTGAGTGCCGTATTTAAAATTGATTTCATAACTACTTTTTTTAATTTTTATAAGCATTCTTTCCGGGAGAGAGTATTTTGTAAAATAAAGTGTTTGCACATGTTATGAGAAGCTCCTCGCTCTTCTCTCAATAGTCTTAGTTATTTGAATTAAAATAAGTGAAACTTACTTAGATGCAGCTATTATTATTTCGCCTAAGATATATATCGACTTATCTATACATTTTATACTTCTTATTCTAAGAATTTTTTTAACTTACAGAATATTGTTTTGTTCGTTTAAGTTATGTATAAACATTTCTACAAAATATCATCTCTTCATTTAGGATCTGTTTTGTTTGTTCTTGATATACTTTTAATTTTTGTTACAAACTAGTGGATTTTTTAAAAGTATTAATATTTATATGTAAGTTCAAGAGGCTTCAAGAACTTCCTAAATTGTCACAGGTCTAGGTATCATTAAACCTTGAATACAACGCCGCTCAACCTAACCCACCTCCAATCTTAAAAAGGTGGTATAGTCCCTTAATTTTTATTTTATTTTTTGTTATTTATTTTACCCGAGCCGAAGAATGTTATATGAAAAGATCGGTAAATTCACCTTTAGCGACAACTTCCTTCGTACAGAATTCTACTATTTACAATAAACAGTCTATATATGCAAATAATTATTTGGTAATAATTTTATACATTTTGTTAAACGTATTATTATTATTATTATTATTTATTTTTCATAACATTATTTACCTAGTTTACAAAAAATAAGTTTTGTCCTTTATTATTTTCTTCATAAATAGAAGGTTTTATTCCAGGAAATGGAATTTTGCCGAATATTTAAACATTTTATTAGGCGACCATTTTGTTCCGCCATAATAGATTTACACACGCAAAATTACCAGTTTCTCCCTATATCACATTTTATTTTTGTGCAAATTTTTGCAAGGGCAAGTCCATTTGATAACTAGCTTTTTAATAATGATTTTTTTACATTTTGCTCCGCCATATTGGATTTTTACCAAAATGTAACCATTTCATCCTCTTATGACCCTTGATTTTTGACCAAAGACCGACGGACTGACGGAAATGAGAGCACATGTTCTTTGGAATCTAGGGAATCTAAAACGTAAAGATCTACACAAATTTAGGAACTTGATTTTTTCACGATTACAATAGTTCCTTTTTAGGTGGGAAGAAAAAGGGTTGCTGGCTGTTTCTCAAGTAAAATGTTCCGGAGTCAAAATACCGGGTGAGAGGTACTTGTGGCGCACCATCACCCAAATGTTATTTATCATTTACCAATATCTGCGGTTCTCAAAACGCTGTTCTCCACTACCTTCAATCTTGCAAGGCTCATATTTTCTTTTTAACCGAAACCAAAATAGGCAATAAAGATGCAACCAGTCACCTTTGCTTTCCGAGCTATGAACTTCTTTCACCATTTCGCCTGAACGGTGATGTTCGCGTCTACGTTCGAAGTAATCTATCCTGTTCCTAATATTGAATCGAACAGATCCGATATCCTGTGGCTCAAACTAGCCCTTAGAGCTTCTAATAAATGTATTTGTTGTATCTATCGCTCTCCATCACATAATTCCTTTAACGATCTCTTCGACTTTCTTTCAACTAAAGTGAATTTTTTAGTCTCTCCTTTTCTGAAATGATTTTAATGTTCATAATAAAGAACGGTTAGGGTTTAATAAAAGCCATCTCCAAGGAAGAGCAGCAGAGACCTTTGCAATCAGCCAATCTTCTATCAAACTCATCAGAGAGAGAACCTACTTACTGGCCAGGCATCATCACACACAGCCAAACTATAAATACTTAAATTGGGTTAAGTATCGCAATTTACTAGATTGACCTATGGCATTGCACCTGTCTTTGCTGTCTTTCAGGCAGTTACAGATACATTATACTAACATGTTTAAGGTTAGTTAGTTATTTAGACGATATGTAAATTTAGTTTATATTTTATTGATGAAACTAGTCGTCTACTTGACACGGTTCTTGCTAGGCTGAGAAAATATATTTTTAAAGTGAACTTCGAAAAAGTTGAGCTATTTCATATCAAAGTTGACCATTCGGGGCATTGTGTTGATCAAGTTGGAATTCATCCTACGCAGGAAAAAAATCGTTATCTAGGATACTCCGGCACCATAGCATCAGCGGCCTATATATCCAGAGCTTTTTAATTATTACATTAAGTCCATATCAAGTTATTATCTCGCTCAAGGCATCTGTATGAATTGCTTAAGAAGGATGCCTAATTTAAATTTGACAAAGAGCGTTGTAAAGTATTAAACTAAGTTAACATCTTATTATCGAAAATCAAGTTCTAGTATTTTATAACCCATGAAAAGAATTCCCCATTTAGAAGTCATTTTTTTCATTTTCCATTTGTTGGATTACTTACTCGGAGTATAATATTTGCTTTTACTAGGAATTGTAGATTAGTAAGTTGCATTTTACAAGCGCTATGTTTTTTTTTAAGAACGACTATAATGAACACCACTTTGCAGATGGATGCTAAAATGTTACAGATGGTTTTGCTATTTATTATTTACTGTTTTGCATATTTTCACAATACTCCATATCTATACATCATAAAGCTGTACTCTGCAATCATATGTGACGACAGCTACTAGTATATTTAAATAACAATCTTAATTGAAACATACAGAAATTTCCACATGTACCAGATACGTAAAAGTTACCTTAAATGTCGTAATTTTAGGTTGACATATTTTGTTGATATTAATGATATTGATATATTTGGCAATTAATTTGTGGTTTATTTACATTGCAAATGCACGAAATATACGTGATCTCTTGACGAAACAACATTCCCGCTTATGGCTCCAAAATGAAACGCAAATGAAAAATTCCGAAAACCCTTATTGTTCAATATGTTGCATAGATATAAATCAACGACAGAGAGGTAGAAAATGTGGCATCCATACTATGTGCGCCTTTGCATCAAAACCAATTGGACCAGCTTGCAAGGGTTTGATAGTTATGGACTTATCGCAAAACGAAATAGAAGTTATAGTTGACGCTCATAATACGCTTAGAAATCGTATTGCCATGGGGCAAGAAGAAGATGGAGATCCAGGTAAAAAAATTTCTACAGTATCCGCTTTAAACCATTTAGTCATTATATTAAATAAAATTTAACATAATTATACTTTTTGAAGTTATTTTTACCGCTTAACTGAAAGGATAATATTACTTAGATGGTTGCCCATAGAAAAGAATTTAGGGTAGCCAGGAGTATTTCGACAATATTTGAAAAATATTAGTATAAAAGTTTTTACAATATTTGACCAATATTTTTTATTTGGCTAGAAGCAGGCTGTACAGGGTTTAAAAATACATCATTTAACAGATTTACGATTTTAATTCCTTTTTAGGTTTTCTTATTAATTGTTGATATTTAAAAAAATAATTGGTTCAGATTCAGCACACTGTTTGCAGTACTTACGAAGTAGGTATTCATTTATATTCTAAATAATCATTTTTTGCGTTTTTTATTATCTTGTATTGTATATATATATATATATATATATATATATATATATATATATATATATATATATATATATATATGGTTCATCTAGTCTATAAACTTGGTTTACCATACAAATTATTGTTTAAGTCGTTATAATTGGAAGTAGTATATTTATAATGACAATTTAATATAATTTTTTTTGACGTTCTTTAGTTGTAAAAATCTATAGTTTTATTGAAATGGTTAATTATTGAAGAAATGACTAATATGTTAACAAAAATGAACTAATAGTAAAACATGAAAAAAAGCGTAACGCATGTATGATAAACGTTTTCCCACTCATAGGCCATTTTTTTCTTATTTGAATACATACGCAAGCAAGTGCTTTTCTCACATGATTTTATGTGCCTCAATGTATTAATCATTTTTTATTAAAAACCTTTTTTTTTTTGGGTAACTTCACAAAATCTAATTCAAATTTGATAAATTGGTTTTATTTTTTAAATTTATATTTGTCCCTAAGAGCCATATATAGTTCCTGGAACTTGGTTTAAGTCATAAATAACTAAATTTAATTTTTAGATGCTCAGTGAAGAAAAATTACCGATGTGCATTTTGGATGATTTTTGAACCTGGGTACATGTTTTTTAACTACACAGTTATTTATGATGAAGTGCTAAAAGTGACCTTTTATTTTGTAAGAAGGGACGTTTGGAACACGACGCTGAAGGCGGAGTGTCTCATCCCTTCAAACATAATAAAATCACTTTTAGTACGTATATCATACACTGTTTTTTCTACAAACGCTATTAAAAGCCCAAATAAACGCATTTTTTACGTTAATAAATTGATAAAATATCCTCAAGATTAGCATTTTTGAATCTAATTTATCCATGAAATAGTCTGCTAAGGTAAAAAACGAATTTGTTGATTTGTCTTTGTTAACAAGGAACGTCAAATAAGTAATCACAAATTCTTGCTTGATGGATAGTGATTAAGAAAATAAATTTCTCCCGTCGGAAATCGAACAAGCTACTTTTGAATTATTGCCTAGGAAGTCAAACTAACAATACGAGTTTTCATACGATGATTTCTTGAAATCGCGTGATCAGAAATATGTTAGTGGCAAAGAGGCCAGTGAAAAAGTGCTTCTTGTATACTCTGAAAAAAATCCAAAATATAGAAATTATCAATGGTTTAGTCAAATTACCCTGTGTTGAAGGCGATGTTGAACATACATAATCAGCAGATATTACAAACATGTTGTTTTTTTAAAGCGAAAGGGTGAAGGATATCGAACGAAAAAGTCGAAAGTAATATATATCCTATGCAAAAAGTTGCAGCAATTTTCAGCGAATTTGAAGCCTGCCATCGGGAAGAGCTGTACAATTTGACATTAAATAACATCGACAATTTGAGGACTTCACTAGTTTGTTTCCAACGTTCCTCAGCTTGTTTGTTGGCGGACTCTGGTGCTAATCTTACTACAATTAAGAGACACGGTGGATGGAAGTCCAGTACTGCAGCGCTGTAGCGCAGGGTTATATAAATGGCTCGCTACAAAAGGAAAAGAACATTGCAGATCACATTTTTTCCAAAACTTCAGCAGATACCACTGCCAATTTGGTACAAATTAAAAGTTAATCACTTTTAACACAAATACTAAAAGTACCTTATTGTAAAATGTCATAAAATGATATTTTAGACACTGACAGTATGCTTTAAAAATTTTTGGATTAATCGACTTACCTGTAACAACGATTAATCGTAATTTTCCTAGGTTGTCCGTATATTTATATGCAACTTTGATCCCAAAAACTACGGCACGTAGTTTTCCCATAAAAAGCTCTCCATTTCGTCGTTGAGGTATTCGAGAATATTTCACAAGAAAATTTGATTGGTTTTATATCCTGGCCTAATCCAATATGTTTGTACCGCCAGTATAGTTCCGGTAATAATGAATCAGGAATACCATTTTTTTTTGATAATTTAGACGATTATCTTTTAGAGAAATATGTTTTATTGTTTCAAAAGGTTTGATATGTACAAAACCATACGTTGTAGCTGTACATGCAGCTACAGGTTTACCTATTAACATGCTAAATTCTCTTAATGTATATTTTTTATTTTTCTTTTTAAAACTAAAGATAATTTTTCTTTCACCAGGAAGAAAAATTTGCATCTCTATGATATTATAAGTAAATCCCATTTGGTTTGTTTTTTTTTTTTTTTAGTATGACGAGAGAATTTTTGTATTCTTCCAATACATTTTCCGCGATTCTTAGAGTAGGTTCAAAAACTATTTGGAACTTGTGTAAAAAGGAATTGATATTCCTTTAACTCGTCCTAAAACCTCTTCGTTCTTTGCAATATTTTTCCAAGCCTCTAAAATCTTGGAAGTGTACCTGCGTAGTTGCCTACCATTTTCGGTGTTTTCTTAATTGTTTGTTCGTCCTTTACTACTTCTGCAAATTTTTTGCTAAAAAGAAATTCATCTATTTCTAATGTTTCTGAAACTTTTTTTTGCAGTCTGTATTGAAGTGTGGCATGATTTGGAATTTTCTTTAGAGAGAAATGGCAGAATGGACATTAGTAAATAACTGGCACCCTTCCGCTAATGTTTTCAAATCCTGTGACTGCTCTAGAAGTTGAATCAGTTTTACTATGACAGTGCTCACTGCCGATCATCCTACCATCATAAGTGTATCATGTTCAATCGCCGAGTTGTTTAGACAAGGTTGGATTTCGATATTTACCTTAGGGGGAAATACTGTACAGTTGGCTGGAATATTATAATTGTTCATAACCTCGTCACGTTGGTCCTTGGTTTCATAAAGAGGTTTGCCTTGGTTATTGTCGGAATCTGGTTTTAAACCTAGGATGTTGAAGTCTTGTTTTGGTTGTTGTTGGCTTGATTCTCTCTCCACTATGGTTATTTCTGGCTCTAAGAGAGTTTGTGCAACTGTAGGAGTTGTTTATATTTGGTCTAAAGGATGATTGAGATGATTGATTGAGGGTAATCGTGTTTTGTTTATACAGTTCATCTTCAGACGAGTCTGAAAAGAAAAACAAATACCTACCCTCAGTCCAATCCACCTAGTTGCATTTATTTATTTCAGTTATTTATTTACTTATTTTAATATACATATATAAAATCGCTTGATTTTCTATAATAAAGAATGTTTTCGAAACATCCGTAACAATTCTCAGGGCGAAAAATCCAAACAAATTAATGTCCTAAACTTTTAAACTTAACATCACACTCTCTTGCATAACTCTGAAAATGGACTGATTTTTTTCCTGTATTTATAGGCAACGCACGTTATCCTATATTCACATTATAAATGAAATCGCCCAATCTCATTATATTATCTAAAAGTAACGATCGTTACCTTTATTTTTCTACTACGAGTTTGTCCTAAACTTTTAAACGTAACACCACACTCTGTTGCATAACTATGAAAATCGATCGATTTTATCCCATATTTATAAGCAACGCACGTTGTCCTGTATTCATATTATAAATGAAATCGCCCGATTTCATTATATTGTCTAAAAGTAACGATTATTACTTTTATATTACTAGTACGAGTTTGTTGTCTTAAGCTTTTAGACGTAACACCACACTCTCTTGCATAACTATGAAAATCTTGAAAGTAAGATGTGATAAAGTCTACAACCATTGTTCTGAAATAAGTTAAACTAGGTTAAAGTCATAAATTTGTATGAAATTAAGCAATGTCTTTTGTTCATAAATATTTTAACCATAGGTACATTATTAATATCACTCGTAGTATCCTAGGATTATTCTACTTCTCAAACCAAACATTTTGAGACCTGGTTGATGTATTTAAGTTGATTTGTCGCAGAGATACAGCATTTTAAAATGAACGGGTTTACGTTCTGCGGTTACTTAAACATTCTTAGCATGTCTGCGCACGGCAAACGTGTATGTGGCAGCATAAACAGCATGTTGCTCATTCTGTTTTTGTCAGCGAGAAAAATATTAATAATGATATTGATAAATAAATTCATTATAACAAGTAAGACTCTGTGTATATGGTGAGCATTTTTTAACGAAACTCCATTAGACATAGAAATCATCTCCTGTATCTCTTTTATGTTCTACTAAAGCTGTTGGATTAGTTTTTAAAAGAAAATTCTTTTGGTCATGTTTATGTTCTCTAATCTTGTATTTGAGGTACCTACCCGTTTGTCCAATATAACATTTCTGACATTGTAAACAAGGAATGTGATACACAACATTAGATTTTTAATCCCTTTTTGTTTTTGTTTTAAGTTTGGAATAAAAGTGGGTTTTGAGTGTATTGCCACTTTTTAGTGCTATCTTAATGTTCTCATTATCTCTGGTGGTATGGTTCGAAAGAACATTTCTTATTTTTTCTGATAACATGTTGATATACGGAAGTTTACAATAAATATCGGTGGTGTTATTATTTGTTGTTGTTTTAACCATTCCGATATTTTTAGCACAAAGAATCTTTTTGATTATTGAAAGAGGATAATTATTTTTAAGCAGCATACCTTTAATATACTGTAAGTTTTTAGAGTGGTATTTTTCCGAGGATAGTGTTAGTGCTCGGTGTTTAAGATTCTTAATGATATTAATTTTCTGCCTAAAAGGATGCTCAGATGAATAATTTAGAAAACGTTCTGAAAATGTCGGTTTATGATACCAGTCTGTTTCTAAACACACTCTCTCATTTTTAGTTACCAGGACGTCAAGAAAAGCTATACTATTATTTTGTTCCCTTTCAATAGTGAATTGCAGTTTGTTATGATAAACATTAAAAGTTTTTAGCAGTGTGTCATACTCATTTTTAAAGATAGAAGTTATAAAATTGTCAACGTACCTTTTGTAAAAAGGTAACTGAAAAGGAAGTTTTTTAATACAGTATTCCGGAAGGTCCTGCGTGATTAAGTCTGAGCACACTAAAGATAAGCAATTACCCATTCCCAAACCAAAGGTTTGTTTATAGTAATCGTCATTATATTGAAAATAATTATCAAAAACAAACGTAAGAAGATTCAAAAAAATATTCAGTGAAAATTTAACATTGTCTTCTATTAAATGCCATTTTTTTTTCACTATATTAATAACAATATCTGTTGGAACGTTAGTAAAGAGCGATGTGACATCTAGTGAAACTATTTTATAGTTACTAGGTATAACGATATTTTTAATGGAAGACACGAATTCAAAAGAGTTACGAACATGCTTTTCGTCCCTGAAAAACATATTATTCATAATATCTGCCAAAAACTTTGTTAACCTATACAGTGGAGATCCCAGAAATGACACTATCGGTCTAAGCGGTATATAGAGAGATAATGCGAACATTAAGATAGCACTAAAAAGTGACAATACACTCAAAACCCACTTTTATTCCAAACTTAAAACAAAAACAAAAATCCAATGTTGTGTATCACATTCCTTGTTTACAATGTCAGAAATGTTATATTGGACAAACGGGTAAGTACCTCAAGGACAGAATTAGAGAAGATAAAAATGACCAAAAGAATTTTCTTTTAAAAACTAATTTAACAGCTTTAGTAGAACAGAAAAGAGATACAGGACATGGTTTCGATTTTGACAATACATCTGTACTGGATACCCAAACTAACTATAAAAAGAGATTAATCTTAGAAATGATACATATACAACAGAATAAAAATTCAGTTAATAAAAAAACCGATTTAGAGAATCTCAGTACTGCATGTTTCAATATAATTGATAAAATCAAATAACTATATCCGTATGCTAAAATTATTTGTAGGCTATTTGCAATACATAAAAAAAAGTAAAAAAACAATATTACTATTTTTTTTCCAATAACACGGAAGAATATCTGGTATATTGCTATTCTCAAACAACCGGTGAACGAGCTAGGTTGAATTGTTTTAATTACTTGTGGTGTTTCATTTTATTGTTGTAACTCATGTATGTGATTTTCACTTTGTTTACCTATGTGTTGTTCGTGTATTTTTTTATATGACTATAAAAGTGAAATCCTTAAAATTTAAGTACATAGTTTTTATTAATTTTTAATTTTATTGTGCATTGTTGTTCAGTATAAAAAAGAACAAAATATTAAGTTATGTATTTATCATAATTTATGTGTTTTTGTATGTAATAATTTCCAAAAAAAAATTCTTACTTACGCAAAAATCACATCTGGGAACGTTAGTTTTTTGTACTTACGCAATATTCACATAACATATATCTTATGCAAAAGCAACCAAAAGTGACCAAATTTGTTAAAAAAAAAACTTTTATTTAGAATAATTTTTATTACTGAACTAGAGTCACAAAATATAACAAAAAAACTTTCAAACTATTACCTACATTAATAAAATTTGCTAAAAAACTAACACAAAATATAAAACAAAACAAAAACCACTTATTTTATTGTTTACTATGGTATGGTACTATGGTAATCTTGACAAAAGTACAACTACTCTTTGGTTGTATGAACTATAATATAAAATACAACAACTTCATTACCTAATCATGTTCAAGAGAATTATAAAAACCATGATAATCTTTTTCCATTGTATTCTGGATTGCAGATGCTCAAATTTCTCTCGTTTAATTTTTAATTTATCAGTATATAATTTTGGTAAATGTTGCAATGGTATCATAGACGCTTTTTTATTAATTCTAACCGGCATAACTTGGAATTCATCAGGGTGTCGAAGTTTATATTCAATTAAGCCGTTCGGTGGATATTTAAGAGCTCTTAGATCCTGAATAGTCGGATCTCCAACTTTAAATCCGGGACGAATTGAATTTACAAAATTAATGCCAGAAAAATTTCTAAAAAAATCGTAGTGTAAATAGTGCACTTCATAAGGTTTTGGGTAAATTCTAGCTATTTTTGCATAGTAAATATAGTCCGCCGGGACGTTGATTACTCTACCCGAAATTTTTCTCTGGATTGTAGAATGCATCGAATCACATTCCATCTGCGTATGCCCCTTTTCCAAATATTTCTGTATAACACAAATTTTATTTTCAACTGCAAAATTTAATAAGGCGTTTGATAGGATAGAATTGCGATTCTGCGCACCACATCCATCACTATAAAGAATAATGACGGGTTTGTTTTCGGAGTCAATAGTAGGTAAAACTGTCGTCGCCAAAAAATTGCAAATAATAGATGCAAAGCAGTTAGATTTCAATTCACCATCTCCTTCATGCCAAAAAAAAACAGTAGCCATCCTTTCTGTGTAGATTGAATATTGTAAAATTATGAACTATGAGCTTAGTTTTATAATATAAAGAGGATACATTAGACTGGGGTGCCAACAACACTGATTGTATGTCCATAGTGAAAACTAGGTTTGATGATTCTTTGTCTTTTTCTTTTTCTTTCCTTGCTTCTATTTCCTTTCTTCGATGTTCCTCATATTTTTGCTATTCAAGGTTGCCGGTCCGATAGCTTACGCAAATATCGCATTCGTCCTTCTTAGAACTGAAAATTGACAAATTTTTGTCATCAAAAATGTATTTAAACATTGTCATACTGGCCTCTTCTATGTGGCGATCTTTACACCATGAATCTCTGTAAAATCAGTTCAGATTTGTTTTTCCAACGTGGTTCTAAATAGAGCTTGGTCGATGACTTTCTGCAGTAGTGCGATTCTAACTTTGGCAAGCTACTGAAAAAATCCACAACCGAATTAATTTTTTCAGCGTTTCGTAATTCTTTTTGAATTAGACCTCTGGCTTCTAATTTTGGTACCAATCTGTTAACTTCTGTAGATTTTTTGGCTTTTTTTGAGCCAGTCTGTAACAGTTCTTGGAGACATGCCTAAAGTATTGCAAAACATGGTTTTGCATACCCTCACTCTTTCTCTTTCTGAGTCCATATAAAAAGTATACTAACAGTCCTCCGGCTATACTCATCAAATTTTCTGTTTCTGGCTCTGTTTACATCTGATGCTATTGCCCTTCCATTGATATAAATCTTTTTTTCCTCCCAAGAAAAACTAAAAATCTTTTTTCTTTCTTCTTCCTTTATTCTGAAGCACTTCATGGACTTCTTTGTTTGAGGTAATTCCTCTTTACACAAGCATCGATCTTTCATTGTACGACTATTCTTCTCAGCCGAAAATGTATTTCCTTTTCTTCCCTTGTATGTTTTGCCTTCTTCTCTCTTCTTTTTGTTCATATTGTATTCCCAATATTTACTGTCACTTAGTCTGGTTTTTTTCTTTGTCGTTTTTTATTTTCAAAGTTAATATTTTGTTCCAAATTGTTTTCAGAGTGACAATTCAAATTGTTATTTTCTAGTAAAATGTCGTCTTGATTCTCAATTCTGGTTTCATGTTCTATACTGCTGTCACTACTGCTGCTAGCTCTTTCGGCCCATTCCCATTCTTCATCTGAGCCCTCTTGGTATTCCTTTGGGGTGATTTCATTATTATTTCTGTTTTCTAGAGAAACCTCGTCCTGATTTTCAACCCTGGTTTCATGTTCTAAATTGTTATTGACATGACTGCTGCTAGCTTCTTCGGACCATTCTCTAGTTAATTTCTTTTGGTGCCCTTCATTTGAGATGATTTTATTATGAATGCAATTTTGATCCGGTGATATATTATATTCTTGCGTCTCTTGTACTGTTTGTGGCAAAAGTTCCTCAGCAGGTACATTATTTAGGCAGTCTACATCTATAAAGTCTTCCAAATCTCTAGTAGTGTTAAAATTAATAATATCACCGAAAATATCTTCACCGCAGTTGGGGTCCAAATTTTCCTTTAGAACTTCTTTTGCTTTGGAACACTCTTGTTGCAAATTTTGTATTGCAGTACAAAGCTGGTTTTGTTCAAGGGGCTGATGATTTTCGAATATCGCTTTGCTTAGAATTTTAAATCCTCTTGAATGCGTATTCATTCTAGAACAAGGAAAAAAATGAAGCAACGACAAATATTTAAATATATTTTTTTATATTTAAAATAATTTAAATTATTTTATTTTATTTCAAAAATTATTATTTATATTTAAAATGCATAAATAAAACCAGACACGGACAAGTCTTTAAAATGTAAGAAAAATTGTTCTTTCAATTTTGTATTTTAAGACTTAAAGAATGCCTAAGTCCATCTTATATTAATATGAAAATTGCCTGTCCCGTTAAATTTTGTGGGAGCTTTACTGTAGCAATTATTACCAATAATAAATTGTCTATATATTTTATACACTTCCTCTACTTACTTCTTAATAATGATTTCTACAAAGTGTTTCACTTAAAAACTTCAATATTTGAAATAACGTACAGCGGCCCTAGTGAAAACGTAATAAACAACGGACTTGTGCAAATTTCACACCATACTAAACACAATCGGACTTACGCAGTTTTCATAGAGCAAAATTTTAGGGCCATCTAACAACTTTCTGATAAACTAACAGTGCCAAACCATTAATATTTAAATTCTTAACAAGATGGAGGTAAAAGTCTAGTTTCGTAAAAAAATGTACTTAGGCAAATTTCACATGACACCGACGATATGTTTCGTTGGCCAACAAGAACCGAAACCACAGCTTAGACCGAAACTGTTTAGAAAAAAATCTTTATTTATTAAAAATTTAAATTTTTATATTTTTTGTATAAATAATTAAAACGATATTAAACAATACTCATTCTAAATATCAATATTTTTTTTAGAATTAGCTCTGGTAAATATTCGCAGCTGCTCTATGAGCCGTGCTAAGAACGTTTTAAGTAAACGCGAAACGTCAACCCACGACATGTCCATTTTAACTTGCTGTATATCCTCGAAAAATCAACTTAAATACATTAACTAGGCCTCAGAATGTTTGGTTTGAGAAATAGAATAATTTTCTGATACTTAGTGATAAGGATAATGCATCTTTGGGTAAAATGCTTATAAACAAAAGACATTGCTTTTTTTTCATAAAAATTTAATTCATCCTAGTTTAACTTTTTCCCTAACAATAGTTGGAGACTTTATCACATCTCATTTTCAAATTTATGGCCTAACCTTTAAAATAGGAAGCTCTAGAGTATAGAGCTTTCTATCTTAACTAAATTCTCAATATCTCGGGTTCTAATTGACGGATTTAAATTTTTAAATAAACGCTTTCTTCTTATTTTCACAAGGATTAAATTATTTCTTGTAAATTTTTATATCTCTCATAGTTTATTAGCTATAGTTATTTAAACAATTAAATTGTTTATAACAAATTTTCTAACCATTTTTCGGGCAAACACCCTCGCAATTCGTAATCATCCTGTCTATAACGGGCACGAAACCCTTGGGCTCCAGGACTAACAGAACACTCTTTAACTCTCTCGTTAGTCAGATATTAGAACATACCAGATATGTAATTTAGTATTTAAAATATTGGCTTTGAAAGTAATTAAATATTATTTTATTCTTAGCTAAAGCAAAAAATCATGTTTCGTTAAGATTGAAGCTTCAGCATTCTCATTCGATCAATAATTTTATGGAAGTATATTATTTTAGGTCCTCAGCCACCTGCTGCAAATATGAGATTAATGTCTGGGGACAAAGAATTGGCCAAAGTTGCTTCATTCTGGGCATCGCAATGTGTATTTTCACATGATATGTGTCGAGATTTAGAGCGATTCCCAGTAGGGCAGAATATAGCGAAAGGATCATATGCTTCAACAAGCGATTTACAGCATGTCGCTGACTGGTATGAGCTAGTGCAATATTCAGATAAGAAACTTATTGAAAGCTATGACCCGTGAGTAAAAATTTTTCTTCGCAGAAATGTATTAAATCGTGTAAAGGCCACCAGGAGCGCAGTTAGAGGAGCCATGACTCGATCATCCAATACGGCGACACCGCATGTATTTGCACCGAGTTTTATGAAAGGCGACACCGCATATGTCAATTCGTGTAATATGTTTTGTTACCTAGACTTCCATGGAATGATAATTTCGAGTCGACTAAAACCGCTCTCTTTCTGGTTATTAGCTTATGTAACGTTTATTTGAAAAACCTGCCCCCTGGTGGTTGACATTCATAAATGATAGATTTGTTATTCTAAATGGTAATGGCTACCAAACACCTGGTATGGCTACACTATTTTCTTATAAATGTCACTTCTATAAACTTACGCTAGTAGGACTTTACATATATATGCATATATACATACAATATATATATATATATATATATATATATATATATATATATATATATATATATATATATATATATATATATATATATATATTGATATCGGGAAAAATAAAATTCCATTAATGACAAAAAAGATGTTAATTTAGTAAACAAAATTTTTTTCAACATCATCTAAGTTCCCCAAATTCTGTTTAAAATAAATAAATATTTAAATAATAAAAACTCTCCGGCAACCACTAAAAAAGTATTATGATAAGAATAAATTCCTACACTATATATTTCAGTTAGTCTGCAATAGATGTTCTGTGTTTGTATTTGCTTGACAAAATGACAATGTGCTATGTGCATTTTATTTTGCTTAAATGTTAATTGATGTTCTTAACCTTTTGATTTACGTCTCATGGTAAGATAATTTTTGATTTTTTAAAATCTTAGATTGTTTATTTTTTGCAATCTGTTTTAGGAAAAATAAAATAAAAACATTTCTAAAAAGATATGGAACTACTTGTCGAAACGTCAAATTAAAATAAATATGACAAATAATTAAAAAATCGTTTTAATTTTATGAACACGCATCCCAAGAAAAGAAGTACCTAACTACTATATATATATATATATATATATATATATATATATATATATATATATATATATATATTATATATATATATATATATATATATATATATATATATATATATATATATATATATATATATATATTGGTTTGTTGTTTATACCTCTTTAGTAATGTTTACATACATATAGATGAAAAAAATGAATCGATGGCCCCAAATGTATAATATCCACGATACCGGCTATTTAGGCCAAAACTTTAATAAGAAAAGAGCGCGTTAATACTTAAATAAGCTTACCATAGTCCGAATAGCCGTTAATTTCCTTCTTATTTATATATCTACGGACGTTATCATTTTTTTTTCTAGTTACATTTGACTTTTAAGTACAAGGGAAGCACCTCGTGTAATTTTAAAGTATGAAATTCAAAAATTTATATTTATTAATTTTATTTTCAGAGAGAAGCAAGGGGATTTAGCACCTTACACTCAACTGGTTTGGGCCGATACCTACCTCATAGGATGCGCAAGGGTGAGTTTCCAGCAATCAGTAAATGGTCTGATAGTCTATACGGAACATTTTTTCTGCAATTATGGGCCATCTGGAAACATTCCTCGACAGACAGTGTACAAAATTGGCCAACCGTGCTCTGCATGTTTGGAAGGGACCTTCTGTATCAACCCTGAGTATCCAGGTTTATGTGGAAACGAAATTTTAAATCAAACCTATTCAAAAATTCAGAGAAAGAAGCGAACAAAACAACTGGAAAATGATAATTCCAGTAGGCAAAATGTAATTTGTTTCCTTCCTGTATTTATTTACTCTTTATTGTTCTTTACCGTATATACATATTTAGGTGAATTTATATAAAATTATTTATTTTTTACAAATTCTTCACATAAGAATATAAAATTATGCTTTTATACTTTAAGGGTCTTTACAAAACACGTCTACAATTAATAGTTGTTAAGATTCTGATAAATAGTTTTTGATAGATAAACTGGGGAAATAAATAAGAATTTTACAATATCAGTTATTATTTATTTGGTTAATGTTTTTAAGCTGAAATGCTCCTCTATCGCGTATTTTTTATAATACTAAGAGAGCCTTATATTTTTTCAGGCTTTGGGGGAAATTTTCATGGACTCCTGCAGGTTATCGATAAACTCTACTCTTCTAGGCTATGCGAAATGCACAGAAGTTGGGTAGCCGATCTTTTCAAAAATAATCAATTTTCAGCATCCGTATCTAGAGGAAATCAGGTGCAAAAGAATCGATTTTCAAAAAAAAGATATTTATTTTCTGAATCAATTACTCAATTACTTACTTAATACCCTTACTACACTTAGAGTTTCCTGAAAAGATTAAATCCTTAGTTTGGTCATTTTTTTTACTTTATTGAAAGATGACTAAGTTAGTTAGTGTATCAACGTTATATAGTTGGTCATTAAAAAGTCAAAGCTTTATTAAAACAAAGTCCCATATTATTACAATAAAATAATAGGCTATGGGTCCAGGTACATTTCTTCTTAATTCTGTTGAAAAAGTAAGGTATAAAAATAATGACCCAAATGAATATAAATTACAGAATTGATCCCTTGAAGAAAGACAATTATGATACTTGGAAGTTACAAGCGCAAGCACTTTTAACCTCTTATGGACTATGGGATTACGTCTCAGGAAAAGAAAAGATGCCAGATGATAATACAACTACGGAAGTTAAGGAGAAATAAAACAAAGAAGACCTTAGTGCCAAATCTGAGTTGATTTTAATGATTTCGCCAAATGAACTAAAATAAATTAAAAATTGCTCAACCTCTAAAAATATATGGAACACTTTGAGTAATATTTTTCATAGAATATGCTAGAAAAGCGACACTGACAAAACACCTTTATTTATATAAAAAGCAAGAAAAAGAAGACGCAAGTGAGTTTTTAAACAAATTTACTGATACTGTTGACAAATTAAGGAAGATGAATATCGAAATTAATAACGATCTTTTAAGTATTGTAGTGTTATATTCCCTGCCTAATTCTTAGGAAAACTTTAGAATAGCAATACAGTCGAGAGATGATTTACCCTCGCCTGAAAATTAAGAAATTTAGATTTTAGAACAAAATGAAGGTAGAAACAATTACTAATTAAATGATAATGAAGGATCTTTTTACCGTAGCATTATTTTCGCAAAGAAAATAATACTATTTAAAGAGGAAATCAAGATAAAATATATGGAGATGTAATTGTTAAAACAAATGTGAGTAGAAATAAGAAACCTAAATGGCACAATTGTTCAAAATACGGACATTGGACAGAAGACGCATGTCTATCTTTGAATAGCCAAGGAGAAAACAAAAGTCAAGAGTGGTGCTTAGATACCGGCTGCACTTCATATGTGGGCTTCAAAATCAGAATTTCATGAATATAATGGTTATTGCCAAGAAAATTATTTAAAATTGGCATCTAATAATAAAGCAGCATCAATTGATGGTTAAGGAGTGATAAAATTGCAAGTATCCGAAGATAACTTATTAACTTTAAAAAATGCACTGTATGTTTTAGATCTCTCTACCAATTTAATGTCGCTAAAATTATAGACAATGGTTACAATGTAATTTTTAAAAAACCTGAAGCTTTAGTAAAAAATTATCAAGGAGATACAGTTTTAAGAGCCATAAGAGAAAAATGACCTTTTCTTAGTCAAAACAAATGAAAAGTCAGGTCGCAGTGAGGAAACAGCTTGCACATATATATATTGGCAAAGCACACTACAAATGAAACCAAGGTCTAATAGAATAAAACATTATAAAATATAACATAAAAACAAATATACTTAAGTACAAATATAAGTAAAATGTGTTTCATGATTTCAGATGTTGGATATTGTCTGATTTTTATAGATTAGAGATATTGTCTCGAGGATAATAATTCGTTCACTCATATCTTTACAATATTCTAATCGCCGATCAAAATCGTCTTCATTAAGTTCTTGCACAAGGTGTATTTTGTACGGATGAAAACTATTTTAAGAATCCTTGGATACTACGTCGACTAACACCAGACACAGTTTCCAATTGGCGAATACTTAACGTAGGATCTAGATAAACTTGCCCTAAAACCATCGTTTCCGTTCCTTTGTTCCGTTGTTTTGAATGTTGCGTTTTTTATTGGGCACTGATCCAGTTTCCCAAAATTTAGCCACAAGTTCCAGATCATATTTTCGATGCACGTTGCTGTTCTCGTGTCGCTCATTAAATATTTGTGATATTCTATTAGCGCACTGATTATTTCCGAAAAATAGTTCGATTATTTCAATCCTTTCTGCCGTGCTATGTACCATGGTTAATTTAAAAAGCCTTAAAAGGTATTTTAGCAACAAGGTTTGGTCGTATCAATCACGAACTATGAACTAAATTCTTATTTAAAATCCATAAAAGGTATTCCTTCTCGTATCTTTTTTCAAGAAAGAATTTAACACAATAGCAACTTTGCCACAACAACGCTCAAATTGCTATTTTCAACCGTAAAATGATAAAGAAAATAGTTTGGTTATAAATAATTTACCGTCAATACGTATTAACAAAAATGCGTTGAAGATGTTTCATAATTTGCCACTAAGGCTCGTTTGAGTTAACTTATTAAATAAGAAATTCGATTAAATCCCTTAATTCCTTAAAAAAAAACAAAATTTGTTTTTTGTTTTTTTTTAAGTATTGTACTCAAATGAAAATTAAATAATTTCCTACATAATAATATTCTTTTTCATAAAAAATTTAATTACAATTTTTTTAATAATTTTATTTGTATTTGTTTAAGTATAAAATAAAATTTATGCTATATAAATTTGAATGAAATTAATTTAAAAAATTAATTTTTTTCATTTAGACAATTTAACATTGGTTAATCTTGTTATATATGTTACTTTTTAATTATACCAGTTTTTTGTGACTCTTCTAAAAATATCCCATATATAGAGAGCGTTTTGTATTATTGCCCTTTTTAAAAGAAGCGAGGATAACAAAAAACCAATTAATTTCCTAGTTTTTATCTTCTTTTGTGCTAAATATAAAACTACTCATTAAACTTCCTGCGCACAGCTGCCCATTCTCTGCTCATTTGTGATTTTATTATTCATAAAGTGTATAATTAAATCTAGGACAAATTAATTTATTTCCAGCTGCAAGTAGCTGACATAAGTGTTAAAATTTTGTTAAAATACGGTACATTAAGTATTCCGCTCATATCCTCTTTGAAGTTCTAATTATTGTTAATGTCATTTCAATGCTATAGTAATTTTGAACAATATTTAATGGACTTTTTAATGTTACTTAAATATTCTAAATGAAATAGGTATTTCCCAATGAAAGTCGAGAAAAGAAGAACATTGTATGTGTATAGTTGTATAAATCGTTTATTATGTCATTTCTTTTCAATAGCTTAACAATTTGGATTGTTAAGTTAGAGAACCCGCTGTAGAGAAATCTATTACCTAAACTGCTGGCCACATCAATTAACTATTTTCATTTACTAACATTTTTAGTTAAGTTTTAAAGTACGATCAAGCCAATTCAATACACCAAGTGGCTAAATGTCCGCCGGTGGTTTTATGATGTGATGTGTAATGATAATTCCGCCTACCGATAGAATCGGAACCTTTACAATAATTATTACGCCGGTTACTGAATTTGTAGATTAAGTGGAGTTTTAAATAATTTTCGCCGTCCGGCGGCATAATTTCGGGTAACTTCAAAATTCATTAAACAGCGTGAGGCATAATCTCTAAACCTACTAGACTTGTAAATGTCAAGGCTCCTATTGGTTAAGAATCGCTGCATTCGTTAATACGTTTTTTTTGCATCAAAATCTAAAAACTAACCTGCGCTAACCAAAAAACTCAATTATATGAGATAATTACATACAAAATTACGGGTTTCGACTTAAAAAAATATAAAAAAGTGCTAACTCACGAGATTTTAACCGCAGTGGTCCGAGTGACTGGCAGTCCTCTAGAGGTTCGCGATCATGAGATATACTTATCAAATCATTCGATTATAAAGATCTTTCGAGATATCTCGATTATTTCACCAGCCCACTACTAATTTTGACTTACTAATTTCTCGATCGGCGATTGCGAATGCTGCGATTGTATCTCCACTGTTGATACTGAAGGGAGAGGAGTCATGCTTGGTATTGACTTCGTCTTACGTCGCCCGTTTCTGTTATCGAAGCATGTATGCCCATCAGAGATACAACGTACCATAACGCTAGTTCATACGCAGGTTCGAGAGATAGTTTCGACTTAACGAAACGAGATATACTAATTTCACTACTATTACTAATGTCTCGAGTCTGTTGGTGTGAGCCGGTGCGAGAGATATTGATTCGATTTAACGAAATGAGATATACTAATTTCACTACCATTGCTAATCACTCGGTTGTTTTGATGTGGTCGGACGCAACGATAGAAGACAATTTTTAGAAGAAGTTATATTCAAATTCAAATTCTTTATTCATGTCAGTTATCATGTATTACACACGTCAATAAATAAATAAAAATATTTAAAAAAAAGCATAATAAAATTTCTTACATTAAAAATCGTTAACTATTCAATTAAATTTAGACATATTAAATGGCAATATATAAGAATATAAACATCCCTAGGGTCCGTCATTAAATCGTTTCCAAAATAGAACATTACACATATACGTCAATCAAAACGTCAATAAAACATAGAATATCATCAATTAGCAACACTAGTCCATACTTAAACATTCACACGTAATCTATTCAAAGGACTACTTAGCTATAATTTTTAAAATTTAAAAGAGTCGAAGAATTCATCTACTATATCATCATCTATCATACTCTTAATATTGTGTAAAGGAAACATAAAATTTTATGGCCCAATACGCGCGACCACTTTGACACCTCTGTAAGAGCCAGTAGATAACATAAACATCCTGATGAGTAGCATAGAAACTAAGGTTTTTCTTAACATAAATGAAATTCTGTAAAATAAACAATGATGGTAAGATAAGAATTTTCAGCTTTCTGAATGCAACTCTGCAGCCTTCCCTAAAAGGCAACCCTGCCAATATTCTAATTGCCCTCCGTTGCAAGTGAAAGAGGCGAGGATCATCTGCCGCGTGTCTCCATGTAAGGATAGCGTAGGAAAGATGGCAATGAAACACACCATAATATGTGGCCTTTAGCACATCGAGAGATACCCTATCCGAGAGGGAGCGCAGCAGATAACCTCCGGTTGTAAGTCTTGAAATAACATTCTCTATATGAAAATTCCACTTCAGACACGGATTGAGATAAACTCCTAAAAATCTGGCACTTACATTAGGGGATTCACCACACCCAACTCTCTCATTGAAAATACCACCCTCTAAGTTTTATCTTTGTTGAGAAGTAATTTATTGGAATTAAACCACTCCTCGGCCTTCTCCTGATGCCGTGGACATCCTCAGAGACTTTTCGAGTGTGTCGGCTGCTACTGATATTGTAGTGTCATCAGCGAAGAGTATATTTTGATTGCTGATCAATGAGCGGTAAATCGTTGATATAAATTAAAAACAGTATAGAGCCCAGAACCGACCCTTACGGCACTCCAATATTGATTACACTCTCCTCTGATGACACCCCAGAATACCTTAGAACCTCATATCTGTCCTTGAGGTAGGAAGCTAAAAGCTTTAGACTCTTCTCGCAAACATTGTATGCCTCCAGGTTGCGAAGGAGAATCCCATAGTCAACACAGTCAAAGGCCTTAGTTAGATCGCAGAGTTGAACAGTGTCATACTGAACGTCATGAAATGAGTTGGCAATATCTGATACTAGATCTATTATTTCCTAGGAGTTTTTATCCTTTCTGAAACCAAACTGGCATCTATGGAACAGATTATGACCCTCAAAATATTCCCCAATTTGTTTAGCGATACATTTTTCCACGATTTTTGAAATTATAGGAAGCAATGAAATCGGGCGATATTTCTCAGGTTCATTCACATTGCCCTTTTTAAATAAAAAACCGATGGAAACAGACCATCTTTAACGCATAGATTGATGAGTTTAGTTAGAGGTACTAAAATTATATTAACAATAGTCTTAATAATGCCCGTTTTGCTTTCATCTTGTCTATACTATATATTGAAAATTAAAATGAATAACGGTCTTGTAACATGACAACAATAAACCAAAAACTGCTTTTTTTTTTCAGAACTTATTTGCTTTTATATTCAAAATGTGAATAAATCTAAACCCCTAAGTAACAAAATAATAAATGGCGTGAATTTCTTCTATACATATCTCGATTATACAGATCTCTCGTAATCGCGTATCACAACAGTCGTCTGACCACTGCACCACTATAGCTTACAAGGAAGTATACAAACTCTCTTTATATTCTGCCCAACTAAATCTCACAAAGATTTCTGACGAATAGAAGCGCACATTCGCAAGTCTAGTAGGTTAAAAAATCATCCGTGAGTGAACGTATATATTTTCAATTAGGGATATTAAAATGTACGGAATAAAAAAATAAAGTTGATTTTTGCATAATCTACCTCTAGTTACCGGTCTCAGAATAAAAAAATGAAACCCTTTATCAACATTTTACGATTATAAAAAAAATAATAAGTCTTACTTGAAAAACCGGACCTAGACTCAGCGTTTGATTTCAACGAACACATGGTTTTATATGTTAAACGGTTTCGGCGGATTACACTTATTCCTTATACATAATCCGCCGATAGGCCATATATATTGAGTTTATTGGCAGATATTGTTAGTGTAGTGATACCTACTAATTCCGTCAGTCACGTTTACATAAAACCGCGGGTGGATATTTAAACACCTCGTTTTTTAAAACGCACCATTATTACAATTGCAATTGCATTTGTTGCAAAAAAACATGAAGTAATGTTACTTATAAATAGCTGATTTTTCGAGTTATGAATATTTGCATAACAATAAGTAGTGAAATAATAATACTATACTATTAGTACACAGGGGGCGTCAAACGTTATATATAAATGGCTGTTTTAGATTTTAAGCTTTAAGTTAGGACCTACTTAACATGAATTGATACTTCAGAATATTAGTAAATTTCTGATTTATGATATAATATATTTGGAGTTTTTACTTTTCTAATTTTTCTTGTTGCTAAACAGGAGTAAACTTTCCTCGGAAACGTCCAAAATGTTTATTTTGCAGTTTCGGTCCTCGGGTACCTTCATTGCGAACAACTCAAGCATCTGCTTGGGTTCTGAATGGTGAGTTTTTTTATTTATTAACACTATTATTATTTTGGTTTTTGATGTGGCGTACTGGCCCGTCAAACATTTTATTCGAAATCCTAATATTAGCTGCCATTGAGCATAATTTACCGCAGCATTGTCATTAGTGCGATTTTTGTAAATATTTAAATAAAATTTGCAAATGGGCTCTACCCTAGTGAAAAAGGGCGACGTTGACATCCATTTATTTATTTATTCACACTCTACAGAGAACAACTACAATTGGCTTAGACTAGTTAGACAACAAACCTACGCGAATGTCAGAATTAAAAGTCCCAAGTTAAGATCATACAAAATAGATTAACAATTTAAAAGACATAGGACCATAAAAACGTACTAATATAAAACGTTATAAGAACAAACATGGTAATATAACAGTTCTAAATATCGCAGCATATTAATTCTAAGGCATTACATGCAATGTAAAATTAGACAGATAAAACCTCTAAAGTTATTACAAAACAGATTATGATTTGAATTACTTAAAGTCGTTTATTGTAATTTTTCACTATTCTATCGATGAAAGAATTATTACCTTAATTTGTGCGGTGAAAAAGTTTCAGGACTAGGACCGTTGAACGGGTCGGCGGCGGCGTTGGAGGGACTCGAAATAAAATATTAGCCAATAAGTCATTACGACCTATAAAACCATTACACCATACAGTTTATACAGAAAAATAGCAGTCGCAAGTGTCTACATTTTTCGGGACTATTGAGTTCAATTAGTTGTAGCCTAGTAGTATACGAAATGTTATTTATTATATATTATATGTGTACAGTAAAAAACTTGTTCCGAACAAATGCAGTTCTGTTAATATAACATAAATACGATAAGACCAAATTATATTACAATATTCAACAATGCTCCTAACTAAACAATAATACCTGGTCATAAGAGCTTTGGTATCGATATACCTGCAGCTCCTCCTTCAAAAATCCGATCATTCTACATGCTTGTAAAACAATGCATGCTGTCAATATGTGCATAAAGTTTATCTCTTTGTCAAAATTATTATTATTAAAGTTTATCTTTTTGTCAAAATTACACATCGCACATACATAACCGTTTATTGTGTCCACTGATTCTAAAATATAATTTCCAATACAATAATCAAATATTATTGGATCATTGGATCCTTACATCTATTAAAGCGTATGATTTTATATTTGATAATATTAAGATCCAAAAAGTTTTCCTGACACTAGTGAACTAAATTATTTAAAGAATTTAAGTTCATCTAGGTACAACAAACACCTACACTTTTTTAAAAACAGAGACGGCCCTATTTATAAGCAATAAAAATAATATATGTCTCAAATGAGAGCTCTGCGGAACACCAGAACTCACATTAGAGGGTCTTTTACTACATAATTTTTTTTCTAACCGATATTAAACCATATTTAAACTCGATTCACTCTAGAATCGAAGTCTGGTACGTTTGATATTTTCCAGCTGAGGCGTGGCAGTCCAGTAGGCTGATTTTTTTTTATATAGGTACTTGTTGTTGAACAACAAGTTTTTGTCAGCTTTTTTATCAACATGCCGCAGCGCACCTTGGCCGTATTCCTTCTATCTCAGAGATCCTGAGGCGAAAAAAAATTTAAAAAAAAACATATTCTCCTGCGATCAACTAGAACACAACCCGGGAATCGTGCACTGTAGCCAGCGACTAGGCCTAGAGTCTGTCGTGAGCGAAGCGCGAGTAATAAATTGTACGCGAAGCCTAAACAGCTAAGTCACTAGTGTGGTACTTTGAACTCATCCTGCATATTCAAATATCGTTGTTACACATTGCACAACATTGTCCTTTGACTATCATAGAGGAAAAATGTAACTGTCCGATTTCTCGAATCTGAGAAACGGTGTCGTCCGTTCTACACACTTTTACTAAAAGTATACATATCAAGAAGCAACCGAAAATTATTAATTATAACTACAACTTTAACAGGCAGTAGCTTCTACTTTGACTTTGGCAGAGATTTATTTTTTGGCTACAGGTGGGGCATAGAACCCTTAAATCTTTTAAAAAAATAAAATGACTTTCACTTCCCCAAACCAAAGGTTGAATTAAATAATGTAAAAATAACTGATCCCGTTTAAATGGACGATGTTGAAACGTCACATGTTTCAGTCGCATGCTTGGAAACTTGTATGAAATGTGACTATGTCAGCTATGGCCTGAATTTACACATTCTCCGATAATTTCGGCCTTCTGGATCTTGGAGTGTCTTTAACTGACTCTAGTAATTTCTCTCTAAATTTTTGATAATACCTACAGCAAATTGAACGTTCAGAAAAAAGTTCATTGAACATGACGTCAATAGTATTGTAGTTTCTATTAGCTTCGCCAAATATTATAACTGTTTCTATTTTTTACAGCTAAGTATAACAACGTTTGACAATGAAGTGTGGTTATGTTAATTCAATAAAACAATCATAATAAACCGGTCAACAATGCACCGATTTTTTGTTAAAAAATTAGACCTTTCGGTGGCAATGATGATCATACTGCCAACTTGGAAAAACAATAAAATTAAGATAAAACTCTAAGAAAACTACGTAAGGTTCTTCAAATTTGACTTTTTTGTTTATCCGTGGGTCGTAGAAAAATAATTCAACTTTTAGAATTTGCGTCATTTTTAACCGACTTCAAAAAAGGAGGAGGTTCTCAATTCGACCTGTATGTATTTTTATTTTTTTTATGTGTGTTCGCGCATTTCATGAGTCAAACGCCAAATTGTAGTCACACGTTTTTTGTAATAATATTTTTAAAAAATCCTAGGTATAAGAGCGATAGAGGCACCGAGTGTTATAATTGAATTTACATTTTTTTAAATACCCTATTCAAACTAAAGCATTGAGATGTCTAATAGACATACAATCTTATTTGCTAAAAGGTGTCTCTTTTGCAATCCGTTATGTAATTTTTTGTAAACAGAGTATCCATGAAAATATGCAACCTCAAAATCTAGTATTTTTAACGACAAAAAAAGAGGAGGTTATCAGTTTGACCCTACGTATTTTTTTATGTTTCTACATCGATTACCCCGCGATGATTTGACCAATTTGGACGAAATTCTCAGAGAACATTCAGGATATTGCCGGAGTGGTCCCATAGCAAGGATATTTAAAAAAATGTTTAAAATGACGCATTTGTTGTTCTTTTGTTTGTAGATCGATTACTTCGCGATGGTTTGACCAATTTAGATAAAATTTTCAGGGGATATTCAGGATGTTGCCGGAGTGGTTCCATAGAATATTTAAAAAATATTAAAAATAACGGAATGCTGCCATTTTTTTTGCGCCGAGATAGTATTGCAAAAAGTTTTTTAACATTCTGCGCTCGCGTCCCGATTTTACATGTTCACCATTATATCAGGAAAAAAATATGATGCAGTGAACTATTTCTTAAAAATTATTATAAAAAAGCGCTAAAGTAATTTTCCGTAAGTGGAGAAGTCCTTTCAATTATATTTTTAGTTGTTGATGTTTACAACTTAACCAAAGCATTGATACATCAAACATTTGAATGAATTTTGTGTTATTCTCTTGCCTTTGACACCCTCGTGTATTGTTTCTTGAACCAACAATGGTATTTTTTTAGGATGAGGGGTTCAGACAGTTTTTATAGAGGTATTAGTTGAATTTTTCTTCGGCATACCTTATTATAGCGGTTATTAAAATTTTAAATTATATGTCAGAGAAGCACAAAATTAAACATATGCCCTGAAACTTACAAAATATGACGATACTTGCGACGATTTCCTCCAATCAAAATAGGTTTATTTCGGCGGAGTTTTAACAAGGTCGTTAAATTTTCGGTGTGAAACACGCTAACTCAGTGGCAGCGTGGCATATTAGCAAGCAAAGATCTTTTTTTTGTTTTTTCTTTTTAACAAAATGTATAATTTTATATGTAGTTGTTTTAAAAATCGGATTGCATTTTGGCTAGCCCTGATTATGTAAAAAAGTGTATTAAAACTAGATTTTTAACTGTTAGGTGGATCTGTACCGTCAAGTTAACATCAGGTTCGCCAATAAAACCACCGTTAAGGCTATAATTAAATAAAAAAATCTGGTAGAGTGTATAAAACTAAATATAAGATCATTAGTCCTGCAAATGTGCAGTAAAGCAGTATTATTCCGTTGTTGCAGGTTCCCATTTCATTTTATCCTGTCATTTTTGACCGGATTAAGTTTACCGTTACATATGTTTATTCCTGTTTTTGAGGTGTTTTGTCTGATTTGGCAAAAAATGGCGCGCAGCGGCTGAAACATTTCGAACAGTATGTAAGCAATGTTCCAAGCAAAAATTAAATGTTTCCTTTCCAACAATAAATTTACTATTATTAATTAGTATTACATTCATTTGGCTCGCAGCTGTAATAACATCAATGGGATATAACCAGCTAATAAATAATAAAGGAGGCAACATCAATGAATTAATAAATTGGTTAATGGCCTGTGATAGGTACAAAATTTATTCTAATTTATTTGAACTCTTAAAAATATTTTTCGTAATTCCTGTAACTAGATGTTCCTATGAGCGATGGTTTTCGAAAATGACTCAAATTAAATTTAAATTGAGAAATACCATGACACAGGAGCGATTGGATTCTCTTCTTTTTTTATATGTAGAGCAAGACAAACAAATAATCACAATTACGATGTAATTATTAATGAATTTAAAAACTTCTATCTGGGAACCCAAGATTAAGGCTATAAACGAGTTTCCACATATTATTTTTGTTGAGTTTTTTCTGTATGAAAATAAAATGTTTATATTTTACAGCAATGTTTCAACACACACACACTCACACTTGGCCCACTCTAATAAAAAGGTCTGGCACGGTTATGAAGCAAAATGGGCGCCTTCGGCGCCCCAGTGGAAATATAACGGCGACCTCGCGGATTAAATTATTTCGCGGCGAATTAATTAAATTCGCGGCCGCGAATTAATTTAATCCGTTATATTACCGCGCTAAAAAAAAAAGCGTGCACGGAGATATCCCTGAACTCGAAGGAACTAAAAGGAAGACGAGACGGGTAGCTGATTTTTGATAACGACACTTTTGTTCGGCTGCTTTCATCTGCAGGCCCTCAGTTCTCGACATGGGGTAGTAAGTTTATCTTCGGAATCCGTTTAGGAATGTTTCCATTTTTGTAAAAATAAAATAAATTTTAATCTTTAAAAACTCCAACTAACAATTAAATAAAATAAATGTAAATCTTTAAAAACAAAGCAGTGTTAATAATAAAAGCACAAAAATTCAGGCATTTATAATTGACATTCTTTTTGCAGTTTAATAATACACTCGCACATTGGTCGCCAAACTGCTGCCAGATTATGGCTTCTATTGCGTTCAGGGTACACAATTTTTATTTCTTAGAAAGGGGTCCATAAATATATTCACTAGCTCTTTAAACTATCGTTGGAACCCCATTTACAAAGAATGAACGACGAGCGACTAATACTCTAAAGACTTACACTCTTACATACGCCATGAAGTCAAGAAGAAACAGGGTACAATAGGTATAAACCGTTTAAGTTATACCAGTATGGTTTGCATTTTCCTATCTTAGTTTCAACATATCTCATTCATCAAGAGGTTTACCAAATAAACAAAATAATGTGAGTTAGTGGTTAGTATACTAAAGAAAAGAAATGACTTTTTTTTTAATGGTCAGTTTTTTTCACCTTCATTCTTGCATGCCTCGTACCAAATGAATTTTTTTTTCCTCGATTTTTAAAAATCAAAATCTGACAACCCCTTAATTAATGTTTATCTTGGGATACTTAACACTACAGTAATTTAACAAATAATAAATCTTAACTCATTTAGGTACCTTCTTAACAGTCCGCTTTCATTTCATTTCAATGAGTTTGTTAAGTTTTTTATTTTATATACTTGAATAAACGCAGACTGGATAAATATTTTATCGTAAAAGATTCTGGTTTTAAAAGGATTTGATATGCTTAAAATTATTTATTTTATTATTAATTATTAAATAGTGCTAATTGAAAGCTAAATGCACTAAAAAAAGGTTTAACTTTGGAACCCTTAAACCTACTTAGCAATTTTGGTAAGATTTTCTAATGTTATCTTGCAGTAAATCTTAGAAGACTAGAATTACTAATTACAAATATATAATTATGCATAATTTAATAAAATATAAGCAATCAAAGGCGCCAGAAGGACCTTAGCCCCCACGGCATATCCGACTGTACTCACCCCACGGCCCCTTTGCTGGATACCACTAAAATAAAGTTCAAATTGGCACGAAGCCGGGATTCCCAAAAGCACATAAAAGCTGACTCAAATCATTCCGTGACTGTGTGCAGCGAATTGGTAAAAATGGAGACGTTATTAAAAATATCGAAATATTAACAAAGTTCTTTTAAGTTTTCGGCAAAATTTACAGAATAATATTATCTGTAAACTTTGTTTTCGGTGTGAAGTCTGCAACTCGTCTATAGAAAACTTGGATCCCAATGCAGAAGTCGTGTGTTCTATTCCTGTCGCGCGATGTTTCGTTTTTAGTTTTTTTTTATCAAAATCTATAATTTTGTTACGTAGTTGTGCTTCAAATATCGGACTCGGATTTGGTAAGCCCTGAGAGGCCTTTTTTGGGTTGATATAAAAAAGTATATCTATATTAAAACAATAACTTCTATGTAGAAGTGTTTTATATATCGGATTACGTTCTTGGTTAATCTTTTTTTTTTGATTGACGTAAAAAAATGTATCTATATTAAAACATTAAAAAAATGTATTCGTGCTTTTTATGTGAGAGTTCATGTGTTAATACAACGGGGGTCATTTTTAATGTATTCTTTCTTTTATTTATATTACAAACTAGGCTTTATTAATTATTTTACTTCATGTACAGCGATAAAATTGCTTGATTTAATTTATTTGAATTAAAATAAAAGTAATTGTATTTTATTTTATCTATGTAAACAAACATACTAACATACCCAAGAGAATCAATTTAAAAAGAGGTGATTGTGCAGATGAATTGTTAAAAAGGTAAGGGAAATAAATCGAGGGCACATCCCTAAAAAAAGAAGTAGTTGGTACCCACTAGACACGTGTTTCTGTCTTATTAAACGTTTTCAAATAGCGGTATGACCGGTAAACCGTTACACCAATAAAAGGTTATACTTGAGCAGGAATTGATCATTATTTATATTTTCCGGATTTTGCTGTGGTTAGTGAGCTAATTCCGCTTGATTTTTTGTGATTTTTGATTTGTAGATTATTGTTTTCCATACTGTTGGTAGTTTTAATAATTCGTCCCTTACACCCATCGAAATTTATTTGGTGGCCGGTTTCCTAATACTGTAGGAGTAGAACCGAGGTTGTTTTTTTGTTTCTGATAATGAGTTTATGCTCTTCTAGTTTTGCTGATATTCGCCTGTTGGTTTGTCCCACGTACAACTGTTCACACTCCTTACAGAGAATGTTGTATACTCCGTGGTTGTGCAATTTGATTTTGTCTTTTGGGTTTCCAAGTACTTTATCTATGATTGTTTGTGGCTTGAGTATTATTTGTATGTTTTGTTTTCTAGGACTTTTCCAATTCAGACTATTATGCCTTTTACATATGGTAAGACTTACTTCTTGCCTTTCTGGCTCATAATTATTGCTGGTCTTTATTCGGGAACTCTGTGCATTAATAGCTTTTTCTATGGTGCGATTTGTGTAGCTATTTTTCTTTAAAGCACGAGATACTATATTAAGTTAATTTTGTCTCGTCTGTATTTTAGTTGATGGCATAGATTATTTTGACAAAATACTTCAATGTAAAAATAACAAGTTTTAATTTTAAGTTAACATGTGGGGCAAAGGCAAAATATAAAAAATTGATTTACTTATGTTTAGTTCTTTATCAAATAATCAGACTTAAAACGAAATTAAAGTGTTAAATAATTAATAATACAGTAAATATCATTTTCCAAATATTTAAAAAAAAACTAGTTTATTATTTACTACTAATGAATGTATAGCATTGCCAGGACTAAAGATTATAAAATAAATAATTTATTCTAAAAATAAAAACCAGGCTTTTATAGAGTGAACACACAAGAAATAAAAATTTGAGCAAAGATATATACATTTAACAATAAATGATAGATCATTTGTTACACACTGCCAGATTTACCACTTTATAATAATACATATTTTAGTTTTTCATCTGGCAACCCTGGATCGAAGAGATACTAAATTATTTTTCTATTGTTTCCAAAATTAGAAATGGAGTTCTTCCAAGCTTTCATGCGGCGTTATAGCTATTTTCCCGCAAGTGTTAGAAACTATATTTTTTCTGCGACCATACTAAATGTGAGAAGATATTAAGTATTTATAATAAATAATGTTATGAAAACTAAGATTCTTAACTATTTTAATAAACAAAAAACCTATCGTCAAAGAAACCAAAGGTAACTTGGTGAATCAACAATAGAATTATTCGACGCCACAGTGATTATTTCACCTTTGCGAACTGTCTCCGCACTAATGCGGGAAAAATGTCTTCCCAAACAGAAAATAGTGTGGGAAGAGCCATTTGCCACACAATCGTAGAAAAAAATGTTTTTTATTTAAAAATGCTACATTACTAGTCCTAAATATATACTAAGATCATATCAGCTGGCCACAGAAGGCTCCAGCCGCATTAGCCAACACAAAATAACTGCGTCTTTTAAGATTACAGGAGGACAAGCACTATAGTAATAATATATAAATATTTTTTTTGGTACGGGCCCCTTTGTGGTGTGGGCCCCTAGGCCTGTTTACTGAATATGTCACCTATCTTTTATGGTAACTAAATATTTAAGAAACATATGCATACGTCCCAGGCTACTTTTATTGCTTATGATTTTTATGAATAATTCAGATTATTTTTTAATTTGTTTTATCTCTAGTTGATTTGGAATACATTTGTTGTCATCTGTGTAATAACAATTTCACAAAAGCAATCAATGTTTACCCTGATATTTCCAGTTATGGATATCATATTCCCAGAAATTAATTATCTCCGCATGCGTTCATCATAGATATATGTGTTGAACTTAGCCAAACTGATCGGACCATTAGCTACAGACCATTACCTAATTAGTAGACTTTAGACATAGCTATTTCCTAGAATTGAGTTAATTTCGCAGTCAGGAAACTAATGACTGGTTATTTATTTTGACCTTTACGATTGCAGTTTAAATATATTTTTTTTTGCGAACCGCATTTGGTTTTCTTACAGATTTTGATATTTTTCTTGTAAATATAAACCATATGTTTTAACATTTCAGACTAGATATCATCCAGTAGTTATTTAATTTTACTTTTATTCTGAAAACAACTGTTTAAAAATTTAGAAAATTCTGACGTTTCTTGATTAACTTGTTAGCAGTGTCGTATGTCTATGCACAAGCCTACGCGGATGATGGACTGGTTCTAATATAAGGGAGGTTCTTGGGTATTATCTGCCAGAGAATGCAGATGGCCTGTCATATAATAGAAGCATGGTCTGAAGAGACAGGTCTCATGGTTCACTCGCGGAAGACTGAGATGACCCTCTTCACAAGAACCAAAAAGCGCCTCCCGCTTCTTGGCAGTCGTTGAATTTTGAAGGGTAAAATGCATAATATATCGTATCAAAATATTTAAAGTAAATTACATTACCTTGTATATTTGTGCGTTACTGACGAGTATTTTCTAATTACTTTTAAACTATAATTTATTATTTATTTTTTAGTCTTAAAATGTCTTTAGAGTGTTACTGGTAATGTATTGGACCCATCAAAAGAAACCAAATAAGTCGAAACTCGAGTGGTATACTAGCTGGTATCATCGGTACCATTTGGTGATATCAGGCTTATTAGATCAACTCTATACTACCAAATTACTATGTTTTCATCCGAATTACATTGGGTTAAAATCAATCGTGGTACCATCGATCTAATCAGATCAGCACGATGGTACCATAGTATTGTATTGTTAACCGAATTACAAACACTTGCAAAGTTTCAAAGCAATACAATTCGAAATAGGTAAAAATCGTCTTCCTAGATTTGTTTATATACACAGTTGCAGTGAAGATAATAAAAGCGTGTTAGAAAAGAATATTAACATTTTTAAAGCAATAATACTTCCAATAACAAGATAAATACACTCTCCAGTCTCCATAATCATCATCATAATATAAAATAACAGATAACTGTAAACGCTTAAAAAAAAACAAAAAACAATAATATTAAAAGATCATAAACAAAAAGCCAAAAATAAAATCATTTAATACCTGGCGCTGCTTTAAAAACTGTATTTATAAAGTTAATGATAAATTAAAAGTTTACGTCGCTGTATATTTCTTCGTAACTTCAATTTTGCCGTATAAATTGTGCCATGCTATATTTTTTCTATAGCTTTAGAAATGTTTATTTAAATGATGAGGTTCAGAACATAAATGATTTTTGGAATAGTTTAATGCAACAAAAATAATTTGCAAACTTATATTATTTATCAACAGTTTTTATAAAATCGACCAAGCAGGGACTTGAACCGTAGACCCTAGCATTAAAATCCCAATAATTATAAACAGCTTTTATATATAAAAACTTCGCCCGAGCAGGGACTTAAACCCTGGACCCTTGGATTAAAAGTCCAATGCTCTACCGACTGAGCTACCCGGGCTATACTTTTTTGTTACCACTTGCTCACATAGTGAAACAGGTGTGGCTTTAGCGAGAGCACAGAAAATATAATAGTCAAAAAGTGTGTTTCGTTTTTAATTATATTTAAGTTAGGTTAGAGTATAGGTTAGGTACATCGAAAATTAATTTTACCATCGTATAACGTACAAGTAAATTTTTGTATAAGGGATTTCTTACTAAGAAATCTTAAAAGGACCATAAGGATTAAAACATATTTATTTTTAAATTCTAACCTAAAACTCTGTATTTAATCAATTCCAACATCTAACTTGAATTTCTACTTGCATCTCGGAATAGGTTTACTTTCTTTTTACTTTTAAGTTGGAATTCAAGTTATATGTCGGAATTTATTAAACTCCGAGATCTAAAGTAGGAATTAAACAAAAAATATTTTAAGCTTTCGCAGTATGAAATCTTTTATTTAAAAAAATGAGGTATTATTAGGTACGGTGGCAAAATTAATTTTCCTTGTATATTAAACTTAATTAAAAACGACAAATACCTATTAACACGTATTAGAATCAGAATAAATAATACTGTGTAAAGACACTTTTTGATTCTCATCCTCATCACATAAAATATAGCTAAACGCCTTAGCTATATTTTCTGTGCTCTCGCTAGTCACACTTCAGGTATGTGAACTGGAAAAAATATAGCCCGGGTAGCTCAGTCGGTAGAGCATTGGACTTTTAATCCAAGGGTCCAGGGTTCAAGTCCCTGCTCGGGCGAAACTTTTTAATAAATAAAATGTTTATAATTAATATAAGTTTACAAATTATTTTTGTTTGTAATAAAACTATTTCAAAAATCATTTATGTCCTGAAGTAGAGCTAGATAAAAATAAAAAATAATATGAATTATAAGTAATTAAGGTAGTCTGGGACGTATGCATGTTTCTTAAATATTCGGTAATGTTTAGTTAATTTTAATTTAAAAATAGGTTACACGTTCAATAATGTTAATATGTTTATTTGTTAAACTAATAGTTAATAGGTTTCAGTTTATACATTTTCTAGTATACATCTTTTTTTTTTTTTGTTAAATATCAGTAAATTGCCTGTACCCTAAGCTTTCTTCATTTAGAATACTTTTATTATTAAGGAAAAGTAAGAATGGCCCAATTTAATTCCGCACGTGTCTATTTAGTAATATGTGTTATTTTTTACGTCCCTTCATGAAAGAAGGGATTCATAGGGAGGGAGGTTCCGGGTATAGCCAATTTTACCCCTTTTTTATTTTAATTTTTTTCCTTATTTTTTAGCCTTTTTTATTTCTTAATTTGGAACAAAAAAGCAGGGTATTATAAATTATGATCTATGTCCCTTTACGTTTCGTTTTTGTTGATTATTGCTTAGCTGTTACGTTAATCTTACGAAACTTACGCTGTGTTTCAGGCTCAACTAAATAAAAGTACATTTTTGTTGATAGTTTCGACACAATTTTGAATTTCGGGAAAATGTCGTTCCCGATTTTCTGCGTTCCTAAAGCGGTTTTTGACGTCACGCGTGCTATGTATTGTCGGATTTTTGTGGCGCGAAAATACTTATTAAAATAGATATTGAAATTATTATTATTATTATTACTTACTTATTATTATTATTATTACTTAAAAAAATGGTTGGAATCGGATTCTAGGAAACAGGAAAATTTATTTCACTAAATATTGAAGTGAGGAGAGGGATAGTAGCTTTATGTTTGCAAATCATATGTATAACTGGACTTACTATATGTATGGCAAAAGCTGACATAGTAGTCTGGTCAGGGGATCCATAAGAGTCATTGTCCAGGGATAGAAACCTATGTAGAAAGAAGGATACTTCATTATGTGACCGGAAATTTTCTAGGACATAGCAATTGTTAGAGAAAACGAAAATTAATATCAGCCCTCACCTGGACAAAAACGCCAATAATTTTTAGGAGAAAAGTCTGGTCATACTGGGCAGGTATCCGTGACAGTTATAACCCAAGTCGAAATAAAGCTAAGCAGGCACTCTGTCTTAGATAGCCCATCTCCTCACAGATATTGTTTGTATATCTGTATGCGTACAATAAAATACTCATTACTTTGGTTTTAATACGAAATGAGAATGAAATGATTGACAAGCATTTGTTGCCGTCTTGAAGTCTACAGATGCACTTGCCCAAATATATGTAGAAAATGTTGATTTATTTAAAAAATCGTGGTTCTTGGGATAAACCGTGTCAAATTAGACTTCGATTGCACCAGGCATCTTCACGGATCTTTACTCCATGAGATCTGAACACTGACTTCATTCAGGTTGAAACCTCTTGCACGTGCCTCGTGCCAACCCTGATCGCTAGACCGCTAGTAGAAAGTAGAAGAAAAAAATGTAAATTATTTATAGTATGCCAAGCATTGTGGGTCATTAACGCAAACTAGAGGCCTAAACTTCGTAAAAACAGTTTAAATAGTTTAAATTCACTATAGATAATAATGATAATAAAAATATCTAAAAGTATTCTGAACTAAAAAATATGAACCATTTCTTTTCATATTTTTTCCCACCTACAATTAGGATCGATTTAAATGAACACTAAGCTTTTTATTATTTAATTTGTGACGGAACCCGAAAATCCTCTGGGCTATTCATTTTGTCCGTGTCCACACACCGTTTAGAAAGTTATGATAGCAGCTACAGGCAAAAGTTTCAAAAGGGTTCTGGATACGCGGTGGAGCGCAAGAGGCAATGCCGTAAATATAACACGGCAGCATTACAAAGACATTTCGGTTACTCTGGAAAAATTGACAGAGACAGATGAAGGCTTAAATACCAGAATAGACGAAGGAACTTTACTACTTATGATGCAGACTTCTTCCTTTTTTGTTTCTTGGACCTCTAGCAACCTATGCTATATCAAGTGAACGACACGCACAAAAATATTTACAAATCCAGCCACTCGACAAAACCGTGCGCTCAGAAAGTTAATGCTTTGCAAACGGTACTGATAGAGAAATGAGAGAAATCGACAAGCTGTTATGCAAAAAATATGTATTAAGAACTTGGCATTTCCATGGAACCTCAGACGCGCAAAATGAGAAGGCCCATTTTTGACGACGGAAGTGGCGATGCCAACTTGTCATAAAAATGAATTGAGATTGTTTTCTTCGTTAGATAGAATATTTGTAGAAATTCGTGAAAGGTTTCAGCAAGTATTGAAAAGGAAAAGTTTGCCTATCTAAGGCCGGCTACACTACTAGATTTGGACGAAACTAAATATAATCTAAACAGTCGGCCGAAATTGACGGAAGAGAATTGGTTTATTACAATTTATTGTGAAAGCCGAGCTGCAAGATCGTCTGTCCAATGCCAGATCAGCTGTGAGACAAGCTCTTCAAAATTGCAGTTGATCAAAAATTATTTAAAATCAACAATAAGTAATTTAAAGCTAACCAAAATGAGATTAAAGATTTAATGGAGTCTTCCGTTACTTTGTGACAGTACATATTTACAAAAAACACAAGTTTTACTTTGTTAACAGTTACTTATTTTATTTTTGTACTAGGCGTAACTACAGTTTCATACTGCTAGTACATTTTCAAACGCAATGAGGATATTTATAATTAAGTTAGGTATATATACAGACAAACATTTATAAGAGTGTGATTGGGAAAAACCAACTGTACATTTTTTATAGTCAAAAAGTTTTAAAACGGTGGTATTTCCAACATCTGTTTGTGAATTTAAAAGGTTAACATTTGGGTCTAAATGGTGTTTATAAATTTCTGTTGCTTCTAGTCAATCCAATTTGCGACCTTTTTGTTCATAATGAAATACATTTATTTATGTCAGGAAATTGATATGAAGTTTCTAACTAATGGTTGGCGAAATGAGAGTTCTGTTTTTTTAATCTATATGAGGCGTTATGCTCTTTAAATCTAACATCGAAATTTCTCCCTCTTTGCACTATATAGCAGCTATTGCATCCGTCGCGTTTTAACCTTAAACGTTAAAAATAAAATTAGAGAGTTCTTGTGATGGTCATAAAGTAGGTTTAGTATTTTTATTTCTTTTTAAGATATTTGCAATTTTGTTAAATATTGGTCCAACATTTGTAATTATTGTATATTTTGTACGGAAAACCTTATGATATATTTAGTGGATAGTTAGAAGTTTGAGTTTTTTAAAAATTAGTCTGTTAATTTCAGATAATTTGTAGCCAATATTTGTTGCAATAGATCTAATGACGTCAAGTACCCTTTCTAGGCAATGTTTGTCTAATGGCACAGAAAAAGGTCTATGAATCATAGACCTATATGCTGAAAATTTGTGATCTACGGGATGAAGAGAGCCCTAGTATAGTTACATCTGTATAAATAGGTTTTGTATAGATATTAAATTTTCATTTATTAAGTGATCTCTTTAATGTAATATCTAGAACATGTATTGCATCGTTTTCTTCCATTTCGAGTGTAAATTTAATTTTATTATGATTTAAAATGAAGTGATTTAAAGATGAGCGTATTTTTTCTTTATTTCCTGTGAAGCAGACAAATACCTATAGCAAAAGAAAGTATGTTTTGCAAAAGATATATTTCAAAGATTTTCTTCAAAATGTGCTCTAGTCTTGGCTATTGAGCAAGAAAAAGTTTGTGATGCTATAGACATTGATAGTGCAATGAAAGACTTTGCTCTTAAAAAGAGTAGACGAATAAAATTTTGGTTCAAGACAGAAGTTTTATTTTTAATTCTATTAATTTTCCAATAAAAATATATATTGTAACAGTGTCATTTCAGCTATAATTGGAAGTTGATTTGTGTTTTATATTCTATTTGCTATTATTCGTTATGTAGTCTTAATTTTATGTAATAATAAGTTAATCTTATCGACGGATATCTTAAATGTGTAGAGATCAATAAGTGGCATACGTGAAGAAAATGTTATAAAAAATGTGTTTATTATATTATAGAACACATACTTGACTTCTTTATTTGAATCCTGTACAATACATAATAACAAATCTATTCTTGTTGAAAAGTCCTTTAGAATTTCTGTAAATTTTGGAGCATTTTGGATTTAAATATCTAAATAAGGGGGCGGTGAATTTGACCTACGTCCCGGGCAGCTGAAACCCATGCTACGCCACTTAACTTTAGTTTTCGAGATAAGTTGATTAGTTTTTTTTTCAGATAATTGGTACATTTTCTGTGATATTCATTTTAAATTTGGTAGCTATACAACACTTGACCTCATATTCACTAAAAAGATTTAAGAGTTAGACCAGATCAAAATGCCTTATCAATAAAAAGTGTTATTTTGCCAGTTATGTCTTGATTATGTCACTGTCATTTTGTCATTGAAAGATTTATAAAAATGATTTGTTCTATTGTTCCTTATGTCATTTTGAACTTCTACTTAAATGGCAACATGGATCTAGTCTAAATTTAATCCTCTTTTAGGGAATACCAAAGTTTTAAACACAGGAAAAAATTTTAAATTTTTAGAGTGGTGGTCCGCAAAAAAACAAAACATCACTAATAGAAGGCTATATATTAAATTTTGCAGTAAATACTCCATCTAAAATTTCTTCTTAATTAGCAAGAATAGTTAAATAATTTTAAAACTACAAACAAAATTTAAATTGCGACTAATTTCTATCTATTTAGATCTAACTTACAACACCAGAACATATCTAAAGAGAACATTTTAAAATAAATTTGAATTTCCCCACTGTTTGTGTCAATTCATAACATAACCTACTTATTTTCTAAACAACTAGGAAAACATACATCAATTTCTTGTTCCGGCATATCAGATAGAGCAGAAGATTTCCGCTACGTGAAAACCATCCTACACCTATTGAATCAAAGCAGCCAAATATGTGCTTGGCAACATAATAAATCAACTATTAAATATTAAATCTAAAATCCAAAATGCCCAACAGTCAATAATAGTGCACACCCAAATAGAAATATAAGAGTATAAAGCAGCTGTAAAATAAATAACAATTCTGTTAACCAAACAAAAACCAAGCATCTAACTACACAATTACCTGTTTAATAAGGGGAAGCAAAGTCTGTTCTATACTACGTGTTTTAATTTCTAAACAATCAGAATTTGTTGTACCTACTGCTGCCATTTTCTACACTACTGTTGTCCTTGTTTCATGCATGTTATCTATACGTAAATCCCTCTCGCTTAACAGACATAACCCTCTTATTCATTTACAATATAGTAAGAAATCAGATGTATAATCAGCTGATTATAGAAAAGGACTTTTAAGCTTGAGCTATAACAATTATGTATTTCCAGGAGCACCTAGAAGACACTGGAACGTAAAGTCGTCGCTCTCTAGCACCTAAACAGATTGGAGCAACGTACTTCCAATATTTTACCTTCAAAGAGAATTCTTGTGTTATGATTTACGATCACACCAGTATATGGATTGATTCTAATTTTGTGTTACTCTTACTGCCATCTTTGAGATTTTCCGAAAACAGCCGCTATTCATTGAAGAAAACGCTCGAAAGGAAAATACCGCTAAAAATAAATCGATACATGCTGCAGGCTGGGGAAAGGAAATGTATTTGCTTGAATAGTAATTTAAAAGGAAAGAACCTTTCGTTCTTTAAAAATGACAAACACATTTTTCCTTTTAATACATAATAATATGATCTGGATTAAACAGTTGTTTGTTTAAATGTCACCTTAAAATTTAAATTAGGAAGTAATTTTATAATGCTATATAAAATGGTTATTTTTTGTTTGGTGCTGTATTTCCCTATATTACGAAATTTCAAGAAATAAAAATAATTTTGAAATTAACGTAATAAATTAATAAGAGTTTTTCTTTTCATATTTAGAACAACCCTAAGAAATACAGTAATATATTAAATTTTTAATGTTCATTACAATTTTCATTACTGATGCGAGTTTGCGCAACTTCTACATATTTCTTAAAAACTGTCAATCTCTGTTTTTTCTTTTTCATCTTTGGCAAAATTCGAAAACCTCATAAATCATTCACACTAGGTTACCATTAATCTTGTTTTATATTTCGAGGCCGACAGGGCCGCAATACCCATTAGGCAGGCCCGTGCGGTCCGGGCCTAGGGCCCGTCAGAAGGAGGGCCCGCTGTCGCCTCGCTGCAACAACAATCGTTTATATCATTATCCTTGTTTCATTTTATAAGTAAGGTAGGTAATTTTTATATATTATTATATTGAAGAAGGAGATAAATTTCTACAATATGAAAGAAAGGACTTTTTCCCACGAGCTTGAGGCCTGTAAACACGTTTGGGCGAAAATAATTAGTCTGGCACTGCAATGCTTTTAGGGGATAGGGCCGTTAGTGGCCCGTAAGCTTAAGTAGGCCTAGGGCCCTAAAATTTGTAGTTGCGGTACTGGAAGCCGCTAAGCGAATCAAAGATAACTAAACAAATCACTCTTTGAAAAGTAACAGGTCTTCTAGATCTGGTGAAATAGCAAAAGTACTTGCACAAACCTCTTGTATTATCGCTACTCAATTTAATTTTTAAGACAGACAGGGTTTCAAGGCAATTTAAAGCGAAGTGGTAATACCAAGGCTGTCGACTAATGTAATTAATAATTACAGATAGTTGTTGTCATTAACAAATCCTCAACAATTTCCAAGAAATGAGTTCTAGGCTTAGTACGTCTAATGCTATTCACAAACGTACTTAACAGATAACTAACCACAGACCAAATTGGTTTTAGACTGTCAAAGGCATTTGATACGGTTCCCAGCAATATGCCTCGTAATGTTTTAGATACTCATGAAATACGATAAGTTATTTAAAAATTTAATGAAACAATTCGCCTATATTTTTACTTACCTACAGTCTACGCAATGTATCATAAACTAGATACACTTTTATAAATTGATACCTTTTATTATATATATGATACGATATACCGCATCGGATCCAAAGCGAAGTCAAGACAAGAGTTTATGCCATGTTTATTTTCTATGCTACTCGTTTTTCGTGTTAAATCAACATCAATTAGATTCAATAGTTAAACGTACTTCAAACTAATAATATGTATACATATATACGTATTTAAAGCACACTTATTAAGTCTTTTAGCTTACAATTAATTATCGATATATAAACTGATGAGGGGCTCTTTCCAGCTTGGGGGCCCAACGCTTAAGCGTAGTAAGCGTAATGGTAAATCCGCCGCTGGTATTTGCAGTACCTTTCGTCCGTCTATTTACATAATATGTACAAAATCAGGCAACTATTACATACACAATATTATAATAACCTAAATGTCACAATTACAATTTCATCATGTAACTTAGGTGTCTTAAGAAGTGACCTACGATAATTTTTTGAGTTAAATAATCGCCAACAGTATTTTAAATTTTTTGGTCCAAATCTATATACCTTTTCGTCCTTTTTCGGTCTCAGTATAAATCAACTTGTGGTACTGAATTATAGTATGAGCAATCGGATACAGATTCAAAGAAGTTGCGATGAATTTTGCTTATCTTCTGACTTCTGATTTAATCGATGGTGCCGACACAACGTGCCAAAACTAACGAACTTGTTCTATATCTTGTATTAAACTATTATCCAGCCACCGTTCCTCAAAATAATTGTTAAATTCTTCAACGAGTTTATTCGTGCTACAATTTTTTATATCATACAACCGGTTGCTATCCAACATATTGCAACGGAAGATTTGACAAAGCAGCGCATATTCTAATATGATTACGGATGTCATCATCTTCCTTCTAAGTACAGTTTTATAAGTTCATTCTCATGTTTAGCTTTGCTTCGGGATAACATTTTCTAATAGAATTAATTGTAGCTATATTTCGTAACCTATTTTTAAAATTTCCTAGATTCCACAAGGAAAGGTGTTGTTTTAGCACAAAGAATAGCCTCATAGATTTTTTTCTGTCTGGTTTGGCAGCAAAGCGTATACTAGTAGAGTAACATTCGTACTGTCGAAATGCTTCCAATATCTGCGTGAATGGGATACAGTTGTGCAATCTGAGGGCGACACTTTTTAGGTACTGTCACCAAAGAAATCTGAGCACTTTGTAGATATATATCTTCAGGGCCGTTACATGCAAAAGAGAACAAAGAATTCTAAACTTGCCTTGTTTATTGATACTGGAATTCGCATTCCTTATTCACAAGCGATTCAGGGACATACAAATCAGTCTGAAACAAGGAACTCTGATATTATCCCCTTACCTATTCCTAAGTCAACGCTTAGCAGAAGTTCATTTTCCTTGAGGTGCTACGTATAAAACAAATAACAAACTAAATTATTTAATATTTAAAACGTATTTAATAGAAAGATCATTTTACATCTTGCAAGAATTTTATGACCAATTGTGATTATCCAATTTATTGTTACATTGCTGAAATTATATATGTTTTATTTTGTGATACTCAATTTATACTACATTACCGTAATTTGAGTCGTTTATGTAAAATTACATATGAACTTAGTGCTTTTGACATTACTGTGGTTGTAATTTTAATTCTGTATCTAGGTTAAGCGATCTTATATTTAATATTTATAATATTATATATATTAAATATAATAATTATATAAATATAATTATTATATTTAAAAATGTATGAGGTCCACAAAAAACTAGAAAAAAAATAAAACTAACTTTCTATATCTCAAACACGAGGGACTTATGAATAAATGTTTATATACATTTTTAGTACCTGAAATGAGACAAACGGATATATCCTGTATTTTAGCCATCTTTTAAAAAACACCCATTAATTATTGACTAAAAAATATTTTGCCCGCCTCAAGTTAGACTCCTGGCTACGGCTCTGTATTATTATCATTATTATTATTGCTAATATTATTATTATTTTATTGCTTCTTTTAGAAGAGGTATTCTCCAGGAGGAATAATTCGTTGCCGTTACGGAAAAACCCAAAAAATACAAAGTATATATAAAATGTCTGGTGCAATTAAAGGGGTTGTTGAATATTAATATTATTATTTATTACCATTTATCCTTAAAGTAGAGAAGTTTGTACATGCTTCAATTTTACAACTAATGCCAATTTCAGGTCTTTTAATCTCCCTAAATACCATGTGTAGTCGGTGCATGTTCACTCGGCACCTAGCGCATATAAAATGAATAAGTACAAAGCTGCATCCTGCGCCGAGGTAATGAAGTCGTCCGTTGCGGCCTTTAAGGATGCCACACTAATATAGTTAAAAGTCTTGGAGACAGTTCGTCCTTTTCAATATTTGAATAGTAAAGCCCAGTCATCTTCTTGCTGGTATGTCTAGCCCTAAAAATGTCAATTTCTTGCCTTTTCAAAGTGATTTTTATCTTTTGTTGTTCCTGTGGGGGGAAGTTATTTATGTTGAAATTGAAGGGGTCAAAAGTTATCTGTAACTATTTAGCAGACCTATTTACACGTCGAAATACGAATGCGCCTTTGTTACCTAACTCATGTTGTTTAACAAACAATAGAAAGAGGTCAGTAACGTTTAAGATATTTTATTCTGAATTTATCACTGTTAGGGCGCTTCATACCAACGCATATGTACATTGTTATTGCCATTCCAACGATTACAAGACCTCTTCCTCCCGTTCTCCTTGGCATGTAGAATCTCGGTACCGATGCGTTAGGATTAAGCGCCCTTGGTTATTATACTCCGCGTATCTCGATCAAGTACTTTAATTTCATCGACCCTCCACTTGACTGTTCCGAACGTGTGCAAGATAATTGGTAGATTGCAAGAGTTCCTTGTATCTAATTTTAAAGGTTTCTTTTAGTTCACCATCCTCATGCCCTCATGCATACATCTAATCAATTCCAAGATAGGTGTAGGATTGGTTTGCTTCTAGGTGTTGAAGAATATTGCCAACAATCAGTTAAACGTTCTTAGCGGTTTGAGGTGTTCTACCGCTTTGAACGTGGAATACATTACACTTCTCATGGCTCAGCTCCATTCCGACATCACCGCTAAATGCTTGAATGATATTTAGACATACTTGTAGTTCCTTTATACTCTGAACATATATTTTAACATCATCCACATAAAATAGATGCGTGATTATGTAGGATCTGTTGCCTGGTGGCACGCTCTATATCCATTAGCTTTCCATATTTCCGCGATAAGGGTAAAAAGGTGATGCTGAAAAGAAGCGGTCTAAGCGAGTCGCCTTGGAAGACGCCCTGTCGATAATTGACGTAGCCAGTGCTTATTTTCCCGAGAACAAACCTTGTCCTCCAGAGGGCTATGAAATTCTTCAGAAGAATAATTAAAGTCAGGCTAATTTTAAAATGACACATAAGAGTAAGTATTTTCTCTTAGGAAGAACTGTTCAAGACTTGTCTATAATTCACCCATACCATTGATAAATTTCGTTTATATTGAATTGCGTCTTGGCATATCGATCGGTGCGGGTTCACTAGGTACCTAGCGCATATAAAATGAATAGGTACGACTATTATCAACAAAGCCCGATATGTATAGAAAGTCGGAATTCCACTCCTTGAGTGTACAATGTCGAAATTTATTGGCTTGTGTCAACATCGTGCAAGCCTAAGTTGGAGAATGATTTTGATTGATAAAGTTATACAATTTTTTTGTTAGATTAGGTTATACGATAAAAGAAAATGACGAAATACAGTATATCGACACAGTTTGAAATTTAATTACAGTGAGTGCGTATATGAAAGCAATCTATAACGAATACTGTTCGCTTTAACAAAATTAAGTCGATTTTAACTGAATCCATAGTTATTACCAAAATAAGTTAATGTGTATCTGTGACATCTGCCCAATCACGCCTGAAGTCCGAAGATTTGATGCCCTTTGGTAGACAGACTTCTGGCATGACAAAATGGTAACCTTTAGGGCCTGGTTTTTCCGTGCGCCGTTTATAAGGATAAAGTAGAAAAGTTTAAACATGCTTACAGTGATTTCGCTTTCATCTCAGTTACTACAACTAAGAATTTTCTGAGTAATCTGTGCATGTACATATAAAACGTAGATAAGGTCGAATTGACTTCCTCGTATTTTGAAGTCAACTAAAATATACTATAACTCAGCACCCCCCCCCCTCTCAAAGTCGTAGTCAAAACCGCTTTGTTTTATCTCAAGCTCGAAAGTTTGATTTTTGGACCAGCAGTTTAAAAAATAGAATTTATACAAATACATACTTCTGAATGTAAGAATTGCAAAAGCTCTCCCCAGGTTTGGATTTTTTTTATATAACTAATCAATAATTTTCGACCTATTGAATTATATCCGATATTTTATGTATGAACATTTTAATACGTTTATATATATATATATATATATATATATATATATATATATATATATGCTTATATATTTATAACTCTTTGTAAATGATATCTACTTAATTTATTTATTTTTCCAATGATTTTTATAGACCTTACTTTGCTGACAAAAAATATATGCTTTTTTAACAATAAAATTTATTTGAATTTTATGCTCTTCGATTATTCTATGGATATTGGCTCTTATGCTAGAAAGTACATTTGAACTGTCATACTAGGAAAAAACAATGAGCAAAAATTCTAAAAATAAGTCATACATTATTTAAGATTTGATTTATTTGACTTTGCAGAGCTTTCCTTTTTAGAATCCCTGCACCCCCCACGTTCTATCTATACGCGACATAGTTCAAAAATTACGATTGACTTAAAAAATTGGTAAAAAATTAATGGTTATTTTAGTAAAAATCCGATGTTGCGGAATAAAACGGCGGCCTTAAAAAACGTTAAAAATCAATATAAAAAATCAACTTATGGGATTAACCTCAATTTTTTTACAAAATTCACGTGATATGGGTATAAACTGATCAAATTTTGGTTTGAGGCCATTAAGGCGGAACAAAAAAAAATCCACTTATCCAGTTGACCTGAAATTTTGCACACAAATCAAGTGTAAAACATTGATAAAACTCTAGTGCGAATCCTATATGGCAAAAAGTTAGTAATAATAATAATTTTGATATAAAAATAAATTTAAAAATCGGTAAATTGGCTTTATCCGGATCTCATCGTTAGGAATCCTTTCTTCAGCACGTAGTAATTTATTAATATGTACAGTATATATACAAATTATGTTATCTTTCATTCCCCTAAAAAATGAAAGTATTGTTAGGAGGTAAATACCGGGTAAAGTTAATTTAGAGATTTTATTCTTTGTAAGTAGAAAAATAATTAATATAAAAAAAACTAATTGTATCATCTCATACCAAATAAATTAAGAGTTCCCAGGAAAAAAGCCATTACTATACTTTTCCCAAACAGTACTATAATTATGGAAATGCATCTCACTTCTACCCGTACAAACAGGCCTTCTTCTTCAGCCACTCAGGTAACCCGAAGACCTTCCGAGAGGTGGTGGACCACAGATTTGAATCTAAACGGTTTTTAAAAGGCTACCAAACAAGAGAGTAAACACAAAAGGTGCAATACAGTCTGGATATTTACCGTCTAGTGGTTAACTGTGTATTTTTAAATGTAACGTGTTACTAATGAAACATTGTTGTGAAACGTGTAGATCTTAATTAATTTTCAGGATTTCTCCACCAAGGTACGCTTCATATTTAATTCCTGTGCTTAACTGTTTCATTTAGTTTTATTAAAAGGAATGTATTTTACAACCGTTTTATTAACTTCTCATATGCAAGTAATAAAGAAAGTGTGATAAATCTGAGATGAGATCTCCAAAATATTTTAAATGAACGAGTCCACACTTGAAGGAGTCGCTTAAGTTTTTTAAGATAATTTAACTCAGTTGACCTTTATTTTCGGCAACTTTATCTCCTTTTAAATTTTTTGTGATTTTGATACAGATGTTTTGGTTTACCATATACAAGATGACAACTTAAGTCATAACAAAAAAAAAACAATCGAATCTTGGGTTTTGTACAATACTGTAATTTTTTGTAATGCTTATGATGCCGTAAAAAAAATTCATAACCCCACGGTTTTTGAGATACAGAGTGAAATTGAAAAATTTTAATTTTAGGTACCCCTCCATAAGATCCGATTCGTTACTTATCAATTTTTTACGTTCCTAACACTATTCCAATTTGTTAAACAAATGGCTATGTTTTTAAAAATTATTCAAAATTGCGTTATTTAAATTCTTAAACCCACTTATGCGCGAATGAATCGATATCAGAAGCAGCAACCGCGGACCGCCGAATGCCAGCCATTCGAAAACAAGCAGAATTAAATATAAATATCGCAAACTATGTTAGTGGGGAGCTATTGCAGTATATTAAGGAAAGGTATAAGTAACACGAACGTATGATTTTCATTGTTTCAGGGTCTGTACCCCACCCGGGTATCTTTTATTATATTAAAGAAAGGTATAACACGAGCATAGAGTTTCGGTTGGTAAAAAAAATATTTCCAGCACTGCATCCCTCATATCACGTAACTCGGAATTTTCAGCTGCAACCCTGCTGAAATGACATGGACTAACAATCAAATATTTTATCGGACCTTCCCGTAAATACCTTCTTGAAATACTGGATATTTTAATTATTTAATTTTTTTTAATCTGTTTAAAAAGCTTATAGTAACTGGGGCGACGTTTCCTCCCGATGGCGAGATATTCTAGAATTTCTAAGTTAAATTTTAAACATCTGCTCACTAGGCAATTTTTTGGGCTACTCCAATGCTTCACTGGCAACTTGGCCGAGTTTAATAAGATCGGTGTAACCCTCGCAATACAGTTTCGTTAGATATCGCAATACGGGTAGTATTTAGTAAATATTGCTTTTTATATTTTTTCTAAAACTTTAATTTCAGATTGCAGATGAAAGCTGGTTAATACAAACAGCATATGTTCTAGTGGTGAGTGCAGTTTTTCTCTGGAAGGTCCGTGTTTTAAGAAATAAACCCGATTTATTTTTCAAGATGGGAGACCCTTATATTTTTATCATTAAACCATGACTTTTAAAAAATATAAATTCTAGACGAAAACTCTATAACGATGAATATTCATCTTTGACGTAAGTCGCAGAAAACTAAGAAACACAAACTGTAATTTAAATTTTTTTCAATATTATTCTGTATTTCATAAAAGTTGGGAGTTGACATGACAATCGAGTTTACGGTATCATTAGTATTACAAAAACCTAGTAGTTTCGTGTCAACCACAAGACTCTAGTTTTACAAATGTTATTTATATTTCGTAGTGGCCGATATCTACTTTTAGAAAATTTCCCTTATTTAATATCCATTATCAACCTTTACAACACAACATTGCCTTTTTAAGTTTTTTGGTATTTAAAAAATTGATACTTTTTAAAAATTTGTTATAACTTCAGCATTTACTAAAATTAAAAAAAGATGTTTTAAGGAAAATTGTAAACAAATTGATTCTAAAAATATTTTTGCTACTTTAGGGTGCTCTATTTTTTTTTTATTTGGTTATGATTTTAGTTGTTACCCTGTATATGGTAAATACAAAACATCTTAGCGGAGGCGTACACAAATTTAACAGCTAGATAAAATTTCCTATCAATGGAAATGATTATTATTATATTAGAATTAGCAAAGTTTCACTGAGTTAAATTTTCTTATTTCAGGAAGAACTAGGGCTGCCACCTCTCCGTGTTTGAATGGTGCATATCCGGGCTACGGGTCTAACATCGAAATCTCCGAGCGACGAGAGCAGCGCGAAATACGATTTATTTAATTTTAATAAATAATACCTAATTAAAAAAATATGTTTTATCTAATAAAAACAGTGGAGTATTTAAGATTTTGTTTCGGGGAGGGGAAATTTTTGTTGTGACTAAAAAAAATGTCCTCACTTTGATATATGCCTTTCCTTAATGTACGGATTGTACACTTGTACACCACTGAATAGATATAGCGATTTTTCCGAAAACTCCGGGTCTATTTTTTTTAAAGGGGGCAGCCCTAGTAGGAACAATCACTGGTTTATTTTAGGGTGAAATAAGAAATAATTTTAAAATAGTCGTTAAGTTTTTTTAATGGTGTCAAAGTTACGCAGTTCAATTGCTGTTATTTCGAAATCATTTTATTTTAAAATCCTAATATTTAAATCTTTTTGAGATTTGAAACATTTTTTATGTGTATTTTTAATTATCCCATATACACATTTTTGGCAAAATACCCTCATCTCCGTCCATTTGGTTTTGATAATTGCTGCAATGTTTTAGACATCTTTTTCACATTGAGATTGTCTCAAAAAAGCTTACTTTTTTGCTTATAGATATGATATTTGATTACCGTTTGAGATATTTATTTATTTGAAATTTGGAGCAATAGGATAGTTCTATATAGCACCAAATTTAATTGATAAAACATTTGAATGGAACTTCCAGTTATCCTGGAAGTGAACATAAATTTAAAATAGAGTTCCCTATATATTTTGAAGTAAGAGTAAATTTTAAAAATGTTTAACGGAATACCCTGTATGTTTTAGAATTTTAAGATTCTCGACTAATTAATTATTTATAGCTTTCATATAAAATGTCTTTAAACCTTTTCCATGCAAATTAAAAATTTGCGGTTTCTGATTTTTAAACGGGTGTTTCAAAATATTATGTTATCAAAGTGATAAACAAATAATCTTCTTAAATTTGTTTTATAGTGACACTTTATGTGCAGAAAGAAAACAACAACAAAATCCGGAATTCTTTGTTTTTAGAAAATATGTATGTGAAAGAGAAAATCTAGCTTCCCTATCTTACTTTTTATTGCCTACATAATTCTGTAACATCGATAGAACTTGTTGAACTTACTCCCATTTCAAAAAAATGCAAATATTTTTGTTGAATATGTAAAATTGCAAGTGGGAAGTGTCTCAACCTGTGGGGCTAGAAAGTTGATACTCGGCTTTAAATGTTGCTTGCTTTAGTAAAGATTTTAGTCAATTTTGGTGGCTTTAGGATGACTTTAAATGCAAAATTGCAAGTGGGAAGTCCCTCAACCTGTGGGTCTAGCGAGTTGACAGTCGGCTATTTAATGCTGCTTGCTTTGATAAAGATTTTAGCCGATTTCGGTGGCTTTAGGACGACTTTAAACGCCCATTCATTTTTTATGAAAAATTGCTATAGAGAAATGCCCCAACCTGAGTGTTCAATTTAAAAGCCTAAATTTACATTCAGTTCAGGATTACACGTAAGTCGAATTCACATGTTTTATGGATCAAATTAGGTTCTTTATATAACTATGTTAATGCTATTAATTCGAAACAAATATACAAGTTGAGAAACGATTTATGTATTTCACTGACTTACCCAAGTAGCACAACTTAGCTGATGATCTTTTTTGCCTAACGGTTAGCCATAAAAGACACATCAAAACCAGAGACTTGTCAAATTTTGGCAAACAATTCTTGGTTTGTTTTCAAGCCCTAAAAGCTCGCTTCAAATTAGATTTTTTGGCTCTTAAAGTAGCAATTTTTAACGTAGATAGGCTATAGCATAATTACTTAGCCAAAAAAATACCTTTTTTGAGGTAATTAAAACCCCCAACTTTTTTTGTAATATTGGATAGCCAAAAAGTAGAAATATCTATGAATTTTATTGCCACAACGTAACTAGATATATCCTAGTAAGTATTGAAGTTAAATATAGTAAGATATTTTTAATCAATAGAAATCTAGGTCAGAATATGGACAATAAGTAGGCATTTTTCCCAAATGCGAACCAAACATATATTACCAAATATTTAAGTTCAATTATAGCAATAATAACTATATAAGAATACCAGATTAGGATATTTTAAGACAACAAAAATTGAGAGGAAAAAATATGGCTTTTATTATCATATTTTTGTTTCAAAATTAAACTAAAATTGGGTAGTTTTATTTCTCTGATTTTTGCTATAATATTTCCAAAAATGCCACTTTTTCAAATTTACGTTTATAAATCTATACTTAAAAATTACTTAAACCAAACTGAAAATTTATTTATAAAAACAAAATATAAATTATTTACCATACAAAATGTCTAATAAGAAGTTTAAATATTACACCACACATTATAGAAAAAGAAAACGCCGACTTGGGGTAACTGCGCTTTAATTTTGTTACGCTGGCTCCTAGGTCTTAAATTAGCCATTTTTTAGCGAGTACTAAAGGCAAACCAAACTGAAGATTTATTTATAAAAACAAAATATAAATTATTTACCATACAAAATGTCTAATAAGAAGTTTAAATATTACACCACATATTATAGAAAAAGAAAACGCCGACTTGGGGTAATTGCGCTTTAATTTTGTTACGCTGGCTCCTAGGTCTTAAATTAGCCATTTTTTAGCGAGTACTAAAGGCAAATCAAGTAGGCATTTTTATTGGTAAAATTTTAGTAAATATTGCTACGTTTTGTCTAAATTTGAAAATTATTGCCGTTTAATAAATATTTGCTTACAAAGTGGCCAATTTCAAGAAATATTTGCTTAAAAAATAGCCCAAAACTTTTTATGATCCACCATGATTGAAATTGAAAATAAACCAATTTCCTAGCAGCCATTACTTGACCACTTTAAAAAACATATTCTTTCTACCTATAAAAACGTATTTTCATGCATGTTTTTTGCGTTATGAATTCTTTAATCAATTTTCTTAGTAAAATTCAATTCTAAACGAAAAAAAATGTAGAAAACGAAACTTTAGTTTCAAGAAGGAGCGCGTGTTTTACTTGCCTATCTTAGATTCTTTAACAGTAAAAGTTCCTGCGCAAGTGTTTTTGTCTCTACCAACCGTGAGACATCTTAAAATATTTTACACAATAAGTCATAGCGTATTTCTACGAAACCATGATTTGTTATCTTTGCATTTCCTCTTGGCTCAGAAATTCTTACACTGATTGGCTTTGTTAATACTATTACTACATAGTTTGAAACAATTGACGATTTATCATATAAATGAAGAAAAGGCAAAAGATGAGGAATTATTCAACTAAATTTCAGAAAAAATTGTTACTCAAATTTGGGCTAAAAAATAAGTCAGAATTCGGCTAAAAAAGTTTGGTTTTTGAAGTCAAAAAGTAAATAATAAACACATAAAATCAAATGGTATAATTTCCAATTGGCCATTTTACCCCATTTTGGCCAAATTATTATTCCCCACTTTAGCCATATTTGCGTCTTTATACTGTAATTGAACTGTTATTTTGGCTAGCAATTTTAGCTAATTAGCGAATATCAAAGCATTTTAGCTTATATATGATTATATGTGCTACTTGGGTTAAGGTCCTCATCAGTACGGTCAACTAATTGAGACACGACTACAACTAGCGCCAAACTTCAAACTTAACACAAAAAACCACATTGGAGTCATATATATATATATATATATATATATATATATATATATATATATATATATATATATATATATATATATATATATATATATATATATACATGATCATACATGTATATATTTTTTTAAAAAATGACAGCTTTAAATGTCAAGAAAACGGTTGGGCGCTTGTTTTTATGGAAAGGGGGGTCGAGTGATATATCGTTTTAAAAGTTTTTTTATTCTTAACTCAATCCCCGATTTTGAAAACATTGAATTTTGCGGTTGTGAAATGATGACCAATAACAATTTTAAATTTGTTTTTTTGTTACGTGGTTTCGTGCTGCACTTTTTTTCCACCAAGTACAACAATAGTGGTCGTTGCCTTGGTTTTCTAATATATGACATTTTGAAACGTGCTTTTCAAGTGTTCTAAAAGTTTCCGAAAATGGCTCGTTCGTTAGAAGATAAAATCGAAGCAGTTATCATCTTTGGCGAGGCTAATCGGAATTATACTGGAGGTCCCATCTTCAATGAACACTTTCCGAAACCACCAATGGGCAGGAAATACTTTTAGAGTTTTTTGCCAAAATTTCAAGTAATAGAGACATGAAATCGAAAACGTGAAAGTTCAAGTCCTAGCTGAAATGATCGTATATTTTAGACAATGTATTAAGCAAGTAGCTAGAGACCTGCAATATTTCGCGTTCGTCCGTTATTATTAAGTTAATTATAAAGTGAGAATAGTCCAGAAATTAACCGAAGATGACCCTGACAGGCGACTAGAGTTTTGCGAGATTATAGCAGAAAGGATCACAACAAATCCCAATTATCTGAGCCATATTTGATGAGAGAACTTTTTTCCTGAATAGCAAATTCAACACAACATTGTAGATATGGGACTGATGAAATCCATGTGTTTCGAGAAGGACATACCCAGTTTCCTCAAAAAATAAATGTTTAGTCGGGTATTTTGGGTGCTCATATCATAGACTCCTTGTTTTTGTAAGGAAATTTAAACGGCCTCACATATCGTCGAATGCTGCAGGATACCATCAATCCACTTATTGATGATGTTGTTGCTCAAAACTCACGTGAGTTCCACTTTGGTATTACGTTTCGACAGGACGATGCCCGCCACATTATTTTAGAGACACTAGAAATTACTCTGATGCAACCTATCCTTATAGATGGATTGATAACTGAGGTCCGACAGAGTGGCCAATTCGCTCGCCAGATCTTACAGCCTTGGATTATTTTCTGTAGGGCTATGTGAAATCTAAAGTTTTCAAAAAGGCATTGGATTATCTGGACAAACTGCGTGAAAGTATCAACGACGTGTGTGCAGAAATAAACCCTGAAATCCTCCATAATTTGTGGGATGAATTCACTAACAGGATGTTCATTTGTCAACATCTTTTAAAATGAAAATTTAATTTTGAAAAGTGCTTCTTTTTTTCCTTGTTTCAGTTTTTTAATACTCGTTTTATCAGTTTTTTATTAATTGTTATAGTTTTAATTAAAAAATGACCGTTTTGTTTTCGTGCTTCACTAAGTATGGAGTATTGACATTGGTAATATCAAAAAAATATCCCAAAAGCTGTCATTTTTTTTTTAAATATGGAGAATTTGCACATATATTATCGTTCTAAATTTCCTTACAATATACCGAGCGGTTTAAAAGTTAGACAGGGGGCAACGGACTTTATGTCCTCACTATATATACTTTAAACTGCTAGTGTTGCATTAACGATGACCTACTTCTCATTGTCTTTTGTAATTTAACTTTAACTGTTCATAAATATGATTTTCTTGTTGCTCAGGTACATCAAAAAGTAGATATTTTGTAAGGAACTAAGTTTAAAAATAAACTCCCTTTTTAAAAATTCGTTGAAACACACCAGAAAAAATTATTTTTGCTGCAGACTTGTTAATGTTTGTTATCTTATTTAACAATGGCTATATTTAATATAAATTCGAGCTCTCGCGAAAAGTTTGGCGCATTGATCTGGACCCATGTGCTAAGAAATAAAAATATTTTTCAACTTAAAAATTATGCATACCTATTTAATTACAAATTACTTGTGTAAAATTTTGTTATAAAATTTTTATTTCAGATGGACTGCCTGACTGACTATGATGTAATAAGTGACGAGTCGACGCTATCGTCAGCTTTCACGGTGAAGCATAAAACCTCTGGGAAACAATACTGCCTTCAAGGCATATCATGTGGTGACCTTAATGATAATGAACAAAAAGCTTTGATAAAAAAAATAAAAATAAGAATCAATTTAACACACCCTAATATTTTACAATTTCTTGCATATATTCAACATAACGATATTGTTTATTTAAAGTACGAATACTGCCAATACGGCACGTTAGAAAATTTTATAAAAAAAGAATGCATTGAAAAAGAGAGACAACTACATGAGGATCTAATATGTCGCATTTTGTACCAAACAGTTTTAGCTTTAAAAACAGTGGAATGTTTTATGGGCCATCTAGAGCTCAGTAGCATATTGCTCAATGGAGAATACAATATTAAATTGTATAACTTTTTTAATGTTGATGCTGAAAAAAAGAATCAGAAGCAGAAGGAAATAAAAATGTCCCAACTAGGTGCGATTCTCTTTGAATTGTGCACTTTAAAACAAATTGATAAATATTCATTTGCAAATGAGCTACGTGATCAAAGCTATACAGAAGCCTTTAAAGGTTTGTTAATATCTATGGTGAAAGATAAATCAGAAATTAAAAAACATATTAACAAAATACTGTGCCATCCAACAGTATTACTACAATCAAACCAGTGGAGCAGAGACCGCTGCTTCATAGAAAATTACCAACTATCGCTGACTAAATCATCTAGTATAGAGCCAAGGGAAAATGTGAATCAGAACTATTCCGAAAGACTAGAAAAGCTGAAAAGAAGAGAATCGGCGTTACAATTAAAGGAGCAACTTCTAAAAGAGCAAGAGAGAAAACTAACTTATAAGGAAAAGAAACTAAAAATAATGGAGCAAAGAGTAAAAGAAAAAATGCAGCAAGCTGAACTGTACTTAAGACGATGCAGAGATGGAGGCAAATCAATCAGCAGTGGAAGTTCGAGATCTAGCAACCATTCTCAGTCAAGTTCGCGGTCAAAAAACATGTCGAGAGAAGATCCAGACCCCAGCTATGTCAGTTGTGGAGATTCAGACATATTCCCAACAAGCACAAAGCTCCAAGTGGATAAAATTATTAAACCTCAAAACTTTTCTCGAACTATGTCAGAAAGAAGAATCAGATTTAAAACTAGCCCCCTTAAAGATCATAACTTTAATAGAAAAGGACAAGCAAGGAAAAGTTTGAGACATTCGAGGATATCAGAAGAGCATATTGACATTGAAAATGTACCGCCCGAAGTAAAACTAGTTCAAACAGATGATAATAGTCTTACAAGAAGGAAGATGATGTTTGCATCGAACGATTATGAAAACGATTGTATTACTATTGATTCAGAATACAACCCAACATCCTGTGAATTTAACAGTAAAGGATGGACGGAGGAAACCAAGAAATATGCATTTGAAATGCTTCGAAAAATTAATGGAAACGAAAAGAATAAACCTGAAATTAAACATTCATATTTATAGTTTTTATGACCAGTGGCGTAACCAGATAACATTTATAGCTCTGTGTACAAATAGATTCTCAAACAATAATTTCAAAACTAAAACTTCTACACCTTCCACTTACACTCACTATATAAATTTATTAAATCAAATGTTTTAATTTGCCATAGAAGTTTTTACGTTTGTATATTTGTTACACGTGTTAATCAATTTGTTCATAACAATGTCATGATAAAAATTCTTGGGAGAAATGTAAATTGTCTTTTTTGGATCTCTTACTCTAAAGGATCTAGTTACGCTATTATTTATGGAAAATGGCACACACTATATAATTAACATTACGTATGCTAAAAAGGCATGTGTTATTTTAAATTATGGCAGTAGTAAAAAAATTTCAACGGGTTTTGAAAACCGTTTGGAATGTTTTGATTTAATTATTTCGCATACACTAAAATAGTTAAAGCAAAGCTATTAAGAAGGTCTCCATAATGTATACAGGTTGTAATACAACCTCTAATTTAGTGAAAAAAGAATGCGATATATCCTTTTCTTCAAACTTTTTTGGTAATAAATTGTATTTATGAAAAAAAAAATAAAACGTCAGATGCAATAATGAACGACTAATAAATTGCTTGTAATCAACGTTATATTTTCTAAATTTTTAAAGTATAGTTTTCGATTTGATAAATTTACCGTTTAGTTAAACTTGTTGTATTTAGGACCAATATATAAGAGGTTAAATGCCTGACAAGTGTAATAATATACAAAGGTTATACAGCAGTGATTAATTAACCGCAAAATTTATATTATCTACCACAGAAATCAAAAATTTAGACTCTAGCATGTCTATGACTTAATAATCATCTTAAAACATTTTTTGTAATAGGCATTGGCTTTAAATAGTTAAAGTCAATGTAATAGGTTACAGACTTTAATTAAATGTGTGATATTGAGTAAAAATTTAAGCACAGCAGCCAGCATTTTAAGAAATTACAGAACGTATGAACTTTGATTAAAATTAATAGCAATAAATATAACTGAGAATAAAATATAACACAAAATAATACAGGGTGGTATATATGTGTAACTGTGGTTTGCTTTGCTTTCACCTGACAAAAAATTGGAAAGTTGCCTTTACCCGGAACCCTCTTTATGAATTTTTCCTTTAATTAAGAATAGGGCAGTGTGTATTTTTAATGGGCGTCAGTTTGTTCTACTATATTGAATTCCTACCAATATTTTACCAGTTTCTTCATATGCCTTACTTGATTTTTGGACATAATTTAAAATAAATTTAATAAGTAGTTTTTACACTGACTGATTTTTTAAGACCGCCATTTGGTTTCGCCATGTTAAATTCATACCAGTTTATCCCTATATCACATTTAATTTTTCTGCAAAAGTCAATTGAATTAGATATTTTTTTATAAACATCTTATTAGGCCGCCATTTTAAATTCGTACCACAATTTTACCATTTATTTTTATGTGACATTTAATGCTTGTACAAAATTTGAAATTAATCTAATAAGTAGTTTTTCAGGCTGATTTTTTAAACATTTTATTATACCGCCATTTTGTTTGCAATTCATATTCCTTTATATATATATATATATATATATATATATATATATATATATATATATATATATATATATATATATACTGGGTGATTCACGACCCACTGTACATACTTATGTGGTGTATAGGGTATCCCTAGGGTATATCGAAATGGATATTTAAATTGATTAATTCGGCTTTATTACCAAGATACAGGGTGATTTTCGTATTTTGGTAAAAATTTGTTCACCCTGTATCTCCTAAACGGCTTAATCAATTTTATTAAAATTTTGTACACAAACACTCTTGGTATATCATAACTTTTTGACGTTTGAAAAGTATCAAAGTTCCAGGGCCGTATCCAGCCATTTCACACAGGGGAGGGGGGCTAGTTTTGAGACACCCTATACATCGGAATTCGGTATTTTTGAATTTTTTTCTTAAACTACATTCATTTGTGAACAATAATATGCCACCATCTTGAATGGCACACTAAAGGTTATGTACGAAATTTAAATCTTTAGATAGTACATACCCCTTTTTTTAGCGGTATCTGTATTAAAGCTTTTAACTAAGTATAAAATTATTTCAATGATTGACTTTAAAAAAAATTAAACTATCTCTACTAATAAAACACAGCCTTGTCAAATTATTTTTAGTGGCCCAAAAATACCAAAATCTACCCTAACACAATAACGCCTGTCTAACGGTATCTCTACATTTTTGTGCACGCTTTTGTGAATTGCAATTGAGCGTTGAATCATTTACATTTGAGGTTTTTGTCTAAATGCTTGACTTTTAAAAAAATTAAACTATCTCTACTAATAAACCAGTTAATTTCTGTTTGAGTCTTTTTCGCCTCATCTCTTATCTAATGCTCGAGATCGTGATCATTTATCGGCTACCCTAAAAATTTATCTTTTTTTATTTTTGTTATTGTATACAAATTACGTGTAAGAGCTTGTTTTTTTTTAATTTTTTTATTTACCTTTATTTTTTTCGTAACCTTAAAACCTACAAAAAAATACAAATTCAATAAATTTTAATACCTAAAAATAATAAAGTAAGCCTTGGAATTTAGACAGATATTTTAAAAATGACATTACGTACATAGAATTCAATCATTTGTGTTTGACATTGTTAATTAAAGATTTTTTATTTGAATTTTCTCTTTGCAAAAAGTTTGTACGTTTCAATAATTGTAAAAATGCCGTTATTTACAAATGCTGAGTACGCAGACATCGTATTTGTGTACGGATTTTGTAATGGTAACGGAAGGGCTGCTACAGAAGACGATTTCCGGATAATTCCAAATCACCAAACGTTTGCCGCAACCTTTAATACATTGCGTGAAAAGGGTAAGTTTCCCTCAACCGATCTTCATGTTGAAAGAGTGGGTGCTAATAACGTGGTCCAAGAAGAGAATATTCTCAACCTTGTGAGGGAAGATCCAACCACAAGCACTAGGCGAATTTTCGCCCAATTAGCGATACCACAGACAAGAGTATGGAGAACTATAAAAAATGAAAACTTATACCCTTTCCATGTACAAGAGGTACAAAGATTAAAAGAAGGCGACTACTTGCCTAGATTAGCATTTGCTAGGTGGGTAATCAATCATCGAAGAACTATTTTTAGAGCACTATTCACTGATGAAGCCCAATTTACAAGAGACGGAGTCTTTAATTCTAGAAACTCTCATGTATGGGCAGATGAAAACCCTCATTCGTTGCAGTTTTCAGTGAATGTTTGGTGCGGCTTAATAAATAATCATTTAATTGGACCACATATTTTCCCTCAACGACTAACGGCTGTTGTGTATTTGGACTTTCTACAAAACATTTTACCGGGCTTATTAGAAAATGTAAATTTAAGAGGCATATGGTTTCATCACGATGGGGCACCTGCACATTTTGGAATTGATGTTCGAAATTATCTCAATCAACAATTTGCTGATCGGTGGATTGGACGCGGAGGACCACATCCTTGGCCAGCTAGGTCGCCAGACTTTAATCCAGCCGACTACTTTTTGTGGGGGCATCTAAAACAAAAAGTTTACAGTGTTCCAATCGAAACTAGGGATCAATTAATAAATAGGATACATTTTTATTGCGACGAGGTTAGACAAAACCCTCAAATGATTCACCGCTCAATTGCAAACCTACAAAAGCGTGCACAAAAATGTAGAGACACCGGTGGTATGCATTTTGAAAATATTTTTATAGCTTTTAAGACGTTATTGTGTTAGGGTAGATTTTAGTTTTTTTTGGGCTACTGAAAATAAAAATTAATTCGACAAGGCTGTGTTTTATTAGTAGAGATAGTTTTTTTTTTTTTTAAAGTCAATCATTGAAATAATTTTATACTTAGTTAAAAGCTTTAATACAGATACTGCTAAAAAAAGGGGTATGTACTATCTAAATATTTAAATTTCGTACATAACCTTTAGTGTGCCATTCAAGATGGTGGCATATTTTTGTTCACAAATGAATGTAGTTTAAGAAAAAAATTCAAAAATACCGAATTCCGATGTACAGGGTGTCTCAAAACTAGCCCCCCTACCCTGTGTGAATTGGCTGGATACGGCCCTGGAACTTTGATACTTTTCAAACGTCAAAAAGTTATGATATTCCAAGAGTGTTTGTGTACAAAATTTTAAAAAAATGGATTAAGCCGTTTAGGAGATACAGGGTGAACAAATTTTTACCAAAATACGAAAATCACCCTGTATCTTGGTAATAAAGCCGAATTAATCAATTTAAATATCCATTTCGATATACCCTAGGGATACCCTATACACCACATAAGTATGTACAGTGGGTCGTGAATCACCCAGTATATATATATATATATATATATATATATATATATATATATATATATATATATAGCACTTGATTTTTGTGCAAAATTTGCGGTAAATTGGAAAATTAGTTTTTAGTAATTATGATATTAATAATAATAATAAATATTTGGCTAGGCCGCGTTTTGCTTGGATTAAATTTTTACCAAAATATTACCATATATATATATGACCCTTAATTTTTAACCAAAGTAAGTAGCTTTTTAACTGCGACAGACCGAAGGAATTCAGAAAACATATTTTTGGAATCTAGGGATGCTACATCGTAAAGATTTGTAAAACCTGGAAGGGTGCTTTTTCTCGATTCAAAAATATAATTTTGTTTGTCTTTATACCACAATCTGGCACAAAATTTGAAATCAATCTATTAGTTTTCCAGGCTGAATTTTTAAATATTTTATTAATCCGCCATTTGATTTTGCAGTGTTTGGATTTACTAGTTGATTCCTACGGAATATTTGATTTTTGTGCATAATTTTAGGTAAATTGGATAAACAGATTTTTAATAATGTTTTTTTAACATTTCACTAGGCCTCCATATTGTTTCTCCATATCGAATTTTAACAAAAAATGTAAGCAGGTTATCCCCATGTGTAACCTTTAATTTTTGTCCAAAATTTGTTAATCGGGTAAGGGTTATGCCGCTAACAGTCAGAGCTACAGAATCGCAAAATTGTTCTTTTCAGAACGAGAGTGATGAATGGATGCACACCCGAAATGAAAACACATCATATTATTCTATCCGTGCAGGACTACGATCAACATATATATATATATATATATATATATATATATATATATATATATATATATATATATATATATATATATATATAACATTGTAGTGACTTAGTGTAATATACATAACTGTCTCCCATTTAGAAGAAAATTATGTACCCAATAATAAAATGTATTAACTATCTTTGTTTTAGAACAATGGAACAATGAATGTATTCATGTTTTATACAAAAATATTGTTTACATACGTCAATGTTTAAGAGTACAAATTTTATATGTAAAAGTAGTGGCTTTAAGTGCAATGTAAGAATATTAATTAGTATTAGATAATGTAGGTGCATTTTTTTGAACGATATGGAATACAAATAATTTACTTATAGAGAGAAGCTTTATCATGTACATAATAATAATGTTAATATTGTTCTACGTTAATAAAAATAATAGTTCATAAAAACAAGTAAATTTAAATATATTTCAGCTATATGTAGTTTATTTGCATAAATCCAGTCCAACAAAAAAAGGTCTCATTTTTACATTAATTTATATTTACAGTGTTGTCCATATGGTAAGTTACATTTGGTAGTTTTTGCAGATACGCTGCAGTTTCAAACATAAAAAACAGATCGTCGCTTCACAGAAGTAGCTTAACGAAAGTTAAGAAAGTCTTTTGTTTTTACATTGATGTTATTGATTGATGCTTTAATACAATGGATCTATCAATGTTTTAGTATTAACATAAAATTCAGAGCTTTTCTAAAAACACAAAGGAACAACTGAATCGAACATGTAACCCTTAAAAGCACGTATCTTGCATTAGGTAGATGTAATGTGTTTTAAACAAACAGTAACAATATTGCAAAAACTACTCTTTAAAAAAATCTTTAAAGTATTTTTCATAAAAACTCGGAATCTGATGGTTGATTGCTCTATGATGTAGACTGTGTGAAGTAAGCCCTTGTTGCCTAGCAATAAATAGCGGTAACCGGTAACATAAAATGACATGTCTCCTAAATTAACATTTAGGTTTTTTTTGTTGGTTTAAAAAAATATAAACTGGGCATCTATCCTCATTTTATTCAAAGAAACATTATGTCAATATATTATATAATTCCCTATTAATTGCAGTTGAATATCGCGAATATTTTAGGTCAAATACATTACCTTGGGTGAATTCAACAACTTTGTAAGGTTCTTGTTTCTTCGTAGTTTGAACCAGAGCATACCACTGATTCGGTGTATAAATCAGGACATACCTAGTAGCCTGTGTGTCCCAATTAACTCTATACTAGATAACACAGTTCATTAATTGCCCACATTCCTTAAAGGAGTGACATAGTTCAGATTTTTTGGGCTAGATAGTTATATATGGAGAACACATACTTATTTTGATTTTAAACCAAGCAATTATCTTAATTGAATGAACAATGACGGTGATAAATTTGTTAACATTCATGACACATGTAATGAACAAACACTATTTTACAGTAACTAGTAAGATATACTAGATTGCAGGGATGCAATGTTTTACTTTAACTATTATCTTAATAGAGACAAAACTATGAACCAAAAAATATTTTGAGAAGTTGCTATAAAGCTCAATTATGATACACAATTAGGATCACTAAGTAGTAAAAATTAAATGTGGGTTTTTTTCAGTTATGACTTAGTTTTTCCCTGATTTCTGGTACTGGAGTGACAACTCCTGGATGATTTACAAATAACAATAATACAATGAGGTTGTTGTGTAGCATATTCCAATTTGGAGTGACAGATCTGGTAGTTTTTTGAGGGAAACGTAACTTTAATGTACATTTCCAATATTATTTGTTCATGTTACTGCTCAGTCTAATTTGCCTGACCCTGCAATTTGTTACAATACAGTACTGATTAAATATTTTAAGCATTTGTCATGCTTTTACTTTCAAATGTGTTGTATACTTTATTATTGTTTCTAATTTATTAATGGCAAACTATATATACCCTTCCCCATTTTACAGAAAAAAATCCTTTTGGAAATAGTCAGAACTCCCTCGTAAATTTTAGAATAATAATACATAACTGCATTTTATGATTTACATTTTGTGTTCAGATATTTTAAATAATATGTAACTTTTAAATGCAGGTTTAGCACCTTGGCATTTTATTAACTTCACAATCTGGTATCACAATGACCTCTTAAATATTTATGTTGAATGGACAGAAGGGGATAGTGTACCCTTAAAATGTGTATTTAGGTTATGAATATCAGTTCAATATTTAATTTTATTATATAAATAAAATGGTGTTTGACTTTGTAAGTACAGTGAAAGTGATGGAACTAGTCATCTGAAAAGTAACTGATACCTACATATACATAAACCAAGATAGTAAAACTAGAAATATCCTAAATTCATTATAAATAGTTTATTTACAAAATAACTAGCAATAATACACTATTATTATCTCTGCATTACAACCAAGTGTTGGGCCAAGATGGTTTCTCACCTTCTTTCAACACACGTCCATACAATGCACTTTTGTCTCTGAATAAAGACAGTCGTTCTGTTTCCTTTCTAAAAACAAAAAAACATTAAACTAATTAAATTTTTACATTTTTATTTCAACTTGTTAAACTGTGTGCAGATACTCACGCTAGTTGCACCAATAATTGGTGCCACTTTGCGCAAGAAAATTGTTGCATGTAAACAAAATCTTGAAGCATGTATAAGCAAACAGATTTAAAATTTAATTAATATCAAAAAAGTGAACACCAATAATCCTAATACTGATTAGCAAGCAGTAATATGTTCTTCCTCCGCTCATAAAATCAACCAAAAGGCGAAAACTATATTTATCTTTTTTCGTGTATTCTAAAAGAACATTGATAATTACATTTTGTTTTATTTTGAATAGACCAACTTGATAGTCTAGATATGGACTGCCCAACTGGTCAATTTTTACATTTCAATGCTTTGGTAACAGCTCATGTAGAGTATGCAACACCTTATTAAGGGCAATCTAACAACAAAAAATCAAAAATGTTAAGTGAAATGTTTTTTCCTGATGAATATAGGCCACAATTCTGAGTCCTTCCGATTAGTTGATTACCCTGCCAGCACCCCAATTTATTACCAAAAGTTTCTAATAATTGGTAAAATTAGAGAGGGGGTACATAAAAAACTGGGCAGAGCCTGTTTTTGGGGAAAATCATGACAAAGTATTTAGAATATAATAATCTCAAAACTGCCTATTATACAAATATCCACTCATTAGTCCACTTTGGTATTGTATATTGAGGTGGAATTATAGAGATTTATGACCCCTTTATTGTTCAACAAAGGGCCATTTTTGGCCTTGTGGATAAAAGATTCTTGTAGAGAAAAGTTACAAAATTTGGGGGGTGTTAACTCTGACAGGCTTATATGAATGTTTGGTTTGCTTTTTATAAATAGACAGACTTTTCACCCTTTCAACAAGAACACATTTTTACCACTAAATTGGTTGATATTAATATGCTAATGCACCTCCTCACTAAGACAGAATGAAGTCCTGCATGTTCTTGTATATTTTTTTTTAATAAGGTGTGCAGGTTCAATCTTATTCCAAACATTCTAAAAGGGCTTTCTACAATTTATGCTGCATTTATACAACATTTTCATAACTATATAGATAAATGTACCTATAAAGACAAAGATAAGCATAATAAGGTATTGTGATAATTTTTAAAAGATATTGAAAAATGATGTGAAAAATGCATACAAAATCACAAATTCAAAAATATGTGCCAACCAAAACTAGGATTGGCCTGTGCAGTATCAAAAAATACATAAGCATAAAATGTAAGTAATATAAATTATAAACCCAGCATTACTCTTACAGACTGAACCATACTCAGTCAAGGAATTTTTAGAGAATATTTTTTTTTATTTTACATAGTGTGTCATATCAAGTATGTTTCTCAAAATTTAGAATCCCTTTTAATTAAAGATGTTTGATTTTGAGTGTTATTTAATTATTAAAAGAACATTTTTCATTAATAATTCATAACCCTTAATTTTCAATGCATTCTACTAGTCCCATCAGCTAATTCTTAATCATAATTCATAAAAGTTAAAAATTATGACCACTTCTCAGCAGCTGATGACATGCAAGATGCAGTTTACTGGAAGGCTGGCCTTTCGGTTGGAAAACCGGAAGGTTAAACCTGTACTCTTAGATAAGGCATACACATTTTTACTTTTTTACCTCTAAATTTTGTTTAGTTCTTAAAGTGCTTAGTAGTAGACATCTTAGAAAATGATCTTACATTAAGTTGCTTATGCTAAAGAAGATAAAAAGATAAAGTATGAATGTTCTAAATGGGCAAAACAGTGGTTGCTAAATCGACAAGTATATTCCTATATCCACATAATAAATGTGCTACGACTGGCACCTGAATGAATATAGAAATTATCTGCTTATGAATGAATATTCATACACAGAATTGCTGAAAGTTTTTTCACCATTACTTCAAAAAGAAGATACCGTAATGAGGCAAGCAATCACTCCTCATGAGCGACTAAGTACCATTCTGGGATATTTAGCCACAGGAAGAAACTAAGAAGATTTAAATTTCTCAGCCCTTGTCTCTGTTCAAGCTCTGGGGAGAATAATTCCTGAAACCTGCAAGCAATAACTGATGTTCTTAAAAAAAAATATTGCAAGGCAAGCTAAACATTATTCAAAATAGGTATACAGAAGTACAGTAAAAATAATTAGGGTACCAAATTATATCAATATACATGTGTTGAAGGGTATTGAGAATTAAGTGTTTGGTTGTTGTACTCAGTTGTGAAAGAATTAACTCTCTTGAGGGTCTGGAACTAAGTGAGCCATATATCCTGTTTCACAACCAATTGCTATTTTTGATTCTGCAGTTAACTGCCCACACTTTGCATTAAACAGAGCATCATAAATAATTTTTGACAATATGTTGCCATCATTGGCTGTAATCGAGGCTGTAATGCATTCATTTCTTGATCAATGTACTTAAACAGCATAGTTCGAGTGTTTATTTCCACTTTGTAATTTTTCTGTGACTAATTTCAAGACTATCTCTTGTTGAACTGGCTCAGTTGTGTTCTGCTTTTTAAGAAGTTTGTCCTGTTTGATACAAGTCTGCAAGTCAAAGTGGAACATGTTTTTGTTTTTAAAAAAGATTTTGACAAATCCATTGTGTATATATCATACCAAAATAGGAATATCAGTAGAAAATATAGAAGTTGAAGTGATGGCTACAAGTCTATTGCATAATTATTTGCGAAACAGAAATCCAAATCTCTTCATGCAGATTTCTGGAGAAGGAGAATGTACCTTGGCAGATCAAGACACACTGACATCATTACAAAAAGGTCATGGAAGTAGATGTTTTCCTGGAGATGCAAAACAAGTGCCTGAATTATTTCTTAAAAATTTTAAAAACAACCAATCCAAATTTGGTAAATACAATTACGATAGTTATTTCTATATTTAGATAGTTATTGAACTTATAAAACCTACCCAATCATCTTCGCGGTTACTTTCTGTATCCTTCACATTAGGCTTACCTTTTTCCAGTATTTAATGCTCACATAGAAGAGTCCAAAAGATGGAAATACCACAGCAATGTTTCCTAAATCTCTCTACTCGAGCCAGTCCTTTGCATTGCTTAATTTTTTTCTTTATGGTAAGAATTATGCATATTATTGATCTTTTTAATCTTATTGCCATCTTGTTGTACACTGCTAATTTCAAATGTTTATTTAAATACTACTCGCTTTTTATGTCATAAATAAAGCAGAGATCTGTATAATTCAACAAAATTATAGTATAAATTCATGAGACCACATTTTCATAACAGACATTTTTTATAAGCAAGGCTTGGCCTGCCAGCTAACATAACCACTAACTATGCGCTTTGCCTGTCTCAAAGCTGGACTTCCAATAAACTACATCGTAGAATACAATTTAAGAACTAGGGTAAACAGTCTCCCTTAAAATTTAAGAAAATAAACTAAAACGGGGGAATTTGTTGATGCGCATGCAAAGCACTTAACAGGTACATATATATGTTCTTGTTAAGAGATACATCAAATCAGAGTTGAGACCTACCTATCCAAGTAATTTCCAATGAACATACCAGTTATAGGGAGGAGACAAAGATACCATTTTTTAAAAATAGTTGAAGCCATCCTCCTTTCTTGATTCTAATGTCTTTCTATCCCTAACTTTGCACTCCTGAGTATATGACCAGTCAGCGTATATCGTACTCACTACAAAGGCGGGAATAAGGGTTACTAAACAGTACCTTTTTATTAATCGGCCAATTTGTATGGCCATCTAAAAACGCATGAATGGTATTACATCACAAAATATTTAGTTGTCATGCCCTAAGTTATAAAAGTACAGAAGTTTCATCACTTACAGGAAAAACGGGTACGATAGTATGGATTTATGTATATGTTTTTAAATAAGCCTGTAATTTTTTTTACTATTCCAAAACGGTACGCTTGATTTCTTGGATGGATAGATAAATATAATTTATAAATTTAATTAGCAAATTAGCAATAACAAATTTGACTTATGACAGATGACGACAATCACAATTAGTGATGTCGAACGAATACTAGAACTGATCCGATGATCTGATCCCTGAAACTCGGATCACGTACCTTATCCCAAACTTAAAAACGAATAGATCAAAAACTAGTACGCAGACGTATTTCAAGTAAAGATTAATTTGGTTATTCGGATTCGGTTGTCGTGTGTATCGTGAGTAATCGTTACGGCAAATAATGCAATATCGTTTTGACTGCCGGCACTGGCCAATGATACTTATTGGATAGGAGTAATCGCGAAAAACAGGGGTATTAGCATCGAACATGTACTCCGAGATTAGATTCAAATTTAGAAGATCAAATAGTGATCCGACTATCTATCTGTAGGACGTCGCGGTGGGTGTGATACTATAATATAACTAGACTAGGATCGGCGGGGTTGTTTTTGTTAGATTAATTTTAAATTAGAGATAAATAAATATTTAGGGGATTAAAATCGGTATCCGGTTTTATATATCGCAGAAATAAAACCATAATCTAATTATTTAATTCTTGTTAGCATTTATACGTCTACATTTATTGTAAATCTCTTATTTTTTTTAACGTATTTGATCGTGATACAAGAAATGAGTAACTAAAATAAAACTAAGAAATAATAGATTAATAAGGTTTAATAATCAGGAAATCAGGTTTAATAAACAAAACATAGACTTAAAAAATAACAAAATCTACTTATACAAAAATTATTTAAGTTATGTGAAAAACTGTAATTTGTAAGTACTTAAAAATAAAAGTTGTCTCAATTTTTTATGAGGCATGCGGTTTCTGCGCTCTTGTAATAAATATTCGGCCTTTCAAAATATTCTTTCACAAAGAACTGAACTCGCAAGATCTAAGATATCATCCTCCAAATATCGCTGCATCTCGATAATTGCACGGTTTGATGCAAATGTAGATTTAAGTTTTTTTTATCACGTTTTCATCAATACAGTCTCAAAGAGTAAGATTTTTGGAACTACTATCCTTCAAAGAGCTTTCCGTTTTAAGTTTTTCAGGTTCATTTAAATTCTGAAGCTGAACGTTTGTTATTTTTTCTGTTAATGACTTCTGTGATCAAACTAGTGACTAATTTTTTGACAGTTTCTACCGCGTCATTGTTCTTAAATGGATAAGCCTTAAACCGCGGGTCTAAGAACGTTGAAAGAGCTAACGTTTTGCTATATTCTGCATTCCCTACCCGATTTCGCAAACCACTTTCGAGACACTGTATAAATACTACTAATAATGACCACGTTGTAAAACAATTATAAGTGGAGTGAAGATGTAATTTTGTCCACTAATATTTTTTGTTGCTTCATCAAAATGATTTAAGATATCGCAAAGTTGTTTTAGGAGATTCCATTCATCAGTTTCCAGATGTGGTAAACGTGCATCTAACAAGCCAACTATTGATCTTAGAGGATTTTCGAGTTCTACAAACCTTTGGATCATATAGAATGTAGAATTCCACCGTGTGATGACATCCTGTAATAATATTTTTGGGAGATCAATGCCAAATTGCTTTTGAACATTTTTTAGTTTAGTATTAGCAACGGTGCTTTTGCGAAAATGTGCGACAATATTTTTAACTTTGTCTAAAACGTCTTTGGCCAATTTTAGGGAGTCCTGCATTATTAAATTTATTGTGTGGGCGGAACAATCGAAGTATTGAAGTCCTAACTCATTATTTATCGCACTTTTAATATTGCTTGTATTGTCTGAAACAACCAAAATAACTTTTTTCTCTAACTTCCAATTTTTCAAAACATCGCTAAATATAGACGCTAAATTAACGACAGTGTGGTTTTCTTCTAGCAACTCACAACTTAATAACACAGAACGCATTTTAAAGTTATTGTCTATGTAATGACCAGTTATAGCCATATAACCTTCGTTTTTGACAGAAGTCCAGCAATCCGTAGTTATGCAAATATTAACCACTTCTTCTACCTCTTTCGCACTTTGCAGACATTTTTCGTATTCTAGAGGAATCAGTGTATCTGAAATTGTCTGCCAATTTGGTACGTTGTATGACGGATTCGACTGATGCACCAAATTTCGAAATCCGCGATCTTCAACTATACTAAATGGTTGATAATCGTATATAAAAAGCCCCAAGAGATCATTGTCTATTTTATTTTTCGCAGTTGCCGACATTTTTCTTGGTAAAAATGACGTAACAGTTTATTACTTACGTTTAAATAGCTGCTGTTGAGAGGCTGGGGGGGGCACAGGTTGAACTTATACATTTGTAGAAATTCCAGTAGCCTAGATGATGTCGATTCCTCAGATGCCCACTGCTCATGGCTATTATTTCCATTTCAATTTTCCGAATTTGAAACACTCTCACTTTCTTTATTGCTTTTGTCCGGGAGAATTTTTATATTTGAATGTTTTTTTGCCAAATGTTGTTTTAAATTTGATACTGAGTATTTGGAACCTATTGACGTTTTACAAATATCACATTGGGCGGGCACTTTTTTATTCTCGTCTCGCCCGGTAAAATAGAGCCATATAGGACCCCGCTTTGACATTTTTACTACTCTGTACGGTTCGATGTATTTGGCCCTAAACTTCACTGGCCCAAACAGTTAATACCCCTAAAAGACATTTGCCCGAACCTACATTACACATAACCGTCACTGGCGCTAACAGTCGAAATCCCGACACATTGGAATGCATGGAATTCATCGTTGGCCTTGAACGTCCAAATACATAAATATTCACGCCAATGACATTAGAAACTTCTGTCACTGTTGCCAAAGTGCATTATTCTTCAAATGAAGTACATATTTCCGACAATATTAGTAATATAGTGTTTTTTTATTTATGTATGATAACATGTTCAATTTTTCGCCCATTTAAATGCGATGTCAAGAACGAGATTACTAGAAAGTTAGTTAGATTGTTAGTGATATACAGATGGCGTACAATTTAAAATGAAAAAATAGATGATAATACATCAATTTAAAGGGACTATCAATATTAGGACATCGGAAAGTATATTGTAACGTACAAATTTCATATTGGTAAGCCACCCAAATTCTTTTTTTGTGTATACATCTATTTTCTTAAATGTTCCTCTTCGGATTTTCTACAATATATCAGTTTTTCAATGAATAGTGCACACTAAATGTTAGTTAAAAGAAAAACCTCGACAAAAATATTTGGTTGATAACATGATTATGATATATAGTTGTGTTTGCATTTTTAGGAAAACCAAGTAAATTCATGGATGTATCATCTACAGTGGGCTCCATCTTGGCAAATCGGGGTATGAATCTGACATAGACGACAATAAAAAATGAAAATCAGCTTTGCTTGTAAAATTATGAGTAGACAGACAAAGCAGTGAGGAATGGTACCATGGTCCATCTGAGAATAAATATAGAAATTAGATATTTTAATAATAATAAGGCATTTTTCCTTTTCAAAATGTTTTCTTCTTACAAAGATAACTTTTAGAAAAATTTGTTAAATAGGCAATAGCAAAATAAAGTGCTTTAAAGATTTATTTCACATAAAGAGATCCATATACTTATCATTTTTAAAAAGATAACTATTACTCTCATACAGGGCCGTGCTTACCTTAGTCTTGGCCTGGGACAAAATTTATTTGGGTCTGTATTTTCAAAAAAAGGCAACCTATTTTGTGAATGTTTACAAAATTTTAAACTCTTGTGTCTTCGATGTTGTAAGGTATTTTGATGTTCTCTATTTCTTCAATGATTTAAATGAACAGTTCATTCATACTAGGCTTTACACATAAGCAGGAAGTAATCTGTATGTAAAAGTTAAAATAATCATCTGGGGAAGAGAATTCTCTTTCAATAAAAATTTTTTGATGACTTTTATGCTTTGAATACATTTTATGTTTAATGGTAATATATATAACTTTATACATCTGACTAGAGGACCCTTATGAAATAAAGAAATTTGGTGAAGTGTCTTAACCAAATCATTCCTATCCCTGTGTTGATATTATTGGAGATATCCCTATTTCTAGAAATTAAGTTTCCATTGTTTAAAAAATGCTTTATTTATACACTGAACAAAGTATCTTGAAAAGAGTTGATTCTGTTGAAGACTGGGAGTGAATTCCAAATTTACTTATGCCAAACACATAGATAATCTAACGAATAGGGCAATAAAACTATTAGGCGTTATTTTAAAATGTCTTTGACCTTTCAGCAATGTGTATGTTCTAATGGAGTCTTTTGTGCCGTGCCATCTAAACTTGTGTAATTTATTTAAAATTCTTAAGAATTTTATTAAGTCACCTTCCCTCTTATGTAAAATAAACTGTTCCTGTCAGATCAACAAGACAGGAGCAATTATTTCAGACTAAGTTCTACAGATCTATTTCTTATATATATATATATATATATATATATATATATATATATATATATATATATATATATATATATATATATATATATATATATATATTACTTGTTTTATATTTTGTTAGGTTGCTCTTTGATTTTGTAATTTGTTAAGTCTAAAAATGTTGATGGCTATTTTCTGTTCATATATTTTTATTTATTTGAAAAAAAGGCAAACATTGTTTCTTTCGAAAACAGAAAAAATACACAAACAAAAAGGAAGTGTTATGATAATTAAAATAATTTAAATTATCCTCTACACTCTACAAGGTTTTCTATGAGAAATGCATAAGAATTTATTTATGGCACAAATATAATTGAAATTTTAATGGAACTTAAATGCTTTATTGTCTAAGAATTCTATCTTATTGACAAAGCTGATTTAGATATTGAAATTTGCTTATATAAGTAAAAATATTGAGCTCAATTAAGATGTAAAATGAATGGGAAGAGCAATGGTATGTGATTGTCTTGTATGACCAGTTTGGATGAAATGGGGAATATTCAGGATGTTACTGGAGTAGTCCCATAGCAAACATATTAAATATATCGGAATGATGCCATTTTAACATGTTTTACATGAGTACACGAGCGCGAAAGTCAATCTATACCGCGTTCACCTTATTGCCAGGAAAAAAGTATGCATGTTAATATAGTGATTCTGGCAAAATTTCAAATGCAATGGACTCAGGGAGTCTAAAATTGTAACCTAAGTTTAGGCCTTATAACTTGAAACTTTGTATAAAGAAAACTAACAAGTATGAAATAAAAAAGATTAAAACAATATAATAAACAACAAAAAGTAAACAATAATATTTTATTCCCATATATGTAGATACTCATTATATAAATGTCTGTTTATGAATAAGAATTAGTTTGAAGATGACTACATAAAATCAAATTTTCAATGTAGAATAAAATATTATTTTTTACTTTTTAGTGTTTTTTTTTGAAGTTCGTTCTTTTTTTTATAAAAAATTCTGTTTGTAGATCAGCGCTTTCTGAAGTAGATATTGTGAAGTACTCTCCAGAAGCGAATTCCATACCCTGTGTCTGTGAAATCAAAGCCCAACTTATTCTTAGTTACCTAATCACAAAAATATATTTATTTAATGAGTGTTTTGTTTTACTATCTCTATTCGTTTGGTGACTAAAATTTTCCATTTGGAATATAATATTATTTTCTAATTTTAGGTGCATTTTTTGAAGTTGGTTTTTTTTATACATTTTTATTATATATATATATATATATATATATATATATATATATATATATATATATATATATATATATATATGTACATTCCTGATAAAATGGTGAAGGTTTGTATTACAACAAATAAATATTTAATGTACCGTCATACTTTTTTACAATATGCTAGCTGTGGGACCATTCAAGCAATATCCCGAATATTCCCTAAAAATTTCATCCAAATTGTTGAAACCATCGCAGAGTAATCGTACATACATAAAAAAAATGCATACCTGGTTATTTTTCTAAGTAGTGCCATATCTATTTCATTCATTTCTTTTTTTTTAAATAAGTGTATTAATGTTTTTTAAAGTAATTATGAATTTTTTTTATTTTTAGTATTCCCTAGGGTGACCATTATGTAATAAGATTACCAACAAGATGTAAGTTCTAGAAAGTAAGAAAATGATATCATCGTGGACTATGTCATTGATTAAAATCTGGCTTTCTTAACAACTATACCAATTCAGTTATTACCAGGGGCGAGGCAAGTGAAAACAATCCTTTTGTGAGTTGAGAAAACTGATTACATCATAAGAAGATAATATTTACTGTAATGTGTTTTAAATAAAGTTAATGTTTAATATAATCTTAGGTTTAGATTTATTATGAAAATAAGCTATATCTAGACATCCACCATTTTGTCATTACATTACAATGTGTCTGACCTATTTATGAATAGACTTACTTCTTAAAAATTTTTATTTCTTTAAACTTTTTATTATTTTTTATTGCTTTATTTATTCAGCTATAACAGTACCCTCAAAGAGTCTATGTTAATTTAATTAAAATTTGGATGATTAATTTATGCAATTGAATAAGTTAGTTTTCTTTACATTAAGAGTCTATTTCATCATTCATATCTTTAATTAATAAATACTGCATTTCTTCCCATGTATTACTGGGGAAAACAAAAGTGGAGTCATCAGCATAGGCAACCACTTTACCCCCTTGTGCCAAGATTAAAAAGAGTGTTGATATGCATGTTAAAAAGCACAGGACCCAGCACTGAACCTTATGGTACTCCAATTTTGATTTCTTTAGGCTGACTCATAGCTCCTCCTACTTTAACATAATTAGATACATTTTGAAATCATTCAACATGGATTCTCCACATCATATAGCTATCCACAAAGTCCAGTAGCATAGCCTGAGGGAATGTGTCAAATGCCTCACAATAATTAGAAACTTAACAAAGATGTATAACTTTTACACATATTTGTGATTAAATACACAAAATGATTTAAAGTATATCATTTTTTAAAATATAGCTATTATTGTTACATCCAGGGTTAGGCTAATTCCAGACTGGACTCAGAAAAAATTCATAAAAACTCTCAATACATAAACTTAATTAAAGTTATCATAACAAAAACACAGTTGTCTGTATTTTAAAAATAAGGCAATCTATCTTGTTAATCTTTTCAGAATTTGAAAGCTTGTTGCTTCAGCTTTAAGAAGCTAGTTATTTTGATAACTTCTTCAATTTGTTAAACATAGTTCGTTCACACCTTAAATGTAGCTTCAAAATCCACCTATCATATTTAGTCAAAAATAGGGGTAGCAGTAATTAATTTCTTATGAAATTATTTGTAGTCACACACTTAAATTATTCATATTGTAAAAAAGTGATATGATTTGTAGAATTTTAATCAAAACCAATGCAAACTAGGTTAAAAAACTCACAAAATTATACCTAGCTTCAAAACTGCTACATTACGCAATGCAAAAAAAATAAAAAAATATGGATCACTACAACATCTGTTAACTGAAGTAACAGTTTTCCATCTCAAACCGACCTTGCCATCAAAATGTTTAGGTAACATTTGAGAGTTTAGCTTTGCTGCAGAAGGAAGTATAAAATTGGAGTGAAAAGTCAAAAAAGGAAGTCTCTTGAGTCTGAGTATACATTTGTTACTTTTAAAGTTTTTTTTTTGAAATTTACCAAGTTCTTTTTCATTATATTTTCTTATTAAATTATACATATAAATAATTTTTCTAAATGAACTTTCTAACTAAAAAATCTACCTTCTGTTGTTGACTCTTGATATTTATTGAAAGCTTTTTACTGTACTTAAATTTGTAATAGTTAAGGTAATTATATGATTAGCATGCATTTGGGCACAAACAAATAAATCAGTGAAATTATGTGTTTTATTTAAAAAATTACAAAACTTATTCCTAGTTATTATATATTATATTTATTTTAGCACTTAATTTTTTCATTTAGAGTTAAAGTTACATTTTACTTATAGTTTTAGTATCCGAGTTTTATTACCTGACTGTATTAAATATTTGAAGTTTCATTACTTGACTATTTTTCTATGTTTTGTTCTGTTTGTGAGTATTAAGTGTATTTTCTTTTGTAAAATTATGCTTTTTTTATATAATACTATATTAAATAAATATATTATTTATTATATTAAATAAATACAAACATTGTGAATTTGTAAACTAGCAAAATGCTAAATAAAGGATTAATAATAATAATATACTCAATATACCATGGTCTATATCTGTGTGTGCATCATTTTAAAATTATCATATTAAAACCGTGACAATTAAAATTGAAGACAGGTTGTATTAGAAATACTTTTACCAACAATAAAATACAATGACAGGCAAACAAATAGTATTTTTATCATCTACAATGATCAATTATCATCTAATAATGTACAGGCATATTGATTCTAAATTGAACCCTCAGTTTTTTTATGGGACACCCTGTCTATTATCAGCCCATTAAATAGGCTAATCATAAATATGTTAGATTTGATACCTTTACCTTTAAAGACAATGGAGAAAAACCATGCCATAAGAGGCAAGTTATTCATATCGGTGTTATGTTTTCTTTAACATCTCTTATAATAGGTATATTGTCAATTTCCTCGGTTGTGTTTCACGATAAATGTTTCAAACCTAGTATAATTATAATTAGTAAGAAGAGACCCATTTGATGGACATATACAGGGTGTACCACCAAAACAAAAAAAATGTCATGCTTTTCCGAAAAACACCCAGTATACATAGAAAATAATGGATTAAAAATCTACAACTTCTACATTTACCAATTTTTTTTACAAAAAAGTTAAACGGACGTTTAATTTATGATCAATCACAATTCGTATGCAATCATGATACGCTTACTTCATTTTGAAGTATTCAAGATTTTTGTTTAATTATATAATATGATTTGCTCTTAAATTCCAATGGGATTTGGTTGTATATCCTTGGCACCGTTTATTATTAGTTTATTTTGACAAATAATGACATTATGTCAAAGTCAGTTAAATAATATATAATGTTTAAACTAGATTTTTCTCAATTAAAAAATATTTTTCTTAGTCAGACTGTCGACACTGTCTCAACCTTAAGTATTATTAGCCTTATAATGTGATACCTGCTGATAAGCTGATTTAACTGTGATATGACAGAATCTATGTATAAAGCTATTGTAAGATACCTTTTTTACTGGTTTGGAACTATTTATTTAGAAAACTTAACATTTACTTGAATAAAGACTTTAAAAGATATACCATAATTTTTTTAACAATACGCAGTCTTATAAGTTTGACAGCCAGTTCCCAACATATGGTAAAGTCAACGATACGATGTAATATTTTTAGGAAATTTTATAGGAGTATTCTATAAAAGTTTATATTTTAATAAGTTAATTGATAAAATAATTTACAAGATCTAAACTACTTTATACCAGTTGATAAACTTAAGAACATGAAAGCATGAAATTAATTGAGGGTATCTTCGAAAGACTTTTGTTCTTTATAGTTATATCATCTACCTAACTTTTCTTAAATAATACTTAGATTTAAAAAAAATTAAAGGTGAGATGTGCAATATCTTCCATACTTACTAAATTAACTTATTACTGAATTGTGTATACCAACTGGAGAAAATATATAAATAGGCCACAGTTAATATGTTTAAAATATGGGGAAAAATATTCAAATTTCTAATCCACTTTAGCTATATATCTTTAATCAATATACAAAATATGTGATACACTTTACAGCAATAAAAAAATGTATTAAAGAGAAAATTAAAAATAAAGTTGACACTATATTTATCATATGATGCATCTTTTTTAGTTCTCAAACTACACACTTTCTCAGCAACAGTCACTGTAAATGAACCACTTTATGTGACAAGCATATTTAGTAAATTTAAAGGTGCAGAATTTGAAGCTTCCATATAACAAAGAGTACTATAATATACACGTCACTACCATCTGCAATGCACATATGAGCAGAACTAACTTCCTAAGCCTTGTCTACGATACCTATATCAAACATCAAGAAGACTTGCATTGGTCCTAAAACAAATTATAATTAATAAAGTACCTGCACGAATAACAAGCTTAGGGAAAATCATTAACAATCTTATAAAATACTAATCAATATGTGTCTGATAAAAACTAATTTTTAGATCGGTATTTGCTTAGGATCAGGATAGAAAATTAAAAAACTATAAAAAAAAAGTTGAAATTATGTGACTCAAAAAGCTCACAAAACAAATTAATTAAAATATATTTTCAAGCATCAAGGCTTTTGTGGATTTTTATATGGTGTTTAGTGCACAACTTTGTTTTATTTTTAGATAGGGAACAACATCCACATTAATAACAGATGGGGACTCAATCCTGTATACTAACAAATAAGATTATCTGAGTGTATGAGTCCAAAAACTGAAATGGTTGCAACTTTATACCATATTCACACTATTCTAAAATAAACATACTCACTTTAAAAGTAGAAGCCTTGTTTATGTATAGACAAGGGTAGAAGGTTTAAAATCATCTCAATGCAAACAAGCAATAACCTCTTCCTGGGCTTTCCAACAATAATTTTTTTTTCAATATTCAATCTCCATTATTCCATTAAATAGAAATTATCCTGTGATAAACAAATACTTTATAATAAACAAAAAAAAAAACAGTCAATTTACGATTGACAACAAACAATATATTTATTTTTATCAGTAAAACTTGACAACACAGCACGCCTATTTAAAGAATTTTTTGCCAGTAGCGTAGCTCGCCAATTCGGTATTTAAATTGTCGGGCTAGCGGTGCATTCCACACATTCCAATCTGTCGGGATTTCGACGGTTTGGGCCAGTGAAGTTTCGGTCCATTAATTGTTTGGGCTGGTGTAGTTTAGGGGAAAATACGCACTACCCTCTGTACTCACTACTATTTAACTTAAACTGTGTAAACAATCTAATCTAAACTATCTGTGAAGTACAGATATACTTATACATTCCGTTGAACGTTGAATCAAAAATCTAATTAAAAGTATTTGTATATATAGTGACTTAAAAAATCTTAAAAGGATAATTCTAATCGGCTAGTAATAGCGAATTCATAATATTATGCGTATTCAACATTTTCGATTATAACAAGCTTTATTCATAAGAACGAATCAATATTATTGAAGCCAGAAAAACATTTAAAACTTTCGACTAAATAATTGTAGGAAAACATAATTCAGCGTTCGCATATTTAAAAATTTAAAATACCATTAGTTTTGTTTAAGAAGTGTCAGTTGCTGATTATGTTGATTCCATTGGGAATATTGGGATTGGGATCAAGAACTGATCCTGGGATCAAGTATTTCCGAAATTGGGATCAGTTCCGAACTGATCCGTAAAAAAGTCTGGATGAACCATCACAATTCACAATCGTAGCCGTTTTCCAGTGCTTTATTCTCTTTCCAATCTCCGTTTCGATTCCGTGTTCCGTATTTACCAATCATCTGAAAAACCGGTTATTTACGGAACACAGTTCCTGAAAATAACTGTCAACAGTGTCACCAGATCGGCCGATAGATTGCTAGATTTCAGTTTCTGATACAGTTGAAAATGAAAGTTAATGAGATTTGATTGGTTGCTGATGGCGAGAGGCGGAATATAAAATTTTTTATTTTGACGCTCAGAATCAACTTATTAGGTCGTCGGTTGCAAATTACAAGTGAGGATAGATTTACTGCTTATGCCATACTTATTTTTACTGATTTTTGCTGACTTAACTTTCAAAATCCTTAACTGATTAAATAGAATAAGAACTGAAATTATTAAGTTGTAAGTTGCAGAGAATGCCGATTTTCGCATATATGTTTTGTTTAGTTTCAACAATGCGTTCCAGTGTATATATTTTAAAAACTGAACGGTAGTATGTAGCTCTACTTTTTAGCGTGTTCGAAATTATCGTCACTGGACAAAGGCTTATCAGATCTGGTTGTGGCTAAAAGTGGGACAATTGCGTCCGTTCTAAGAGATGTTAAACATTTGAAAGCAATTCATTTTTCTAGTTTTTAGACAAACTTATTATTAAGGTACTTTTAGAATACTTCTAGGTTCCCTTAGAAAGTGGCGGCATCGCAGTCATGGTTTGCACGTCCCTACACATATGTACGGTACAGGCCTGGTTACTTATATGGCTTACCCTATCGACTCGTGTTTAGAACACGTATGTATTTCCGATGACAATACAATATTTTTACGTCCAAAAAATGTATTACCATCAGTAATTTTAACCGAATTTGAAACGCAGGTAGAATTTGTAATGTTGATCACGTAGGTGAAGTATTTTTGTCGGCCATGCTTCGTTCCGGTTTATCTGTCATTAAATTTCACAATCCTGTACTCACAGTTGTTAATTTTCTTATCAAACTTCATCCTGTTGTAAAGATTGCAATCGGTTAAATGCACAAGTGAAATATCGAAATACCACATATTTTTTAATTTATAACATTATTTCATTGACAAATCACTTAAATAAAATCGTATCTGTCAATTTCTAAAATCGTCATTTTCGCCAATCGGTGGCAAGCCGTCAGTTTTGGTTTTTGACGGAATTCAGACAACACTTAACCTATAAAATTCTACATTTTTAGTCGTCAAAATGAATACATACCGTATTTTTGTTCTCTTCTATTCCGATTTTCGGATTTAAAATAAAATGTTTCTCTTGTTTATAAGCAAAATTTTAGGACTGTCACCAGTGTCACCGCTTCAAATAAAATCCAGCGTTCAAGCATGTAAAATAGGCGCTTTACCTCTCCACTAAAGCGCTGCAGCGCTGTAATCGGAATATGGCCGTTCAGTACATGCGCTTGATGAAAGCGCTGCAGTTTCCTGAATGCGCCCAATTGCTACTTTAAAAAAAGTAAGCGTTAATTATTTTATTATATTATATTTTGTTATATAGAATGACCGTTACCAACCAGGTTATCTCCAGATTTGAGTCCGGAGTGTGGTGGGACTTGATGGACCGGTATCAGATTATGCGGCGGAGTGAGATAGCACGTAGGCTTCATTATTAAACACGTTAACACAAAAATTTTAGTATTATAGCTTTACCGGTGATGCCTCCGCACTATCGCGCTCCGGTACCGATCCACCTCAGATGCAACAGTGCTCCGGCCCTCAACCTGGAGCTTACCTGTAACGTTCCCACTATGTAATAAAATATATGCAGTAAAATGTATCAAAACCAGTATTTTATAAAATTCTTCAAATTTATAATTAATTAATCACCATCTAGTTTTTTTTCAAAGTTGGGCGTCACTTAAGTCACTTAGCAAAAGTGAGCATACAAGTGGCCTTAAATGATCGGATCACTTTCATAAATGGCCCGTTATTTACGTATAAATGACCGGTTTTTATTTAACAAATCATCTTTGTTTAGTATCAATTGAAAGCTTACGATAAAGATAACATTTTAGGCATACTTTCGAACGATTTTAAAAATGACCGTGTAAATGAACATTAGGGATACTTGTCAAAGGTGACTAATAAATAAATTGCCATTTGCCAACATTACTGTTTTTTAAGGAATAATTATAACCAATATGGAACGCAAAAGCAAGAAAAATTCCCTATTGAAAATAACAGTTTACAAATAAAGTTTTTTAAAATGATTTTTAAGTGAAATAACGTTATAAATTGAAAAATATATAGTATTTCGGTATTTCAGTTATGTATTTAATCGATTTACTATATATATTACTAGATGAAGTACAAAAGAAGATGAAAACTGTGAGTACAAGATTGTGAACTTTAATGTTTGATAATTCGGAAATGAAAAGAGGGCGAGAAACATGGAGGTAATTATGCAGTGGAGCGTCACTTGACCTTTATGAGCAATTTTTGTTACAGTTGATTTTGGGGTTATGTTAGCAAATCCGAAGTCATATTTTTTCGGCGGCGTTTTGTTTCCTTTGTAAAGAGTATGCCTATACCGACATTTTAAAAGTTTCGTGGGAGTCCAGACCCCTAGGACCCCCCTCCCGGCTACGTGTCTGCTAACCCAATACCGATCCACCTAGTGCCTCAGCGCTGCTACGCGCTGGCGCCAGATTATCTGCTAACATGATACTGATCCACCTATGTGGATCCACCACCAGTAAAAAACACAAATTAAAAAAAAATTCTTACTATAGTAGTAATTGACAGCTACAAATTTATTGTTGTGATGTTTGAGTAATAATATGTTATAAATTGGAATGTAATGTATTGTGTGTAATTTTGGTATTTTAGTTGTGTTTTCAATCGTTCTCTTATAAAAATTACGGAAGTAAACAGAAAAGAAGGTGAAAAACTGTGTGTATAAGATAGATAACTTTGATGGCGTTTCTCAGAAACGGAACGTTACCAAAAAAATGTGACTTCGGATTCGTTATCATAGAAGAATCCATTAGTGAATTAAAAATCGTTCAATTTAGCGAGCTAGCACTGTACTGCATTATTAACAAAATTGACTTTAGACGTGATGAGTGCCCCAAATTCTAATTCTATGACGAATTTCATTAAAATCGTCAATGCTAGGCAAAAGTGAATATTTACGCTCTTTTTAAGTGAGATTGCTATCTAGAATCTATGTAATAAACTGAAATAATTTTAATATTTATTAAAGTTTAAGCAACAGCATGTACGTGCAAGCAAAAATACCTCAGTGAAGACCTCATATTTTAAAGTTGTTACAGCCGAAACTTGAAACTGGTTATTTTCAGTTTTTCTTAGAGGAATTGGACTTCCGCTCGAATCACCGAGCTAAACACACGTGCCCGGTATGGCTGCCTAACGGCGCCGGCGGGACAGAAGTGTAGTTTTCCGTGGTGTTTCGAGGGGCAGTCCAACAACCGTTGTGGATACATCACTGGAAGAAGATCCTACATAACGGGTCAATCGCTGTGAGGCGGAGAGTCCTAAGGGATATGGGAATTGTAATTTCTTCCTCTGCTTATCTAATAAGTCCAAAGGCCGTGCGGTGACCAGAAAATTCCACGAGAGTGCGCAAGTCTGGCGCCGCTTTGAAAGAAAAAGAGTTACTCTTTGATAGCAGAAACAACGTGCCTTTTCAAAGATAAAAAATAATAGTACCCTTCAAAAAATCTACAAAGAGCTCTTTGCTCGTCAACCCGTGGTCGTTCCCTATTAGGCTGGAGAATGGTGTGAAAGCAAAAAAGTGGCAGCCGACTTTATATTGAAAGAAAGAGAGGAATTGTCAATATTGTCATTTGGTTTGTTGTGTTCTTTTTTGTTGGTCAACAAAAGTCGAACGTTGTGATTGATTTAAAATATAAATCAAATAAACCTAACTCTAAGTACAGTAGTGATAAAGGTATTTAATTTTATAGCATTCGGTGCAGAAACAGAAAAAAAATTGTTAAACTACAAATACTTGAAAAACATGAATAACGAATATGCGTCTAGACTTCTACCTCCAGCAAAGGAAACAACTAGGGCAGCCTGTAAGAAATGTGGATATGCAGGTCATTTAACATATCAATGTAGAAATTTTCTAAAGATCGATCCAAACAGAGAAATAGTTTTGGATGTGAGTAGTACAAGTAGTGATTCTGATTTGAACTATGTTACTCCACTAACAGAGCTTCGAAAAGAGGAACTTAAAGAAAAATTGAAAAAACAGAAAAAGAACAAAAAGCATAAGAAATCATCAAAAAAGCAGAAGAGAAATTATTCATCAAGTGAGGACTCCAGATCTGACTCTGAAAGTGAATATGATCGCCATAAAAAGAAAACTAAACACAAGGGTTCCGACCATGGAGTCAAGAGAAAGGAGAAAAATAAGAAAAATAAACACAGAAAAAGCAAGAAAAGAAAACAGTCTTCTGGTGATGATAGTTCTAATTAATTTTTAGGTGCCCACTTGATAAATGAATTTAAATTTTTAACACTTTTCAGTCATATTTCTTCATCTTAATATTTTGTTATATTATATTTTAGTGTAATTAAAGTAAAAATATATATTTACGGCCTAGTACTGAATTCCCTTCTAAATTCTTTCAAAGAGTGCATGAGGAAATGTTTGCAATCAATCTAATCATAACTAATAAATATTCTCAATTATATCACAAATTTATTGATTCGATTTTAAAAAAATTACTTGAAATACCCATATTTTAAGATGTGAAAAGTATTTTACTGGTTAATCAATGACAGGCTACAATCACATGCATAAGCATTTGTTGTGTAGTGAAGGACTCTTAGAAGTCCTATGTGAATTCGTAAGAGAATCTTTAATAAATCGGAATACTGTAGTATTATATTTTTTATCTTTGATGATTAAAACTGTTTTGCCGGCAAGTGCTGAATGTTTATTTTGCTTATTGTTTCATGTGTTATTTGTTGATCCTGCAACATTCTAGCACACAATTCGATAACATGAACTTCTGCTTGAGATATTGAGGTGTTATTGCCCAGGAGTAATGACAGAGCAACTTTGGGCCTTACCCCATAGATTCCACACCCTTATTGGTTTTGGAGCCGTCTGTCGTCTGTGAATAGGCACAGTTCTCCTTTCAGTAGATCAGATTTATTCTGATCCCACTTCTCTCTCGCTGGGAAGATCACGGAGTAGGATTGATGGGCACTAACAGTTTTTGGTAGCAGATCCAATGGCATTCCCAACATGTAATGGTTTTTCACAACTTTCAGCATGTTCGATGATTCCATGTGACTCTTGCTGTCCACCATGCTGCTGGTGACATGGTGGAGTCTGTATATTGTTCTCATTGTTTTTCCTTCCACAAATAGGTGGAGTGGTGGAAGTTTTAAAAGGAGTTCCATGGCTGCTGTTGGGGTGGAGTGGATCACTACTGTAATCGACAAGCAAGCCTGTCTCTGCAGTCCACTCAGTTGGGCTTGGGTATCACTTTGTTGTCCCTTGCTCCACCAGGCTACAGAACCATAATCTATCATCGGGCTTATGTCCGTTAGGACAGCCAATATAGCTGTTTTGGTCTAATACTCCATAACCTGGAATTCTATTGGATAATTTAAGATTTCCTAAAATAGTTTTATTGTGTGAACATTGGCTTAATATAGATGAACCGGTTTTTTTGACAAACTATGTTTTAGTTGATAAGTATTGTAGATCGAATTTTAAAAACGGAGGTACTTTAATATGTATACATAATCGTTTCTTAAAAGAAAATAACTTCATAAAAATTAATAAATTTGACAACCATTTAGAGGAGAAAACATTTGAATTTTCATTAGTGTATTGTACAAATTTAAATTTATATGTTTTGTGCTTGTACAGAGCCCCATCAAGTGAACTAAGAAATTTCTTCGCTAAGCTTGAAACCATCCTATTAGCGTTTCCAATTAATTCAAATATCATGTGTGGAGATTTAAATATACATTTTTTAAATGCTCAAGATATAAATACTCAGACTTTAAGTGGTCTGCTCAACACATTCAATCTGCAAATGTTTGTCGATGGTCCAACTAGAGTAACTTTGCAATCAGCAACTCTACTAGATTATATGTGTTGTAATTTATTTGCTAAAGACGTAGAATGTAAAATAGTAAATTCAGGAATTTCAGATCATGAAGCACTTCTTTGTAGATTTAAAATTTGTACACGTAGGAATAGGGTCAGAAAAACTGTAAGAATGGGCAGACTGTATACAAGAGCAAATTACAAAAGGTTCACACAATGTTGTAATGAGATTCCTTGGAATGACATTTTATCAGCAGTAAATCCCCTAGATAATTTTCACAAAAATTACATAGTTTTAATTTATCGTTTCCATTTAGAAAATTAAGGATGCATCAAAAAAATCCTTGGGTTACTAAGGGATTAAGGGTTTCAGGCAAAAATATGGGAGCTTTACACCATTTAATATTTTATCAACTGTCCTTTTCTCATTTCAATGTCTACAGATCCATTTATAGGTGAACAATAAAGGTAGCTAAACAAATTTATTTGTTTGTAAATTGGCAAACTTCCATAATGTACAAAAAGAAGCTTGGAAAGCAGTTAATGAACTGAGAGGTAAATGTACTAATAATTCTCATAACGTCGGATCTAATTTATCAGCCAATCAACTTAATGAGTTATTGTTCCGTGGCTGCACACATGGTGAGTAAAATTCCAGAAAACAGAGATTTTAGAGTATATCTAAATGGAACAAACATCTTTGAATTGTTTTTCCTGGCCCCCACAAATACAAATGAACTTAAAGAAGTACCTATCTGATATAAAAAAAGTCAAGGGCGTCAGGATGTGATAATATATCAATAAAAATATTTAAAAAACTGCCAAATGATGTAATGTTTGTTTTAGCTAGATGGCTTCGTACTAAGACCATACAATTTTACTTAGCAGCTAATAATTCTGACTATGACATTGTCGTCTTGACGGAAACTTGGCTCTCTAATGATATATCAGACTCTGAACTTTTTTCCTTGTGCCATCAAGTATTTCGCTGTGATAGAGATTATGAAAGTATGAATTTTCAAAGAGGTCGAGGCACATTAAATAGCGGTCGACTCAAAAGTGTCTGCAAAACTGCTGAATGGAAGCTCCAACAACCTTTATGAAGATCTGTGGGTATCTCTCAAATTAGACTGTGAAACCTTGACTGACGCATACCTAAATCAAATGTCAATCCCATGCAAAGACCCTCTGATCAGGACTTTAGTTTAATGAACTTACTTTTATACAAATCGGGACATTATAGGTAAATTTTAAAAAAAAGGTTTGAAATTTATGATCACATGACAGTTGAAGTAATAAAAGCTTTAAAAAATATCTTTCTGATTCCACTCGCTAAATGAATTTAAGTATTTGGGTATTTTCCCTACAGTGTTGAAAAAAGCTGTAGTTACTCCGGTTTTGAAAAATGTTAAAAATTTCCAGTCAACCATATTAAAAATCTTTGAAAAGGCTATGGCAAGCCAAATTTTCTTTTTGAGAGCAGGAATATCTTAAGTAAATGCTCGATTCAGTTTTAGACAGGGCAAAAACACAACTAATAACAAAGCTGTGAGAATTATCAGTGTTTTTCAGCTTTGTTTTGTGACCTAATTAAGGCTTTTGATTGCCTCATGCATAGTCTCTTACTACAAAAGCATAACGTTTACAAATTCTAACTAAATACTACCTTCAGGATGGCTCCTAGGTTGTGAGAGTGAATGGGGTGTCATCTACATCTAATAAGTAAATATTGAAGCCCCTCAAGGATCAGTTCTAATACCAATACTTTTCTTAATTTCTATAAATGACATTCCCATTTCCAACTTTGGAGAAAGATATGTGCTATTTGCGGATGACAGGACAATGTATGCAGGAGAGACTGAACAGGTGGCAAATGACAATAATGGCAGCACGGATGGATGTCAATGATGGTGTTAGGTAAAGGGACTCTTATTAAACAAATACGAGACACGTATATGATGACTTAGAAACACTAGTGATATCATATACACAATACACTAGAGTGGAGTGTGTCTTAAGTTTGTGAGAGTCTGTTTGGACTGCAAACTAAAGTGGGATGTGCATATAGAGAGTGTTTATAGGAGACTTGGCAATAGTGTTTTAAGTAATACGAAATTTTGAGTGACTGTGTCTCCAGAGATATGTTGAGGACAACAGGGTTTTAGCTGTTTCAAAGTATAATGACTTATATAGGTTTATTGCTTGCTCAGAATTTTCGGACTACAGAGAATGAAGGCACTGTGAATCATGAATAAACTTGGATACAGGTAGGGCTGTAGAGGTGTGCCTTTACTGAACTTAGAATCCTGACTTCCATCAGTCTTTATTCTTGAAAATTTTCTCTGTCAAACAGAACAAAGGCCAGTTCACAATGCATGGAGAGATTCACTGGAGTTCAGGGTGTGAAGCTGTGTATATACTGCTGTATTTCAGCACTAATAAATTTTAGATTTTGATTATGAATTATTTTAACTATTTTTACATGTCTTGCTAAAAATTAATGAAAATATTGAAATTTATAAATGGACGAACTTAAGTTCAGTAAGTTCTTCATTAAGATAAGTACCTAATAGCATCTCATGGAATGGAAATACGGACAACGAATACCAACATTTGTCAGTAGACACTACACAGGTAGTTTATTGGCAGTTTAAGGCATTTTTTATTAGTTTTTTCAAGAAAATATTTAATTTGATTGAAATGTGTAATTACAGATTACATTTTAAGTAACTTAGTCAGGGACGTAGACAGGGGGGACCGCGGCCCTCCTAGCATCTTTTTGATATTAAATTATCCGATCATGAATATTACATTTTCCATCCATAAGCCAAATAACTAAACTAGCAACATTCCCTTAGTACGAGCTATGTGGGAATTATAGAATCATGAACCTAATCCCATCCTAGCCTTGTTAAAGATTCAATAACAGAGAAGTAATACTAAAATCCAGAAAACTAACCATTAATAGGTGACAAAACATTTTCTGAAACAGTACCATGTAGAAACAGGGAGGCGTAAGAGAAACAAAACATTATTTTTTTACAGGACTGTTTCGCCCCTTAGTTTCTTTGTAAATTGAGGAAAAAATGTTTTTATTTAAATTTAAATTGCAAAAACATAAATTAAATTTCACGTTTTAGTTTTTTAAGAAACCTAACCGTTATTGAAATTAAAAAAAATGTTATTAAGTAGGGTGACCAGAAATTTTTAAAACGAAAAAGGGTACATGTTAACGCTATATCATATTGAAAAATACCGACCCCGGTCTATTTATCACACACAAAAGTTGGTAGCCAGACACGTGATCGTCTCCCCTTTACAAACCTATTTTGGACTATCCTCTCACATTGTGTTGTTTTTGTAGCTCCCAGTTTCTTTTAGAGTTTGAAGTCACAAGACGTTACTCTAGTTTTCTTTTATACCTATATTGTTTTTTTTTAACCTTAATTTTATTTTTAAACACCAAATATATATATATATATATATATATATATATATATATATATATATATATATATATACAGGGTGATTCATGAGGAAATGTCAATACTTCAGGTACATATTCAGGACCAAAAAATCCGCAAGGCCTTAGTTCTCGAGATACAGGGTGTTAAAGTTTTTATTTAATTTTCCTATTTTTTAAATAAAATCTATGATAATGTAAATAATGGAGTGGAAATTGATATACGGTAGTTTTTTGGTATGACAAATTCGAATCTAATATTAGTATTGCTCTTACTTGTAGGGGGTGCCACCTACATGTCTTTCTACTCCTTCGAACAATTACAACTTTTTGGTACAGTCTTGTATTACATTTTTGAGTAAAACAAATTATTCCTTTGCCATTTCTACGTCAAAAAGGTATACCTGTTAAAAGTGGATACGAGCAACCGTTTTCGAGATATTTGGATTAAAAACAATTTCGGCGCATGTAATTTTTTATCGCAAAATTTTAAAAGTTTGTTATTTTGTCCAAATTTAAACGCATCTTGGCACAAAAGATTTGAAATGAAAGACTAACACATTTTTTTGAGGTGTGTATTCAGTGCCTCAGGCATAAACTAAACAAAAGGTATTTAATTTTTATTAAAATTGTTATTATTAAGTTGTTTTTAATAAAATCTAGGTTACGTTTTATAATTTTCAAAAATTCCACCATTTGCAAAAAATCTTTATTATTTTGTGAATTAGATACTTATTGTCACGTTTATAATCACCTCGAAAAATGAAGCATTTTTGCAATTTAAATATATATCCCTGCATTGTTCTATCGCACCATTTTTATTTCTGCAAAATTCGTCCATTTATAGATAACGTCAGAAAAATTTCCCCTAGCTCTTAGACTATTGTTTCTATTTAAGTCTGGCAAGTTGACGAGGCCCAAGAGACATCCTGTATATTGAAAAATAGGGGGAAGGGGTTAATTGTAAAATAGTCGGGTAACTTATTAGTTGCATTATGTTTGAAATAAGGCTAAGAATCACTTAACAAGAATTGGTCTAATGGTGGTTGTGAAGTGCACTTTAGATTTCTAGTAAGTTTCTAACTTTTTTGTTTTGCTGGTTCTTTTTTTTTGAGAACTTTTTATTTATAATATAATACTAATAATAGCTATGGTAAGCCGAAAAAGTCTGCCTTCAGGAGCAATATGCTGTGTACAGGCGTTTTTCAAAACAGTAAATTTACATCTTTAAGAGAAAAAAATAAATTAAACCAAGTATTAAAACTTGTCCTAAGATATATACTAAAATTTTAAAATATTGTTTTTATTTTTTAGGGTTTTTAGGTTAAGGATGTTGCATCACTCATGTATGTTCTACACTTTTCTAATTTCTTACTTTAACAATTTGATTTATACTTTGCCTATTTGATAAAATACTTAATTTATATTTTCTTTTTAGAGAATAAGTTTTATTGGAACAAAACTTTTTTTAGTTCTGTTAATTAAATTTATTGTTTGGCGTGTGTTGTAAATTTGTTTTAGTTTGATTTATTTTTAATATAGTGTCGTAAGTATATGGCATACTATCGGGAGCGTATTGAGCAGGTGAAAATAACCCTAGAAATCCTAAAGTGCCTCTGAAAGGAGATACAGTCAAGAACTTGCCACCACACTCTATACAAAATGTTGACAAGTATCATTTTACAGCGCTGAAAACTATAGTTTTAGCAAGGTACTTTGCATTAGCCATTTTCCAAAATACTCGGGTTTTTGTATAAGACGACATTTACATGAATTGAAAGCTTTTTTGAAATAATGAAATGGAACAACTGCCTCATAACTTAACTTATTTTCTTTTTACACACTTTCTAAACCATACACATTCACAGATATTTGATTTAACATATGAAAATATTTTGTCTTTTAATTTAACTGGGAACTCGATTCCTTTAAAATTAAGAAGATTAAAACATTTGAATATGGACCTGTTCTATTAATATTAATTTTAACGGGAAATAAGGCACTTATAATACTCCATCCAAAACAGTATTGATCATTATTTTGTACATTTATGACAGCATGCTTACTTGCGCTTTCTTTAGGCCAGGGAATACGTGAAGATGGATTATATTTGTTTACGTTGGTCTCCAATTCTAATATTCTTTCCAAAGCCCAACCGGAACCATTTTCCACAAATATTACTTCTTTTTCTTTGATTTCAGCTAAAAATTCGTTATTAAAATATATTAACCAGATCTGTAGATAAGGTTATTTTATTTTATTGTTCCATTGAACCGTTTAACTTCAACGGATCTATGTTCAACTACTTGACTTGAAATTAGTCTCATAAACAACAACTTCATTAAAAAACTTAATGATGTCTATATACTTTTGAGATGGAAGCAACATATCCAATTTTTGGTTGAGTGTTATATGTCTTACATTTTCACCTCTGTTTTCAAGCACTTCACTTTTATGTTAAGTTGTTTTTAAGTGTGAATTAAGTTTCTTTTTGATGTATACCATGTGTCACAATCCTTACAACGTCATAACACAAATTTAGTAGCTTCGTTTCTCCATTAACAGAACATGATGGTCTATATAGACATAATTTTCTTTTATATCTATACAAAGTTGATGTTTGTGTACGATCACTACATGAAATATAGTGGGTTCTTATTGCAGGGTTTATGCCAATTTTATCGTTTGTTTTTAAATATAAAGGGATCAAGCCTGGTATATGTATAATCAGCAAGAAGAAACCCATGTATTTAAATAATAATATTCCTACTCTCCCATTTAAAATAATTTATTAACTTTTCGATTGTATTTTGTTTGTGTTTTTTTGTGAACTCTAACGATTCCGATAAAACCCATAAACTTTGGTTATTTTTGGTTCATAATAATTAATTATTGCAACCCTTTGACTTTTGAGAAATCTTGTCACTTTATTTAAATATTATATATTAAAGTACTTTAATATATAATACTCGATATTTTATTGTAAATTTTCTTGTTTTTAGTATTAAAGATATTTTAAAGTTTTTATTAACTGGAAAATACTAGGCTAATTACTGTGTGTTATAATATGGACATAGATTTCAAGTAAACAAATTCACTTAATATTGTCCGTGTAGAAAACTCGCTTTCTATAAAGTTTAAAATGCAGACAAGAACGCATGAATGTCTCAAAAGGGGACAGAGTAGGTAAAATTCTTTAAATTCCATTCCCACGATTACGTGACTTTGGCAATAAGGGTGAGGTACACCTCACGACGGGTGAATGGATGCAAAGGGGGATTAGCCTATAAAAGCATCCAAAACTTCTAACTTGGCATTGTCTATATTTTTTTTTAAAGGTAAAGGTTGTTACGCTGCCAATTTGTTCATAGATTTTGAAGAGGAAAAATAATAAAATAACGAAAGGGGAGGGCTAGATATAAATTAGATTATAAATTGTTTTAATTGTCGAATTATTGGGTATGGTCAGTGTATCTTAATCCTGTGACGCCGATAAGAACGGTGCCCGGTGGTTTAGATACAGTGAAAGGTAGTCCAATGATTTGTCTTATCCAACACACTTTCAGTTGTATGGGTGTTGACGCCGAGAGGTCTGTGTTACGGCACGTGACAGCTATAGAAAGCTGACAGCGTCCCGGCACAACCTCATATCACTTCAGAGAAGTCGCTGCTACGGCACGTGACAGCTATAAAAAGGCTGACATCATCCGGCTCGACTTCATTGTACTCTGTAGTGTCCGGTGCCCATCGGTACAAGATTTCACTTCTAAGTTGGGATAATGGCAAAGGAACCTAAGACAAACATTTTAGTTTTGCGGGGCGATTATATAAAAAAAATAAAGAATAAGATAAACTGTTTTCTGTAACGTTGGGCAAAAAAAATTAAACTATGATTTAGGTGGAGCCTAAATTTTCCTCTTTAAAAAGCTTGAGCATTAGAGCACGCTTTGTGGGTATTGATTCTCTATATTTTCTTTTAAAAGTTAAGGAAAAACGGTGAACAGTTAAGTCCGTCTCAGACGCTTCAAGGCAGCATGAAAAATAATAGAAACTTAAAAATGAGTACTAGATCAAAATCACAATCGGGAGAGAGAAAACTGGTAAACAAAAATACCCAGGTGAGAATTTAAATAAAGGGGGAAATTTGCCAAGATAATTAATTTTTTGACAGTCTAAGAGCCACGCGGACGGCTCTTTAAACATCTAGTTGCATCAAAACAAAGTCACTTGCTCCTCAGAAAAATCTAACAGTATTCCGAACATCTGTTTAGTTCACTTTCTTTTACTATAGGGTGGAAGGTTTTAGCAGCCACCTGTTTGTGTTGATACACATTGATTGTTACATAAAGACTGTAAATTTGGGTCAGTAGGTCCAAATCAGATGGTAGTTTAAAATTAAAAATGAGCTAAATATTATAAGTTATATTAGGAGACAAGATATGGACAACTATTTAATAACCAAGGATGTTTGGCAGTAGGTGTTAGCCTTGGTGCTCTCTGCTGGACAGTTGTCTTCCAACTTCCAAGTGGTTTTAAATTATAAAGTACCATAACTTTAGGCCCTTTTATAACAAGCGTAGTAAGTGACAGGTGACATATACGAGGCATGTTTTTTAAGTAAGTACCGTTTTGCGATTCCGCCGCCGCAGCGCTACGGTCGGCGTTCCGCGCATGCGCGCTGGTTACCTACCTCTCTTGTCTACGCACAGACGCCATTACAGTCTGATTCTTCATTGTATACGTTGTTTATTGAGTGTTTAAGATGCCTCCGACAATCGTGAGTCCCGCCGATTGTGAAGTACGTGCTGTTATACGATTTCTTAGTGCTAAAGGCGTAAAACCGATCGATATTCATCGTGAGATCTGTGAAGTTTACGGACAAAACATTATGAGTGATGGAATGGTAAGGAAATGGGTGAGAGCATTTAAAGATGGCCGCACAAATGTGCATGATGAAGAACGGAGTGGGCGTCCTTCGATCGTTAATGAAGATTTGGTGCAGAAAGTGGACGAAAAGGTGAAAGAGAACAGACGCTTTACAATTTCATTATTGTTCGACTACTTTCCTCAATGTTCTCGTAGTGTTTTGTATCGCATTGTGACCGAGAACTTGAATTACCGGAAATTGTGTTCACGTTGGGTTCCGAAAATGTTGACGGATTTGCACAAAACCCAACGTTTAGGCAGTGCATTGACTTTCCTTGAGCGGTACCACAATGAAGGTGAAGTTCTTGCACTTGAAGAAACACCTGGGCGGTAAGCGTCTTCAAGACGATAACGAAGTCAAAACAGTTGTGACACAGTGGTTAACCAGTCAGGCGGCAGAATTTTATGAGGAGGGTATTCAAAAACTGGTGCCACGTTATGACAAGTGCCTCAATATTCACGGAAATTATGTAGAAAAGTAGATTAAGGTACAGGCTTTCATGTAAAAATAAAATTATTGCGATATCTTTGCACGTTTTTTTTAAATTCCAAAACGGTACTTACTTAAAAAACATGCCTCGTATATATGTATATATATATATATATATATATATATATATATATATATATATATATATATATATATTATATATATATATATATATATATATATATATATATATATATATATATATATATATATATATATATATATATATATATATATATATATATATATATATATATATATATATATATATATATATATATATATATATATATATATATATATATATATATATATATATATATATATATATATATATATATATATATATATATATATATATATATATATATATATATATATATATATATATATATATATATATATATATATATATATATATATATATATATATATATATATATATATATATATATATATATATATATATATATATATATATATATATATATATATATATATATATATATATATATATATATATATATATATATATATATATATATATATATATATATATATATATATATATATATATATATATATATATATATATATATATATATATATATATATATATATATATATATATATATATATATATATATATATATATATATATATATATATATATATATATATATATATATATATATATATATATATATATATATATATATATATATATATATATATATATATATATATATATATATATATATATATATATATATATATATATATATATATATATATATATATACATATATATACGCTGGATTGGTCGGGGTGGACCTCACTTATGGCCTGCTCGGTCTCCGGACTTAAACCCTTTAGATTATTTTCTATGGGGTCATCTAAAGTCATTAGTTTATGTCAGACCAGTGGAAAATGTGGACGATTTAAGAAATCGTATAATTGCAGGTTGCAATGCGATAAGGAATACCCCTGCCATATTTGAAAGAGTTCGTCAGTCAATGAGGCGAAGACTAGATTCATGTATCCTAGCAGATGGTGGTCATTTTCAACAATTTTTGTGAAGTAATACGAAAATTAAATTAATGAATATTTCGATAATAAAATAGTTTGTATTATTCTTGTTTTTCGAAAAGCATTTCTATCACCCTCTGTTTTCGACACTAAGGACTGTCCAAAAAAATATCAAACGACAAAATACTTACTGCTTACCTATGTATTCTTAAAGGGGTAAATAACGGCGTCGACGGAATAAATTGCAATTTTCTCAAAAACTAATAGCCTAATCAATGTGAACCAGAAGTACTATCTTTTTTACGTACAAAATATTCAAAGATCTAATTCTAAAATCAAAATGTCAAAAATAAATTACTATCAAAAAATTGGGTTGTTTTTAACCCTAACCAATTCAATATGATAAGCCTCTGATAAAATTATCAAAGTTTTAGAGCTCAGAATCTAATTTGGCGTCAAAAGTTTATGCAGTATCCCAAATTTCAATATTTCACGGTGAGCGGTTTCAATAATTTTGAGGAAAACCCGTCTTTAGGGTGCCAATGCATCACTGTAGAAAATTCCGATTTTCTCGAAAACTACTATCCCTATTGATATGAACTAAGAGTACCTTTTTTACGTAAAAAACCTCCAGGTATCATATCATGATATCAGAATGTAAAGTAAGCATGTCAAAAAAATGGGGTTGTTTTTACCCCCAACCCCCCCGGTGTGGTACACCCCTGATTAAAATTTTGATACTCTGAGCTCAAATTCTGATTCAGCATTCAAAGTTTGTACGATGTACCAACTTTCATAATTTTTGTATGAACGGTTTCGGAAATATGGAGGAAAAACCGTCTTCAGGGTGCCCCATTTGAAGGGGCGTAGCTCCCTTAGGAAGCATTTTTGACAAATGTTTATAATAACTTTTTTTCATAAAAATACCTCAGGAATCACCCTACGAATTTTTTACAAATGTTTAGGAAACACCCTGTATATATATATATATATATATATATATATATATATATATATATATATATATATATATATATATATGAAGACTACAGGGGAAGAACGATCTAAGATCAAAATTTTAAAATATCAGATTTTGCATCATTTCGACGCCTTTTCCCTTGTACTTTTAGAGGCCATATAATATTGATCGGAATACCGATCCTAGTCCCCTAAAATCAGCGATAAAAATATGGTATACTTTGGAATAACGATCTAAGTCCCCGCGACTTTTGGGAACAACGATCCAAGTCCAATACGTGCCCACTGAAAACGTTTGAAATTCGTTTTGCATCTTAGTAAACAATCAGCCGTCGTAAGGAAATTACTGTTCGATGTGTTTTTTGTTAGATCGCTGGTAGAATGTCGGAAAAAAGTAGTAGTAGTGACAGTGATGTGCCTTTGAGTGTTTTGAAAACTAGTAAAAAAAAACAAAAACATGGACGTGTGAGTGATGCGGCAAAATGTATGAGAAACCATACGTACGAAACCGGTAAACCATGTGGATGTAAAAAATTTCGTTGTTTTGAGGTTATATCAGCTGAACAGAGGCAGAAAATTATACAACATTTTAATAAATTGGACAGCAGAAATACTCAAAACAATCATTTATGTGGATTAATCGGGCTTAAGAATATTCATAGAAGAAGACCAAGGCAAAATGAGATAACAGCAAGGCTTAGAGATCATTCGTATACGTATAAGGTAAGAATTAAGCAAAATGACGCTGTTATTAAAGAAACTGAGGTATGTCAAAAAGCTTTCGTATCGTTACACGGGATTACTAACCGCCGTATCATAACTTTGAAGGAATATTTAAAAAAACACGGGCATAGCCTTGCAGATATGAGAGCAAAGCATAAGGATCGCCCTCACAAGTTGAGTTCTAAGTTAATTGAAAATGTTCGTAACCACATAAAATCTTTTAAGGGTAGGAAGTCGCATTATAGCTTAAAAAAGTCTTCAAAAATCTATCTTCCTGAAGAGTTGAATGTAAAAAAGATGCACAGGATGTACGAGGATAAGTTCCCTAATGCATCAATCAGTTATGAATCATATAGACATATCTTCGTTAGGGATTTTAATATTAGTTTTGGTTTCCCTCGTTCCGATACATGTAGTTCATGTGACGAACACATGGTTAAGCTAAAGTCACTACAAGAGAGACTGAAGAATACATCCGAAAATGAGGTAAAGTTGGATTTACAAAATCAAATTATTCGATTGGAAAATGAAAATAAGTTACATAAACTTAAAGCAGCTACCTTTTACAACAGAAAGCGACATGCTAGAATACAATCAAGACAAAATGAGTCTATAGAAGCTATTACTATGGATTTTTCAAAAAATCTTCCCACCCCCAATATTACTACAAATGATGTATATTATAAGAGACAGCTTACTTTTGTTAGTTTTAATATTCATCAGTTATCAACCAATGAGGCCGTTTTTTATACATATCCTGAGATCATTGCCAAGAAGGGAGCAGATGAAGTTGCGTCTTTGCTTTATCATTTTTGTTATAATATTCTACCAGAGACTGTTACAATTTTGGAAATATTTTGTGACTCATGTGCCGGACAAAATAAAAATTACACCATAATTCGCTTCCTACATCATTTGGTGCATAATGAACGTAGATTTCATAAAGTAAAAATCACATTCCCAATTCGAGGGCATTCTTATCTAGAATGCTATAAAGACTTTCCTCTTATTAAACAGAAGACCAGAGTTGAAGTTCCATCTCAATGGATCGAGGTTTTTAAAAATGCTAGAGTTAAACCGAGTCCTTTTAAAGTCATTGAGTGTACAACAGAGTTTTTTCATGCATGGACAAAATTTTTAACACCTATGTATAAAAAAACTTGTCCATTTCCAACCAGGCCAATAAAAGAGCTAATAATAGATCATAATCATCCACGCATGTTAGAAACGAGAGAAAGTTACAATGGAGCTATGTCTACTTTCGTTGTCAGAGCTCTAAATCCTTGTCATAGGAAAGCTGAAACACCAGATAAACTCTACACAGGACTGATTCCTATTCCCAAAGTGAAGTATGACCAGCTGCAAGAACTTCGGAAGTTTGTGGATGAAACTTCACAAGAGTACTACATCAATTTGCCTTCTGCTGGGAACAATAACAATGCGAATGATGTAGATATGGTAAGCCATTATCAGTCAAACTAGTTCCTCCTTCCTCATGATTCCGCTATTTCTTTTACAGCACGAGTAACTTACCAGCCATACCAGTAACGGTGTCCATATTGCCCATGAATTTGATGAAAATATGGTAAGCGATTACGATAAACAATAATTCAGGTCATTCAGTAATTTCGGGTTTTGGTTACAGCTGTGTGTGGACTTGGATCGCTATTCGGTACAGTGGAAAAACAATGTTTTACGTTTTTTTTCCTAAAATTCTGTCTATTATTTTTTATAACTTGTAATAATAAAACATGTTGCCTATGTTTATGATTTTTTATTAAAAAAAATAGTACGTATCTTTTTAATTCATCTTACCTCTTTTAGAAGTCTTAAAACTTTTAAATTGATTTTTCTCGAAACTATGAAAATGTGACTTAGATCGTTCTTCCCCTGTAGTCTTCATATACATATATATATATATATATATATATACATATATACAGGGTGATTCATGAGGAAATGTCAATATTTCAGGTACATATTCAGGACCAAAAAATAAACATAAAAGTCTATATAAATAAGCGTCCGCAAGGCCTTAGTTCTGGAGATACAGGGTGTTAAAGTTTTTATTTAATTTTCCTATTTTTTAAATAAAATCTATGATAATGTAAATAATGGAGTGAAAATTGATATACGGTAGTTTTTTGGTATGACAAATTCGAATCTAATATTAGTATTGTTCTTACTTGTAGGGGGCGCCACCTACATGTCTTTCTACTCCTTCGAACAATTACAACTTTTTGGTACAGTCTTGTATTACATTTTTGAGTAAAACAAATTATTCCTTTGCCATTTCTACGTCAAAAAGGTATACCTGTTAAAAGTGGATACGAGCAACCGTTTTCGAGATATTTGGATTAAAAACAATTTCGGCGCATGTAATTTTTTATCGCAAAATTTTAAAAGTTTGTTATTTTGTCCAAATTTAAACGCATCTTGGCACAAAAGCTTTGAAATGAAAGACTAACTCATTTTTTTGAGGTGTGTATTCAGTGCCTCAGGCATAAACTAAACAAAAGGTATTTAATTTTTATTAAAATTGTTATTATTAAGTTGTTTTTAATAAAATCTAGGTTACGTTTTATAATTTTCAAAAATTCCACCATTTGCATCTAAGCACAGGTCAGCTCTATGGTGTATAGCTCGTGTTGCTCTGTGGATACATTCGGGCGCATTTCTTAGTGTTTGTGCTGCGTTTGTTATCCGATCCAATAATGCTTCTCTTGTATTTACTTTAGTGGAATATACCAGTCATTTGAACCATCCCCAAAGACAATAATCCAAAGGATTAAGGTCTGGCGATCTAGGTGGCCAATTAAACGGACCTCCCCGACCAATCCATCGGTTTGGAAAGTTTTGGCTTAAAAAATCTCTTACAAGTAAACTGTAGTGTGCAGGGGCTCCATCATGCTGCAAATACATGTTTTGTCTTACATTAAAGGGAACATCTTCTAATAGCTTTCTCAAGTGATTTTCAAGAAAGTTTAAATGTTTTTCTCCTGTAAGACTACCGTCGATTATAAATGGACCAATTAAATGACCATTTAACATTCCACACTACACATTAATGCTAAATTTATATTGGAAATTATGTTCTACTGTAGCGTGAGGATTTTCATAGGACTACCGGCGTTCATTGTGAAGATTATTTATACCATCACCCGTGAACTGTGCTTCATCAGTGAACAAAACATACCTATACAACCTTCGATCTTCATTAATCCAGTTACAGAATTGCATTCTCAACTCAAAATCACCCTCCTGCAAATGTTGAACCCGATGTAAATGAAATGGGTATAAACAATTAATGTGAAGATTTCTCCAAGCAGACGACTGTGTAATTTGATAAGTATCTGCAATCCGCCTAGTGTTTATGCTTGGATCATTTTCGACGGCATTGAGTATAGCCTCTTCTACTTCAACGTTGGGTCCCGATTCCCTTTCAGATACAATTTTCGCACTTGGAAACATCCCAGATTCTCCAGCAGTAGTGAAAACTTGTTGAAAAACTCTTCTATCTGGCACCCTTCTATCTGGAAAACGACGCTGGTACTCCGCGACTGCTTGAATTGTGACCCCATTGCAGAAGCCATAGACGAATATCATATCTGCATATTCACGATGCGAGAATATCACAGGCATAATGACGTATTTAGATCTAAAGTTTCTTAAATGATTATTGTCAGATAATAAAAGTTATGAACAGGAATTGACAGTGACAAAATTTGGTCTTATTATTAACTGACCTTACTATTGCTAAGTAATTATTATTAATTGACATTACTATTGCTAAGTAACAGGAAAAACGATAAGAACACCAACCAGCAGTTGTTCTGTCAGGCAAGGCACACTTCTATTTCTTTACAATACATGCATACTTTATGTGAATTTGATAAAAAAAATCACATGCGCCGAAACTGTTTTAAATCCAAATATCTCGAAAACGGTTGCTCGTATCCACTTTTAACAGGTATACCTTTTTGACGTAGAAATGGCAAGGGAATAATTTGTTTTGCTCAAAAATGTAATGTGTACCAAAAAGTTGTGATTGTTCGAAGAAGTAGAAAGACATGTAGGTGGCGCCCCCTACAAGTAAGAGCAATACTAATATTAGATTCGAATTTGTCATACCAAAAAACCCCCGTATATCAATTTTCACTCCATTATTTACATTATCATAGATTTTATTTAAAAAATAGGAAAGTTAAATAAAAACTTTAACACCCTGTATCTCGAGAACTAAGGCCTTGCGGACGCTTATTTATATAGACTTTTATGTTTATTTTTTGGTCCTGAATATGTACCTGAAATATTGACATTTCCTCATGAATCACCCTGTATATATATATAACAAACAAACAAACAAAACAAAAGTATGCTTTATTGCCGCAGAAAAATTTTACAATTTTATGGACAAAGCAAAATATACCTAAAAATAAGACATATCAAAACATTAATCGAAAATAATTTCGACAGGTCAGTGCTTTTTTTTTTAAAATGTAAATTATCAATTTACCAAATCGTAAAACACACGTTAGAATATAACATAACATTGCAAACAGTAAATGAATCATGATAACCTTATAAAAGTAAACAAACACACATGTACGAGGTGAATAATTTCGATGACATTGAAATCAAAATTGCAACTATGCGACCTTAAACTCTATGTTATTATAGTTATACAAATAATTGTGATGTTAAACAGAAGGTATATTGAACTAGTGTAGAATGTAGTATACAAAAAGAATTAAATTGTTTTTAATCCAATACCTAACAAAAATAATTAAGTTTTAAGTGAATGTTCGACAGTTCTTTTCCCTATATAATGATTTACAAAATTCTATGCTACGAGTTAGGACATGACTCACAAAAGATTTAAGTAAACAAGCGAGTTTAGTGACAATTTAAAGAGACTTACTCACTGAAAAAAAAAATCATTAACGCTGTAAAATGGTCTCTCAATGAGGTATGCTTTGGTGTTTTTTCGAAATTGTGCAAGCATAGGGATAGATTTTAAATGTACTGGCAGATTGTTGTAAAGTTTTATGGCGTTGTAAATAATTGATTTTTTTATTAATTCTGTGGAAGGAATGGGAAGATAAATATCATGCCTAGAGTTTCTGGTAGGGTATACATGTTGTGGCCTTTCTGGGAGGGTGTTTATATGTTTTCTCAGCAAACATACCGTTTCCAAAATAAATAATGCAGGAAGTGTTAATATTTCATGTTTTTTGAAATAGTATTGGCAGTGAGCTCTATTATTTAGACCAAACAAATAACGAATGGCTCTCTTTTGAAGCATAAAAATACTACGAAATTGCTCGGTGGTACAGCAGCCCCAAAAGGGAAGGCCATAGCGGAGGTGGGATTCAAATAAAGAGAAATAAGTAAGTCTGGCAGAAGGAACGTCTAGTTCTTTTGAAACTGATCGAATGGCGAGCAGGCGGTAGAAAGTTTTTTAGTTAAGGTGTCAATATGATTAGACCATTTTAGGTTGCTATTTATATTTAAACCCAGGAATTTAACCGACTCTACGTATTCAATATTGCTGTTATGTACCTGAAGTGGTTGTAAAGTTCCCTTATAAGATAACGCCACCGTTTTATCGACGTTAAAACAAAGCATATTGGAATCGGACCAAGCCTTAATTATAACCAAGTCTTTGGAGATACTAGAGTGTAAAGACGTTGTATCAAAATCACTCCATGTTATGCTTGTGTCATCAGCAAAAAGGGAGATTCTTCCATTAATTTTAAGGTTCGTGATATCATTAATGTATAACAAAAAAAGAATAGGTCCCAAGACTGAACCTTGAGGGACTCCACTTGTAATCAACTTACAATCAGAATCGGAACCATTAGCCCTTACAAGTTGTTGCCTTTTTCCAAGATAAGATTTGAACCAATTTAAAGAAGTACCACGAATTCCATAAAAATTTAGTTTGTTTATCAGAATTTCATGACTAACACAATCAAAGGCTTTCGCATAGTCACAAAAAACTGAGGCAGTTGGGTGGTTGTTATTGAGAGATAAGTAGACGCCTCTAAGCAACGTGAACATGGCGTCATTGGTGCACTTGTTGGGTAGAAATCCGAACTGCTCCGGGGATATTATCTGATGTTTCAGGAGAAATGGCATAAGACGGTTCTTCAGTAGCCTTTCGATGATTTTTGATAGCACTGGTAGTAGTGCAATTGGGCGATAATTGCAAGAGTTAGTTTTTTCGCCGCCTTTATGGAGTGGAATAATTATAGCTGTTTTAAGGCAATCAGGGAATACACCTTTTATAAAGGACTCATTTATTAATGTTGTAAGGGCCTCTATGACTGGGAGTGGCAAGTTCAGGAATATTCTAATTGATAGGCCATCAGTGCTACACGAAGATTTACTTTTGATATTATGTATTATCTTCAATAGTTCAGTGTTGCTAACGGGACTTAAGAAAAAGCTATCAGCTAAATTTTTTGAAGGAGGGAGAAACGAAAGAGGGTCCAAACTTGGCGAGATACTAGAGGTAACATTTTTGTTTACATTAATAAAATAATCATTTAGATCATTAGCCCCTGGCAAGATCTGAGTCACAGGGTTTGATTTGTTTCTGAGGTTATTGATGATGGACCAGGTTTCTTTTGAAACGTTATTAGAGTTTGTTAGACGTTTTCGGTAGAGTAATTTTTTTGCTGACTTAATAAGAGTAGTGTAGATCCTCCTATAATTAGAGATATAGTCGAGAATAAGAAAGGAGTCGGTGAATTTTTTTATATATGAGAGCGAGCGCATATTTTTAGCAGAAATTCGTATTCCTTTCGTGGTCCACGGTTTATGCCGCTTAGGTTTGATATTTTTAAGCGGGAAGGCCTTGTTAAAAGCACTTAAAGTTTTATTTAAAAAAGTTCTGAAGTTTGTGTTGACATTATCAGATTCAAAATTCCAATTGGTGTTAAAGCAAATATTATGAAATACTGAGAAATTTGCGGTCGAGAAAATTCTGCCCCGATGGCGAGATCTTGGTAAGGGCCTAATAGGTAAACTAAACCTGGAAATTACCGCCTCGTGATCGGAAAGACCTGAGTTATAGACCTGTGATTGCACCTCTGATGGAGAAAAATCAGACGCCATGTAATCGATGATAGAAGAAGAGTTTTTTGAAATTCTAGTTGGCGAGGATACATGCATTGAAAGACCGAAAGAGTCGAATATAGAAATTAGATATTTCTGGATGGCACAAACAGTAGCATAGTCAATATTAAAGTCCCCGCATAGAATTTTTTTACCTTTAATAGGTAGGCTGTCTAGCAAACTTACCAGGCTATTTAAAAATGATTGTACATCAGAGTTTGGTGATCTATAAATACAAATTACATAAAGATCAAGGTTTTGATTATATACTATAGAGAATTCAAAAGAGCTATCCGCTAACAAATGATCATATTTAGATACCGACATGAAATCTCCATTTAGGGATAGAATCAGTGTTTCCCCATGAGCTGAGTTTTTTCTGTCATATCTAGCTACTGTGGTATACCTCTCAATATAAAAGGGTTCGTTTAGATTCAGCCAGTGCTCAGTAATTGCAACAAGTTGGGGGAACTCCAATTCTTCCAGAAATAGGTACAACTCGTCAGTTTTATTTCTTAGAGAATCAATATTAATTAGAACCATATTAAGACTAGTAACAACAGGAAGTTTTGAGGAATCTAGTTCCTCAGGACACGTCGTGTTTTCTAAAAATTTTTTTTGGGAGAATTGCTGGTAAAATAGTTTTTATGGCATTCTCTGGTCCTCTGAAGATGAATCGATCTCTCCGAAGATATGTAGGATCCATAGGCTGCAAGATCCGCTTCCACTTCTGCTGCGTTAAATCCGTAAGCAGCATGAAAATCGAAATATATCTTATGTAGGGTTCTATAATCTATAGGAATGCCTTCAGAAGCCAAAAACAGCCTGGTGCTTGTATTTGTAAACCCTTCAAAGTGAATTGGCGCAGGTTGGTCGTGCAGGAAGGCGAGATATAACTTGAAGGCCTTTAAAATGGCTGGTTCTCTTAGTCTAGACATGAGGAAACGGTTATCAGAACTTTTTTCGGTTCGCGTAAGCTTCACTGTTGGGGGAGACATTGGATCAAAAATAGGTTCTTGGTCAGTAGGAGCTTTCTTGGAAAGACTGTAGCAGTTGTCGCTCAACAAGACATTTGCTTTGCAGGCAGCAATGGCCTCTTTGTCAGAAGATATTATAGTGCCCTTTTGAGAAATTGGAGAGGAGACAACCAGTGAACTGACGGAGCTCGAGTTGGTGGGCAGTTTTTTCGGTGTGGAGGGAGGTGGGAGGTTCGGTGTAGATTTTTCTGTAAGTTCGGATACAGCTGACCGTTTTATTACTACGCCATGTGGCCATAGATTGCTGTCTAAAAGCTTTTCAGCTGACTTTTTTGACTGAGTTCCAATTTTAAAATCAATATTTGAGATATGATTGATTAGGTGGTAGCATCGAATAAACTCTGTAGTCCCAAGCTTTTCCTTAATGTAGTGAACTATGTTGTTAGGCGTAAACCCTGCAGGAAGATTTCTTACGACTACATAGTGCCACCGTTGTGTATTATTACAAGCCAGCTTGCTGGAGCCTTCAGTAGTACTGGGAATATCCGTAGGTGTTACCTCAGTTTGTGTAGAGGCGGTGGAGCAGGTAGTTTCCATAGTTGGTGTAGGCAAGGGTATGGTGGTAGGGTATGTATTTTTGATATGCTTACACTTATGTTGGCTTTCATATTTGGAGTATAACTCCTTTACCAAGTCCGTTACACAAGTTAGGTTGCTCTTAATGTTAGCAATACCTGCTTTTAATTCAATTGAAGAGGAGTCCTGTACTTGGATTTTTATCACTTCTTCGGCATTGTTGAAGAGGATTTGGGAAATATTGAAAATATTCTGTTCCATATCCCTTAGAGACTTTAAGAACATATCTGGTTTGTAAGCGGAAAACTCCCTCGAGAGATTATGGATATCGTCAATTTTTTTCTCCATGAGATCCCACCTGGATTCACTCTTCACTAAAATGTCATACATTTCAGAAATTGTCGGTACACTACTTGACAATTGAGATACACGGTTTGCGACTGAATCAAAAAGTTCATGTGGAATCAAATTTTGAGATACCTTGTGATTTTATCGTTGAGATATTTCAAACTAGGGGAGTCGCACAGGGCGCAGAAAAATCGGAGGTGGGTTGATTTTTGTAATATCAAGATTTTTGTGGTAGCCTTATCAAGGCCCGTGCAATTCATATATATATGTATGTATATATATATATATATATATATATATATATATATATGTATATATATATATATATATATATATATATATATATATATATATATGTATATGTATATATATATATATATATATATATATATATACAGGGTGATTCCTGAGGTATTTTTATGAAAAAAACCTGGCACCCTGAAGACGGTTTTTCCTCCATATTTCCGAAACCGTTCATACAAAAATCATGAAAGTTGGTACATCGTACAAACTTTGAATGCTGAATCAGAATTTGAGCTCAGAGTATCAAAATTTTAATCAGGGGTGTACCATACCTGGGGGGTTGGGGTAAAAACAACCCATTTTTTTATGACATGCTTACTTTACATTCTGATATCATGATATGATACCTGGAGGTTTTTTACGTAAAAAAGGTACTCTTAGTTCATATCAATAGGGATAGTAGTTTTCGAGAAAATCGCAATTTTCTACAGTGATGCATCGGCACCCTAAAGACGGGTTTTCCTCAAAATTATTGAAACCGCTCACCGTGAAATATTGAAATTTGGGATACTGCATAAACTTTTGACGCCAAATTAGATTCTGAGCTCTAAAACTTTGATAATTTTATCAGAGCCTTATCATATTGAATTGGTTAGGGTTAAAAACAACCCAATTTTTTGATAGTAATTTATTTTTGACATTTTGATTTTAGAATTAGATCTTTGAATATTTTTTACGTAAAAAAGATACTACTTCTGGTTCACATTGATTAGGCTATTAGTTTTTGAGAAAATTGCAATTTATTCCGTCGACGCCGTTATTTACCCCTTTAAGAATACATAGGTAAGCAGTAAGTATTTTGTCGTTTGATATTTTTTTGGACAGTCCTTAGTGTCGAAAACAGAGGGTGATAGAAATGCTTTTCGAAAAACAAGAATAATACAAACTATTTTATTATCGAAATATTCATTAATTTAATTTTCGTATTACTTCACAAAAATTGTTGAAAATGACCACCATCTGCTAGGATACATGAATCTAGTCTTCGCCTCATTGACTGACGAACTCTTTCAAATATGGTAGGGGTATTCCTTATCGCATTGCAACCTGCAATTATACGATTTCTTAAATCGTCCACATTTTCCACTGGTGTGACATAAACTAATGACTTTAGATGACCCCATAGAAAATAATCTAAAGGGTTTAAGTCCGGAGACCGAGCAGGCCATAAGTGAGGTCCACCCCGACCAATCCAGCGGTATATATATGTATATATATATATATATATATATATATATATATATATATATATATATATATATATATTACTTTAGTTTTTTCTGAACCTTAATTTTACTATTAAACACCAAATATATATATATATATATATATATATATATATATATATATATATATATATATATATATATATATATATATATATATATATATATATATATATATATATATATATATATATATATATATATATATATATATATATATATATATATATATATATATATATATATATATATATATATATATATATATATATATATATATATATATATATATATATATATATATATATATATATATATATATATATATATATATATATATATATATACATATATATATATATATGTCACCTGTCACTTACTACGCTTGTTATAAAAGGGCCTAAAGTTATGGTACTTTATAACTTAAAACCACTTGGAAGTTGGAAGACAACTGTCCAGCAGAGAGCACCAAGGCTAACACCTACTGCCAAACATCCTTGGTTATTAAATAGTTGTCCATATCTTGTCTCCTAATATAACTTATAATATTTAGCTCTTTTTTAATTTTAAACTACCATCTGATTTGGACCTACTGACCCAAATTTACAGTCTTTATGTAACAATCAATGTGTATCAACACAAACAGGTGGCTGCTAAAACCTTCCACCCTATAGTAAAAGAAAGTGAACTAAACAGATGTTCGGAATACTGTTAGATTTTTCTGAGGAGCAAGTGACTTTGTTTTGATGCAACTAGATGTTTAAAGAGCCGTCCGCGTGGCTCTTAGACTGTCAAAAAATTAATTATCTTGGCAAATTTCCCCCTTTATTTAAATTCTCACCTGGGTATTTTTGTTTCGCAATTTTCTACAGTGATGCATCGGCACCCTAAAGACGGGTTTTCCTCAAAATTATTGAAACCGCTCACCGTGAAATATTGAAATTTGGGATACTGCATAAACTTTTGACGCCAAATTAGATTCTGAGCTCTAAAACTTTGATAATTTTATCAGAGCCTTATCATATTGAATTGGTTAGGGTTAAAAACAACCCAATTTTTTGATAGTAATTTATTTTTGACATTTTGATTTTAGAATTAGATCTTTGAATATTTTTTACGTAAAAAAGATACTACTTCTGGTTCACATTGATTAGGCTATTAGTTTTTGAGAAAATTGCAATTTATTCCGTCGACGCCGTTATTTACCCCTTTAAGAATACATAGGTAAGCAGTAAGTATTTTGTCGTTTGATATTTTTTTGGACAGTCCTTAGTGTCGAAAACAGAGGGTGATAGAAATGCTTTTCGAAAAACAAGAATAATACAAACTATTTTATTATCGAAATATTCATTAATTTAATTTTCGTATTACTTCACAAAAATTGTTGAAAATGACCACCATCTGCTAGGATACATGAATCTAGTCTTCGCCTCATTGACTGACGAACTCTTTCAAATATGGTAGGGGTATTCCTTATCGCATTGCAACCTGCAATTATACGATTTCTTAAATCGTCCACATTTTCCACTGGTGTGACATAAACTAATGACTTTAGATGACCCCATAGAAAATAATCTAAAGGGTTTAAGTCCGGAGACCGAGCAGGCCATAAGTGAGGTCCACCCCGACCAATCCAGCGGTATATATATATATATATATATATTACTTTAGTTTTTTCTGAACCTTAATTTTACTATTAAACACCAAATACCAAAATATATATATATATATATATATATATATATATATATATATATATATATATATATATATATATATATATATATATATATATATATATATATATATATATATATATATATATATATATATATATATATATATATATATATATATATATATATATATATATATATATATATATATATATATATATATATATATATTTCTGCTATTTTACATATATCTTTTCCGGCCAAGAATAATTGATAAAGGTGTGTGAAAGCGCATTTTTATTGATTTTAGTATCTATATATATATATATATATATATATATATATATATATATATATATATATATATATATATATATATATATATATATATATATATATATATATATATATATATATATATATATATATATATATATATATATATATGTCACCTGTCACTTACTACGCTTGTTATAAAAGGGCCTAAAGTTATGGTACTTTATAACTTAAAACCACTTGGAAGTTGGAAGACAACTGTCCAGCAGAGAGCACCAAGGCTAACACCTACTGCCAAACATCCTTGGTTATTAAATAGTTGTCCATATCTTGTCTCCTAATATAACTTATAATATTTAGCTTTTTTAATTTTAAACTACCATCTGATTTGGACCTACTGACCCAAATTTACAGTCTTTATGTAACAATCAATGTGTATCAACACAAACAGGTGGCTGCTAAAACCTTCCACCCTATAGTAAAAGAAAGTGAACTAAACAGATGTTCGGAATACTGTTAGATTTTTCTGAGGAGCAAGTGACTTTGTTTTGATGCAACTAGATGTTTAAAGAGCCGTCCGCGTGGCTCTTAGACTGTCAAAAAATTAATTATCTTGGCAAATTTCCCCCTTTATTTAAATTCTCACCTGGGTATTTTTGTTTACCAGTTTTCTCTCTCCCGATTGTGATTTTGATCTAGTACTCCTTTTTAAGTTTCTATTATTTTTCATGATGCCTTGAAGCGTCTGCGATGGACTTAACTGTTCACCGTTTTTCCTTAACTTTTAAAAGAAAATATAAAGAATCAATACCCACAAAGCGTGCTCTAATGCTCAAGCTTTTTAAAGAGGAAAATTTAGGCTCCACCTAAATCATAGTTTAATTTTTTTTGCCCAACGTTACAGAAAACAGTTTATCTTATTCTTTATTTTTTTTATATAATCGCCCCGCAAAACTAAAATGTTTGTCTTAGGTTCCTTTGCCATTATCCCAACTTAGAAGTGAAATCTTGTACCGATGGGCACCGGACACTACAGAGTACAATGAAGTCGAGCCGGATGATGTCAGCCTTTTTATAGCTGTCACGTGCCGTAGCAGCGACTTCTCTGAAGTGATATGAGGTTGTGCCGGGACGCTGTCAGCTTTCTATAGCTGTCACGTGCCGTAACACAGACCTCTCGGCGTCAACACCCATACAACTGAAAGTGTGTTGGATAAGACAAATCATTGGACTACCTTTCACTGTATCTAAACCACCGGGCACCGTTCTTATCGGCGTCACAGGATTAAGATACACTGACCATACCCAATAATTCGACAATTAAAACAATTTATAATCTAATTTATATCTAGCCCTCTCAAAATCTATGAAGTGCTTAAAAAGGTGAAAGAAGAGGTGAAAATGTAAGACATATAACACTCAACCAAAAATTGGATATGTTGCTTCCATCTCAAAAGTATATAGACATCATTAAGTTTTTTAATGAAGTTGTTGTTTATGAGACTAATTTCAAGTCAAGTAGTTGAACATAGATCCGTTGAAATTAAACGGTTCAATGGAACAATAAAATAAAATAACCTTATCTACAGATCTGGTTAATATATTTTAATATATACATTTTTTAGCTGAAATCAAAGAAAAAGAAGTAATATTTGTGGAAAATGGTTCCGGTTGGGCTTTGGAAAAAATATTAGAATTGGAGACCAACGTAAACAAATATAATCCATCTTCACGTATTCCCTGGCCTAAAGAAAGCGCAAGTAAGCATGCTGTCATAAATGTACAAAATAATGATCAATACTGTTTTGGATGGAGTATTATGTGCCTTATTTCCCGTTAAAATTAATATTAATAGAACAGGTCCATACTCAAATGTTTTAATCTTCTTAATTTTAAAGGAATCGAGTTCCCAGTTAAATTAAAAGACAAAATATTTTCATATGTTAAATCAAATATCTGTGAATGTGTATGGTTTAGAAAGTGTGTAAAAAGAAAATAAGTTAAGTTATGAGGCAGTTGTTCCATTTCATTATTTCAAAAAAGCTTTCAATTCATGTAAATGTCGTCTTATACAAAAACCCGAGTATTTTGGAAAATGGCTAATGCAAAGTACCTTGCTAAAACTATAGTTTTCAGCGCTGTAAAATGATACTTGTCAACATTTTGTATAGAGTGTGGTGGCAAGTTCTTGACTGTATCTCCTTTCAGAGGCACTTTAGGATTTCTAGGGTTATTTTCACCTGCTCAATACGCTCCCGATAGTATGCCATATACTTACGACACTATATTAAAAATAAATCAAACTAAAACAAATTTACAACACACGCCAAACAATAAATTTAATTAACAGAACTAAAAAAAGTTTTGTTCCAATAAAACTTATTCTCTAAAAAGAAAATATAAATTAAGTATTTTATCAAATAGGCAAAGTATAAATCAAATTGTTAAAGTAAGAAATTAGAAAAGTGTAGAACATACATGAGTGATGCAACATTCTTAACCTAAAAACCCTAAAAAATAAAAACAATATTTTAAAATTTTAGTATATATCTTAGAACAAGTTTTAATACTTGGTTTAATTTATTTTTTTCTCTAAAAGACGCTATGTAAATTTACTGTTTTGAAAAACGCCTGTACACAGCATATTGCTCCTGAAGGCAGACTTTTTCGGCTTACCATAGCTATTATTAGTATTATATTATAAATAAAAAGTTCTCAAAAAAAAAGAACCAGCAAAACAAAAAAGTTAGAAACTTACTAAAAATCTAAAGTGCACTTCACAACCACCATTAGACCAATTCTTGTTAAGTGATTCTTAGCCTTATTTCAAACATAATGCAACTAATAAGTTACCCGACTATTTTACAATTAACCCCTTCCCCCTATTTTTCAATATACAGGATGTCTCTAATAGAAACAATAGTCTAAGAGCTAGGGGTAAATTTTTCTGACGTTATCTATAAATGGACGAATTTTGCAGAAATAAAAATGGTGCGATAGGACAATGCAGGGATATATATTTAAATTGCAAAAATGCTTCATTTTTCGAGGTGATTATAAACGTGACAATAAGTATCTAATTCACAAAATAATAAAGATTTTTTTGAGAACAAAGTAGTGTCAGATGTGATCAATACTATTATTACATCATACATAAATTACTGTTTTTGGGTTTGAGGTTTTAAGTTAGGGCCTCCTTAATTGGACCAGAACCTCTGTCATAAATATAAAAAGTTCCTTTACACATTTTGAACTGAAAACAAAGAAGCTACGTGTGATTTTAAATGGAAGGTACTATTTCTTAATTAACTTATGGAGTGTTCGTATTTGTTACATATGTTGCGACATGACCCTTTTAAATGTCTTAAGTTTAAAACAATAAATATTTTTCAAAAACGATTACCTCACTTTCAGGTATCAAAAATACATAATACAACATTAAAGCGGCTATTATATGCTCGTTAGTCGAACTGCTTACTGGTTGTCATTTATAGACAAAAGTCAAGATTTTCTTTCTACGGTCAAATTCATTACTTATTTGAGAATACAGGGTAGGTAAAAACAACTGCAAAGTGGCCATTAATGACTCGATAAACTCTCTTCCAAAAAGTATTTCACAGCAAAAGATTTAATATAATTTGATACCTGACATTATATGTATGTGTCACAACCAAACTAACCCAACCTGTGTCTATTCCTTTTGAATTTGAGAGCATAAATTGTCTCCAGTATAACGAACCTTCGCATTACCTGGTAAATGAAATAGAAAAATGGTATTAATATAGGAACTAATATTTCCAAAAAAAAAACGATTTAAGTTAAATGATTCGTAAAAAATTATCAAGATATATAATTTCAATTCAAGGGCCCTGTTCAGTACTCATTGGATGACCTAGTACACACTTATTCCTACAATGCAAACCATGCAGAAATTGGGTATTTCGAATAGAGAAAAAAAAATTCAAATAAGTGCCATGTATATATATTTAAAAATATTTATTTAGAAGTAACAATAACTACTTAACTTCTTATATAGTTTATCTATAACGTATCAATGATGAATAATGTCTTAATTTTCTATGGTATAATTACTGAAATAGGTTTCCAACAGCTAAAACCTAGTTATAATGAATATAAAAAACGATATAAACATCGAAAACAGCTAAAACACCTAGTTTAAAAGATGAAAGAAATGATTAAATAACTGATAAAATTATAGAGAATATATTGATTTTTTTCCACATAACAAAATTATAGTCTTTTTATCTAGTTCAAGAAATGCTTATTTTCAGTAAAAAATGTTAAATACCTAAAATGAATGAAAAAACCATTTAGGTAGTTTCTTATTGAAGTATGTACATGCATGTGAAGTTTTACATTATTTGTTAAATCAGAATTTATAGTAAAGTATCACACAGTCAAAGAAATATTTTTTTCAGTTATATACATTTTTATGCAATTTGCAACCCTCTGTAGAGGAAATAGGATCAAGTTATTTGATGTGAACTGGTTGAAATCAATATATAAAAATTAAATAAAAAATATTGTACATCATATACATTATTATAGAGGACTCCAATCCACAGTAAATAGCATAAAATTGTAAGAACATAGTACATTTCATTTACTTTTATTAAAATAAAGTGAATACACATACCTATATAGTTTCATAAGTTAATATAAAATTCTCTTAAAACTTTAAAAAGAAGTTTCAATATAAATATTTAGTTTAAACTCAAATGGTGTAAAAGTATCAATTAAATTTTAAAGAAGCTTAACATAAAAGTGCAAATATGTATCTAGTGTGAAACAAATTTAAAGCAAAAGTTTTGGTGTCTGGATACTGTACAGAGAAATTAAAAAAGACTAATTTTTATTGTCGATTCCTTGTATTCAATTAATACAAAAATCACATTTTTTAATTATTATAATTTTCAATTTTTGAATTCAACGTCCGTTTATTAATCAACTTAATGTTAATATTGTCTTCTCCAGTATATATAGCAGTTATTAATGTACCTTTATCTAAAACTCACTTATAATATTAATTTTATATGAATTGAATTTAGCCTTCACATAGCGAAGCGTACCCAAGTTGGGGTATCAAAAATAATGTGATGAAACAAAAATTACTTCTTTTATTTTACGTCGTACTGGTACTAGAAAGCACAAAAATATTTTCGGTAAAATAAATGTTGCTAATTCTGTAAATAGTTGCTTCAAAACTATCAGGAGAAGAAAATAGAAATAAAAACTTTACCACAAATAGCCCCTTCCACTAAAACATGGTCCACCAAAAATTTGAAAATATATATATTTTCTTAATTTATTTGAATATGGGAAGACCAAATTAATTTTTTTGTGGGTTTCAAGTATCTTTAAATACATATATGTTAAATTTTATTTTGTCACTGTGATAGAGGGATAATAAATAACAAGAACGCATTTTAACATTTTAATTTTGAAAACTGGTCAGTAATAGTGAATCTCTGGGTTCTAGAATTTTATAAAACTTTAAAGAAATATTTAAGAACTAAAGACGTCAACTGATAAAGCAGAACCTTATAAAATCCGACGCACGGATCTTGGGCTACGACGTTTGAAGGGTCCGTGCGGCAAAACGCATAAAAACACATCGCTCCGTGTGTTGTTGAGAAGCACTCGATTTATTCGATTTGTTCGAACCTTCAAAATTTGCAATGAATATTTTTTGCCCATATAGTTTCAAAATCATTTTTGTATATTAAAAAAAAATTAAAGCACAAACTGAAAACACAAAATATTCGATCTTCACAAATCGAGAGATAAACAATAATTGTCAATACCCCAATGGTGAGACCATCTAAACTGGTTCAACCTGTAAACAACACTAAAATATAAAAAAATATACATTATCTACACTTCAAAAATTAGCTATTCTGAGCAGTATTTGGTGAGAGTTTTACACTAACTTATTTTAATAACTTAGAATTTACAGACAGCATGACGAATTCCAGTAACTGTCAAACAGCTTTAATTAAAACTACTAATTAACTGCAAACTTCATGGGGTGTGAAAACATTGTAAATGTTGTGATAAGGTAAATTATAATGGCTGATACAGAATAACTTTTTATATTGCTAAACCAGCTTTTTGTCTACATTTTTGCATCAAGGCACGCAGCATGAATTGCTTTCTTGACAGGGCTCTCACTTGTCGCAAAAATACATCCAAATCAATGACACCACATCTCAATGCTTCACCCATGTAGTAAATGGCATCTTCGTGAGCTGCTTCTTCAGCAAATGCATTAAGTAATCTGAAAATTGTATAAGAGTTTTTATTAAATAAATTGTATTAACTTCATAAAAACTACATCCCACATACTTGCAGCCGCAGGGCGCTAAAACGTGACACCTCGCTTCTTAGTGTACGGTACGGTGGAGGGTAAAGAGGACGCAAACGGGAGATACGTTTTTAAATGAACTGTTAGTGCCACTCACGCGATAGCTCAATTGAGTTGTGTTACTTCACGTTAACAGTTCAGGTTGGCAGGCGTTGAATTCATACGCCTCGCGTTTTGTAGTGCTTGCGTAAAATTAGTTAATAATAGATTATAGGACTGAGTAGCATCATGGATGAAATACAGTTATTTAAATTATTTTTTCCACATATCTCATTGGGTAAAATTTAGAAACTTGAAATATAAATATTAGGTAGACCCTAAAGTAGCAGGTTGTTTTTGTGGGTTCAGGGCAATAAATAAATCCTGGTTTTATTCAGAAAATGCGGACGTTCAGTCCTTTATCAAGGCTATTCCAACAAGGAAAAAAATTTGTCAGGAATGTTGAAAGTATACACCAGTAGTGCACCATTATAACACCATTAACATATATATGTAATTGTGTGTGTTTTACCATAACAGTGCACTTTCAACATTCCTGACAAAATCTCTTTCCTTGTAGGAATAGTATTGTTAAAGACCCAATAAAAGTCGAAACGTCGTCAGCATTTTACGAATAAAGGAATTTTTATTAGTTGTCCTGAACCCAGAAAAACAATCTATCAACTTTAGAGAATATAAGGACACTGTACTGCTAAAAAAAGATAGACCTGTACCGAAATTTGATATTTCCAAAAGGCAAAGTGCATTTTGTTCTTTAAAAGTTAAAGAAAGAACCAAAAAATATATAGTAAAAAAAACAATAGTTTCGCTGGTCTGCCTTTAAGAAATCATGGTTCTTGAGATTAGACTGTGTCAAAATAAGATCTGTTTCAGTTTCACTTTGGAAAGTGGTTCTATTTTAATTTTTAACATGATCTAATCCCAAGCACCATGATTTCTTAATTGACCAATATATATATTCCCTTATAGACATTGATACCATCATCATAGCTTTTCATGAATCGCGACTGCTCTATATACATATTTTGTTTTTAAAATATGCGAATTTTTAAGGTACGTTGATGTAATAAGTTTGTAATAATTTTTAACTACATTAATATCTGCAATGATCTTAAAGTCATAACTTTTTCTTAAATTCGTATAATTAATTTTGCACATTTAGATATATCATTATTGGTATTCAATACACAATTTCCTATTTTCAAGAATCTGAGAAAACTTGGCATGAAAACAATTATATTAAATTAAAAAAGCAACTGTATTAAATTAATATTAGAATATTAGACAATTTGTATTCATTCCATTCCAAGTAATACTGATTCCAGATATGTACTTAGGGTCCTATATGATACTTTTGATTTTTTTACGTTTATTATACAAAGAAATTCGAAGTGTTAATTAAAAACTATTAAAACCTATGATTAAATTATTAAAACATGATAACTTACTGCTTATATAAAGGAGCCGTTGTTGTTACTGCATCATCTACGTCAATGGCTTCTTGACTACCAATTTTTTCTATGGCATTATTGAGTTCTTGTTCTTTATCTTTGAGAAGTGTAATATTCTTGTCCAGGTCTTTCTACAAAAGAAAATATGTATAATCTAGTACATAATCAATTAAATAGGTCTATGTCTGTCACAACAAAAAGAGACTAGATTTAAAAAATTAAAAAAAGAAACGTTTTTTTAAGCCTGCTTTAAACTGATGTCTAGTTGCGTCTAAAATATTTTTTTCAATTCAGCCAATTGTACAAAAAAAAAGTTCTTAATATGTTTGTGGGACAGTTATACAATTAGTCAACAATTATACCCTAACAACTAACTATAATATTATAAACTTTTTACCGGACTTTATGATGTAGTATAGGGAGATGAGAGTTCAAACTCAAGAACCTGTAATAGTTCTGCAGTGAGAACCAAAAACAAACTGTTGATCAATTCCAATATAGAATATTACTATAGACAATATAATGTTTGACTACAAATAATTTTTAACACGTGATAGTTTGGATCATTATCGAAAAAGTTTCAGATAATGTTGGGTCGATCCCAGTCAATTTTGAGAAGAGTCCTTAAAGTTTATTTTATATTATTTAATTTTGAGTACAATGTATTAACTTTTATTCATTTTATTGTTGGAAAGAATTATTTATATTAGTTGTAAGTCATAAGGGTTTTTTTTATTAAAATATTTTCACGATCTAAATTTAGAGAAAAACTCAATTTTTAACTTACAAAAATCGGCAACATCGTTTATCGTAAAAGGGATTAAACACGGTCCAATGTTCAGTGAAGGACAGCAAAACAAACAGTTGGCTTGTTTTTCTAAGCAGCTACGTAGCGTTTTGTGATCAAGTTTAAATATGTAGTGCGCTTTTTAAAATATTTACAAATGAAGAATACTACGTGAAGATAACACATTGTTAAATAAGTTTTTACAAAACTGTTCAAAATTGGCCTTATGGTACCTACCTGTACGTGCGTGTTTAAAGTAAACATTTGATTTAACTTTTTATATATTTTTTTAAATTTCTTTGCGCTAAATGAACAAAATAAACTACGCTTATCCATTATGGAATAACAACGTCTTCGAGTGCTCCGCTTTTTCCCGTTTTTCTCGTGTATATTTTGTGATATTAAGTTGTGTACGTAAAATTCCGACGAATTTTTCGGTATATATTTCATCGAAATCCGTTGAAAAATAAGCAAATAATAACTTAATAACAAAGAAAGTAGTATCTGTATAATTGTAAATTTTACTGAAAAAAAAGCAATAGACTCATAAAAACAATTTATTTGTTCATTTCTTTGTTGGAAGTTTGAATATCGCGTAGGAAATTTGGACGTTTTTTTTTTTCAATTATTTACATGGAAATAGATTTTCTTCTTTTAGTTTAATATGTTCTCAATGTAATTCGCAATGTGTTTTAAAAAAAAGGCCTATGGAAGAGCTATTTAGGGCTCCCTGTGATATGTGCAAGGAAGTTTTTTGCAAAATTTGTGCTGAAATTACAACTAAAGCTGATGCGATTACAATACGTTGGGGCCCGAAAAATGATTACTGGGCTACTAAAGGAACTGACGAAAAAAGATGAAGTAATAGCTAAATTGCAAACTCACACTGAAGTAATAGCCAAACAATTGCAAAAACAAATTGATACACTCTACTGATAATAAGAATAAAGATGCACATATTGGCCACTTGAAACGTAGAATAGTAGACTTTGAGGACATTGTGATTTCAGCTGAATAGGACTATGATAAGGAAATCAAGTCACTAAAGGCACAAAACTTTGATTTGAACAAGGACATGGTAGAGCTCACGGAGAAAAGCAACAACTGGAGTCATCTCAAATAATCCATAGGTATAACGGAAATGTCTGAAGGTGTTGATTTTGAAACAGAACTAGCAGCTGGGATCTATCATGTGAGGGACACTTTTATAAGAGTATTGATAGTATGGCTGCATCAAATGTGTAGAGCAAAAAATAAAATACTTTCTTTTATGAGATCAATTTGGTTATAAAGCAGGTAAATAGCTTGTTTCCTTAATAGACAAATTTGACATCCAGACAATAGTAAAGCCATATGCCACATATATACATGTAATAATACTGGCAGGTTATAGTGACTTTCGAAATAATAAGTATCCCTCATTTAAAGAATTAAATAAAAGGCTTAAATATTTAGATCATACAAACATCATATTACTTTCAGTTCCCTACACAAGGAATGATAATTCTTTGAATCAAAAAATTTATAACTTTAATTGTAAGCTTGGTAGTTAGGTCTTAATCAGTACATGATAGGTAATATTTATTATTTGGACTTTAGTGTTGAACATGAGTTTTATTTTAAACAAAAATAAGTTAAGACTTTGTTTTGAAAATTGAAACAATCTAATTGTTACTAGGAATTGTGATATTAACAAATGTAGACAAGTTTTTTTAGATGCAAACAAAGTCGAAGCGAAGAAAGAGAGTTATCTAAAGTAAAAAAATTAAACCAGAGAAAGTCAAATAAAATAAAGTATTATTACTTAATATTCAATCAGAAATAAAATTGCTGAACTTTAGGTGTTTCTACATGATTTGGGCAGTCCAAACTTCTTATTATTAACAGAGCACTGGTTAAGACCTAATGATCCGGTCTGGATTCCAAGCTATAGAATACTCTTCAAGTTTCTTCGTGAGCCAATGACTCATGGAGGTACCATGATATTGATTAACGAGCAGTTTGTCAATCAATTCAATGTAGAACATTTTGAGGTATTGAACACTCTTCTTGTAGAAAATGAATTTGAATTCTCTATTGTCTGTAATAAACTACTAAAAATATACCTAATCTGTATATTCAGGCTACCATCATCTAAGATAAAAAATTACTTTAAGAACTTACGAGTTATGACTGTCAAACTTTTCACTTGATATAAAAATAATTTTAGTGGGTCATTTTAATATGAGTTTAAAATGAGTCATCTAAACTCAGAAATTGAGTAATATTTTATTTTCTTTTAATTTTGCAATGTTGGTTCATGAACTGACAAATTGAAGAATCCCATAATAAAGCAAAAGAGCGTGGGAAAATTGTTAATAAACTAAGAGGTAAAAGTAAATCAAATTCTAAAATAATTCATCTAGACCCAAATCTATTAAATTTTATTGTGAGATAGCTGAAAAACTGACATTGTGGCTAGTTAGAAATATTTCTCTGTCTTTTAATGATGTAGGCCGAATCTCATACCAACTATCTCCGGAACTTCAAGTACAAGAGGTAATAGTTTACTTGTAGTAAATAATTACTGTAATTTTTACTTCAAAGTTGCAACAGAAGAATAACGACTTGTTTTAAAGTAACATTAGACGATGAAGATGCATTACGTAGTAGGTTTCGGAGAACCTGTTATGCATTAAGCTATCTTAGGAATCACTGTGGTCAGGACACTTTGTTGACTTTATACTATGCTAATTTTCACCGTCATGTCAAATATGGCATTTTGATTTGGGGCAGAGGTAAAGAAAGCAGACGGGTCTTTCTATTGCAGAAATGCGCGTTAAGGATAATAGGCGGTCTTTCACATAGAGAGTCTTGCAGGACGCTTTTCAGGGGTTTAAAAATTTTAACAGTTTTTGACCAGTACATTCTGGAAGTATGTCTTTATGCATTCAAAAATAAATTGCTACTTCAATTAAATAGACCATCCCACAATTACAATACACGTGCTAAAGACCTGCTGTTGCCCGATAGTCATCGTATGTCTTTTTTCAGAAAGGCACTTTATATGCTGCTTGTAAATTTTATAATGCACTTGATGATGATATTCGTAAGTCCCACAGTATTCCTATTTTCAAAAATAAAGTCAAGAAATTGCTTTTGGGAAAAAATTGTTATTCTTTTCAGGATTTTTTTGTATAACCTGACATGTTTTTGCTTTTTTTTTTGTAGCTTTGACTCTTTCTCCAATTATTGTACAGTGTATATTTTTTTGTATGTTGCACTTTTCAATTGAAGAAATAAAACATTATTATTATTATTATAACCTTTTCTACTCTGCAACGACTCGTTTTACTTGATAGTAATATGTTATAGGAGTACATTTGAACGTAATGGAGTAGTCTCTGAAAGGTTCAGGAAGATATTGATACTTAAAAGTAGTAATTTAGTAAACAGATAAGAAACAGTAATTTTAAATAATTACAATTACGTCACGAAACAGAAGTGACGACCTTGGAGTCAATTCCGTAAGTAGTTGCTTGGCAGTAGTTATTATATACTTACTTTACATGGAAAATTACTATAATGTATTACTCGCAGTAACAAATACATATATAACACTTAAAAACGAGTAACCCAAAGTGTTTATTGATATATAGTAAGATTATTAGTAATAAATACGTAGAAACTCTTAAAGGGTAGTAGTGGAAACAGTTATAGCTACTTTAGTGCTAGCTGGGAAGCTTCTAACCGACTCTTATTTCGATTTTAGAGCCTCTACAAGCAATAATGATGCCCTTTTTTATTTTTTGGAAAAATTATATCCTGCAGTAGTATTTTGCAAGGTATCTAAGGCTTTCAATTGTGTAAGTCATAGAAAACTGCTTGCAAAGATGGAGTGTTATGGTGTAGCTTTGGAATGGTTTGCTTCCTATCTATCTGGAAGGAGGCAGATTGTTAAAGTTTGGAACACTCTCTCAGATTCATCGCCGATATGTAGTGGGGTACCGCAGGGCTCAGTACTGGCCCCTATTTTACTTTTGTTGTACTGACACGACTATTTTGAGCGTGGCAGAGACTCTGAGGAGTTAAAATATATTATTGAAGAGGTCTAAGTTTGAATGAAAGAGTGGTTTAATTCAAATAAGTTATGTTTATATATTAAGAAAACCAATATCCTGTCTTTTAAATTTGACCTTAATTTCATTTTAGAAAATAATATTCTTGATAACAGGGGAGTGGCAAAATTTCTGAGTATTCTGATTGACAAGAGATTGCTTTAAATAAGAAATTTGTGTCTAGATGTTTTGCAGAAAGGGTTGCGTCCAAGGAAATTGGGAATACAGATGGGAAAAATAGTTTAGTTTTTATTGATTGAGAGACGTCTAAGATATTGTATAGCTTTCTGGGATTTTTGCAACAAAGAACTGATGAGTTCAATAATGGTTACTCAAAGAAGTGTGAGGTATCTTTATTGTGCAGGACGTCGAGACCACTGTAGACCTCTTTTTGTAAGATGCAAAATCCTTACAGTAATATGTATTTTTATACTTGAAACAGCTTAATTTACAAAAAAAATAAAAACAATACAAATTTAACCCCATACCATACGCGGTACAATAACAATATACCACTTCCAATTCCAAGGACGACACTCACCAAGAACTCAGTATATCTGAAAGCCTAAAAATATAATCACATTCCACTTTCCCTTTGGCAGGTTCCAAATGACCATATTGACCATAGGTTTAGAAAAGTAATGAATAAGAAATTTATTTCTATACTATTACTGAACATTATTATGAACATTTCTAGTCATACCCCATCAATAATGCTTGGGATTTTAGTTTTACACATGTAATGAAGTCTTGTTGTCCGCTCCTTCTAAGATTAGTATTTATTTTGTAAGTTACTTTGTTCAATTTTGTAACTGTGTTTTTTTAAAATTTTATCTCATTTAACTATTTGACTGTGATTTTGGTTTATAGTAGTAGTTATTCACATCAAGGTATACTCAAGTATATTTTAATAGGAGTTTATAGGATTGCACTTATTACCTGAACTTTTTCCAGCTTTGTCAATAAGATTTTTATTTTCTTGAGACAATAAAGCATTTTGAGTTTGAGTTTAAGTTTTTGGTGAGCTGATACTTTTAATAAGTTTTTGAAACTAATAAACTAAAATAGCTGTTTGTAGTCTTGTGCAAAGAATTTATCTCGGAAATTATTATTGTTTAGTTACAATGACAAATAGGTTGTTTCTATTTAGTTATACGCGACGACAATATGCTTCCAAATTACTATCCTTTATGTCAGACAATTAATCCATGCATCCTGTCAGGTGCAAGATATTTCAACGATAATGCAAACCTTTTTGTATATTGACAAAATACAGCTGATCTAATAAAATGAAATCATGTAAAACATAGCAACGTCGCCAGCTTAACTGAAACCTTCTTCAAAATTTAACATATTAAACGGTATTATTTCGAAGACCATTTAGAATTGACCGATGGTGTATAGGAAGTTTTTGTTCATATTCGTCCAGACTATCACCTGTTAAAATATTTGTAGTCAAACCTAAAACACCCTGTATTAAAAACTTTGTCACTTTTTAGTTTCACTTAAAAAAATTTCTCTGCTCTTGCTCCAGCTCTTTGCTGGCAAGTAATTCCAATTTGGCACTGTCTAAACTCAAGAACCATAATTCCTTAGTCGACTCCGAACGTGAAAGCTTTCGTACTTGCTAAATTGATTGTGTTAAACAATATATAAAACAAAATTTACCTGTTCTTTTTCTAGCCTACTTAACATGGCATCTAACTTCACTTTGCCTTGCCTCAATTCTTCTTGAGTTTTCTTTAGTGTCTGCAGTTCGGCTTGATTTTGCTGAAATTGTTCTTTCATTCTTCTTAGCAGCTTTTCCTCAATAGCAGTCAACAAGGATTCACGAATATGTTCATCCTAAAAATATTTATACATTTTTTTATTACTTACTTACAGCAATTTTATAGCATTTAATTTACCTTTATAGTTCCAGTGCTCACTGGTGGAGTAGGTGATCCAAAATTACCTGTTGGTGGAAACGGAGGAAAAGGGGTGTTCGGATATGGTGGAAAACTGGGAAATGCATTATTACTAGTTGTTGGATATGGCGGATAACCTCCAGGATACCCACTTGACGGTGGATAAGGCGGAGTACTTATCGGATATGGCAGTCCTCCAAAGCCTGATGATTTAGATGGAAATGCTAAAAAAGATTTTTTTTATAGTTTATATAAATCACAACAACATATCTTAAACATGTTTACGTTTAATTATTTTACTATACAATACAAATCAAGTATGTATAGCTTCATGAATATCAAAAACACACAATCTATATCTCAGAAACTGGTCATCGCAAAGCTTTGGGAATTACTGGAAATTATTTTCAAGGTCCTAGAATCGCTAGTAGGAGGAGTAACTTATGAAACTAGTTCTTCCAGTAACGCGGTGACGAATAGGGCCGGGCGATATTAGATTCAAAAACCCTGATAAATTCACAGAGTTTGAAATCAACAATCCATTTAAGATCAGCCTAGTATAATGTACCTATGTACACACTGACCGCGACTGGGAGAGATATTCATGTATTCAATTCTTCAACAAATTAACCAATGCCTTAGAGACAGAAATAAATTTTAAAGTAGTTACGAAGCATATTCTCAGTATGCTCGTAGATTTAAAACATTATAGAGTTGAGGATTTTTTTAAAACATCATTTTTGAAGTATGTATGTATGTAATAAGTGTAAGATTAAATTTTACCATTTTAACAGGGTTCTGAGTTTGACCAGAAAAATAGAATATTAAATTTAAAATCATGGCAACGAAAACTCGATTACTGGAATCTGCTTGAGCTTACTATGCCTGTTAGCTTTAAAACTTTTTAATGTAAATTATCTCGGTTATAAAAAGGGTTTTTACACCACCTCTAGAAAGTATTTAAGCTAAGCTTTTAAATGAATATATCTTAAAAGACAATGGAGGTATGGAGGGGGAAGGGGGTAATTCTCCATGAGACACACTATACTTTTATCATTTGAAAGCGAAGCTTAAAGACTTTCCAGGGTGTTACCACATTTAATCTGATCTGATTACAAAGTTTTTCTAAAAACCCTTTTTATATCTGACATATTTTACACTGAAAATTTTTAAAGCTATCAGGTCCCCTATATATATATATATATATATATATATATATATATATATATATATATATATATGGAAACAAACATAGCACAATGTTTTGGCTGATTCTCGACAAAATTGTAAAGGAGTAATCCTTACCGTTAGTTCTTTCGTTTGTATTACTTTTTACGACCAAGAACCGCACAGAAATTGAAATTTCTGTTTCTCTTCTATATATATATATATATATATATATATATATATATATATATATATATATATATATATATATATATATATTTATTGAGAGCATACATCTAGAAGGCTACCAACTGGCTAGCTTTTTATCCAGAGGGGGGTATCCGAGGAGGTGGTACTGCCATATTTGCTAAACAAGATTATAAAAGCCAAACTGTTTATTTGAGTATTGTACCAGTTAATGAAATTTTTGAATTTCCTTTAACTGAATTTGTAAAAATAAAGGGTTTTAATTGTATTGTGTGAAGCATTTACTGATCGCCAGAGGCTTGTTGAATTCTTAAATTTACTCATTGTTCTTTTGGATGAGATTTGGAAACCAAATAGGTTCCTGATATTATGTGGAGACTTTAACATCAACTTTGCTGAAGAAAGCCCAGCTCTTTTAACATTCTTACACCTGACATCTAGCTAAAGTTTGACTCCGCATGCTACGGGAGTCACCAGGGTGGGTAATTTCATAAGCACTATAACTGATAAAATTCTTACTAATATTCCAACATCCCAATTAGTTTTTTATACTATATTCACCAATATATCCGATCATTTTAGTCAGAAAATTAATTTTCGAATTACATGTGTTAAAACAAGCCCATTTTTATAAAAAAGAGATTCTATACCCATGCTAACATATTAAATTTTCAAGTCAAATCTTTGAGTAATGGGGATTGGGATGATGTTTGTGACCGAAAGGATCCTAAGGATCAGTATAACATATTTAAAAATATTTTAAACTACTATTTTAATATTTCATTTCCAATTTGCAACAATCAAATAAAAACAAATCTTGTTAGATAAACCATGAAATAAAAAACTATGCTAGTCATGTAAAAGTTTTCTATATATTATATAAACAAACAAAAAATGCAAAAATTTTAAAATAAAGCTAAAAGAAAGAAATATCAAAAGTTTTTGTCTGATTTTAGGCTAGCTTTAAATGATAATAAAACAAGTAATTCTGAGAATAAAAATAAAACAATGTGGTACATCTTTAATAGGGAATGCAACAGGGATACTAATCAGCAAAATATTACATTACACAATGGAAATAATGATATGATTGTCGATCCTGGCAGTATTTTGCCTGTTTTTGGTCTCTCAGACGCTGCAATCTCGAATGATAATAATTACAAATTAAATTTTATAAATCTTAATTCGTTACTTTTAGACAGTAGATCACGATGAAATTTTGGAATTATTATGGCTTTGCCAAATAAATACTCTTCAGAAATTGATGAATTTCCACTTTTCTCAAGTAAAAGGATTGTAGGTTTTAATAAATTTAGGAGAGAAATAAAACACTTTTTTAATACTCATCCATATTATTCTATTCAGGAGTACTTGCACACCAAAATAGTAGATGTAGCACACCAAAATAGTAGATGTAATGATCTAGGTTATAATTGTATGTACTGTTAGTAAGTATGACAGTCTTATATTTATTTATTTATTTTACATCTTATTTGTCTATGTCAACTATTGTCTTTTGTCAGTGTTGGTATTTTTTGCGTCATCGGACTGTCCTGATAACTAAATGTTAGTGTTAGTATTTCTAAATCTTTCTTTTTTATTTCTCACTTGACGACCTAATGTTATATTTATAACCAAAATGGCAATAAATGATTTGAATTTGAATACTTTTCGGGTCAGGTATTAATTAGGAAGGGCGTCCCGCAGGGCTCCATTTTGGGGCCCCTGCTATATTTGAATGACCTGCCTGATGTTCCGGAGGGTGGACTTGTCTGCCAGTATGACACATCCATTGTTGTCTCGAGGCTGGACCGCCCCGGTTTATCGGCGGGTTGTTCAGGTATGGTGAGTCGGATAGCTTCGTGATGCGAGAGGAACCACCTTCTGCTAAATAGTAGCAAACAAGCGCACTATTGAATCCTTGTACGTAAACCATGAACATAAGTCTATACCAAATACCAATTCCATAAAGTTTCTAGGTGTCCATATCGATTGTAGCATAGGCTGGGAACAACACATTCTGAGACTCCAATCTAAGCTGAATAGTGCATGTGCAGTAATTCGCAGACTTCGTGACCTTATGTCTCCTCATAGTATTCAACTTTTCTACTATGCTTACATTCAGTCTCGGCTTAGTTATGGTCCATGGATTATTATTTTGGGGGGCATCTGGATCTTCTATAGACATATTCAAAACTCAGAAAAGAGTAATAAGATGCATGCTTCATCTGCATCTACGAATATCCTGCAGACCATTTTTATCGAACTTGGTATCCTTACTGCACCTAGCCTGTATTTCACTACGCTAGTCACCTTTGTTAGAAGGAACTTGTCTCTGTTCTTGACAAATGAAGATGCACATGATATGACTATGACCACCAGAGGGAGAAATGAACTTTCCTCATTTCCGCATTCCTCGCCATAACTCCACTTTTTTCAGGAAGGATCCCTACTATCAAGGTATCAAGGCATACCAACTGTTGCCTCCTGAGATCAGGAACAGAGGGAATCAAAAAGGCAGCCACTATATTTGCAAAAAGTAAATGCTTTTACTAATTCAATTTTAATTTGTAAAGTGTTTTTAACCCTTAACGTCTTTTTAAATGTATTTACAGGCATTTTAAGGATATTTTTAATGATTTGAGATTTGGTTGATGTTTTTTTTTATTCTGATATTTTATATATTTTTTTAAATCTAAATTTCAGAAGTATGGAAAATATTTCATATTACTCCAATATTTAAAAACGGTCAAAAAGATGACATCACTAATTACAGGCCTATAAGTAACATCTGTATATTTGCTAAACTTCTTCAGAAAATAATTTATTGTAACATAATGTCAAGTATTAATAATATTATTATGAAAGCAGATGAAGAATATGTTTTCTTTCTGAGAAGATCCCTGAAAACAAATCTGATGTGCTATTTTCAAAATGCATGTGATGCAATGGACTCTGGCATTTAGATTGATCACATATATACTGACTTTAGCAAAGCGATCGACAAATAATGTCTCGTCCTATGTCTTTGTTCGTATACAGATAACTTCGGTCAATGGCTTTTCATTAATGCTTTTTTGCCAACCTCATAGTCACCCGGACCCTTTATCCTTTACATCTACAATATCAAAACAATTTTCTTCATACAAAAATATTATTGAATTTTAGAAGATATTCTTGGGGTACAACATCTAATGCATCATACTTTGTCTAATTTACCTTTTCAAAGAACAAACCTTGGACTTAACATCCCCTTGGCTTGGCTGCCCAGAACGTTTAACTTATACAGTCACTATTTCACATATTTCATGTTAATTTATTACAACTACATATCTAGGTAGGAGTAATTATTTTGGCTTATTTTGTAAATAGCATCAGTTTTTCACTTTTATTAAGTAGTTGCAATTTCTGGAACACTAAGTTGTTCTAAATATATATATATATATATATATATATATATATATATATATATATATATATATATATATTTATTTATACCTTATTTTCTTGGGTTAGCTCAACAACATTTTTCACATTAAATCAACTTTTCGCTCATTGTGTTGAGTTTTATCAAGATTTTATTTCAGATCTCCTGATTTCTAAAAGTATTTTTTTTTATTGAAAACACAGACTAGTAATATTTTAAGTCATTATAACCAAGGATGTTTTTTACAAAAATATTATTTAAATTTATTATAAAATGTGCAATTTTTGTGATTTTAAACCATTTAACGTTTAAATGTACATAATGATGTTTACGTCTATACAAATATTTTTTCTCTGTTTCTAATGAAAATAAAAAAAAAACTTGAAACACAATGAGCGGAACGTTCATTTCATGTGAAATTTTTTTTTCATTGTTAACCTAACGGGACGTAGGAATAAAATTAAAACAAATTTAATTTCATTTTTGTTACATTTTTATAGACGTTTCGACCATTTATGGTTGGTCTTCATCAGTATTTTTTTTGTGTGTCTGTAACAATAGAAAACCGAGATAAGATATTTTTCTTAAAAGACTATTATAAATTGTATGGACAAATTATTAATAATATTATTTTAACATTTTAGATAACTTACCATAAGAAGAATCTTTCAGAATTCATCTTTATGCAACATTTAAAAACAGCACGTTTTCCATACAACACTCAGAAACAGCACATTTAAAAACATTGAAAAGAACGTCATACAGATTAAAATTACTATAATATTAATTGCTACGAGTATGTCTATCTTCGAGCGACACTGCTTTAACTGGCAGAAAGCATTCATGTGAAACGTCGGTTAAGGAATTCTATGGGTTTTTTTTTATATATATATTAGTTTAAAAAAGCAAAGATAATTAGATTTGTTTTGAACTGTTTTATTATTTAAAAGGTGATATATTGTTTATTTACTTTTGAATTTAGAAGAAAGGGGGCTAATTTAGTTTGTTTTTTTTTTATATTAATTTAATGTATATATGAAAGTCAGTTATTTGATAACGTTATAATATATTTGGCTCAAATTCTTTATGTCTGTTTTGTCATTTATAGCATTGATCTCCCGTTTTATGTATAACATTTCCAGAAACTCTCTCTTTTTTTGATTAGTTTCCGTATTTAGAATAGTAGTATCTTGAAAGTTAAAAGTATGTTTATATTCTGTTTCGTGATTTGTAAGCGCTGTTTTATTTTTTTTTTCATACTTGTGTCCATTCAAACGATTTTTAAGATACTGTGTGGTTTGCCCTATATAGACCTTTGGGCAGTCGTTGCATTTTATTTTGTATATAGTGTGTGTTTTTTGAAACTTAGGTGTTTTTGATTTCAAAGAGGAAAAAAATTGTTTTTGTAGGGTATTGTAACTTTTGTGAGATACGGTTAGATCTTGTTTTTTAAGGGATTTTTGTAAATTTTCCGACAGTCCTTGAATATAGGGTATTGAAATATATTTATTTTTATTGTTTTGATTGTTGCTGGGGTTGGAATTATTTTTATTAATGTTATTTAATCGGGACTTAAAAATTGAGTTTATTAATTTCATTGGGTAGCTGTTTTTTAATAAAGTATTTTTTGCTTTTTGGATAGCTTCTTGTCGAAATTCTAGATCGCTTAATTTGATTGCCCTATCCGCGAGCCCTATAATGACAGATTTTTTTTGGGAGTGTGGGTGTTGCTAAAGATAGTTTATGTATCTACCAGACCAAGTATTTTTTGTATACCACTTTGTTTTTATGCAAGTTTCTTTGTTATATAAGGTCATGTCTAGAAAATTTATTTTTTTATCTTTTTCAGTTTCGATGGTGAAATTAAGTTTTTGGTGAAAATTGTTAAACGCGTTAAGGATATATTCGCTTTTTCCTTGTGGTATGATTGTTAAACAATCATCAACGTATCTGTAGAAGAATGGAGGTTTAAAATTTAAGTTTTTAATAACGTTGTTTTCTAATTCTTCCATCACTAATTGTGCAACGACACTTGAAATAGATGAGCCCATTGCACAGCCGTCAAGTTGTTTATAGAATTTGTTTTTATGCATAAAGTAAGTGGATTTTAGAACTAATTCTATTCCTTTTAAAAATTCATCAAGTGGGATATCAGTATGTTTTTTTATATCATTCCATTTTTTCCTGATGATTTCGAATGTTAGATCAATTGGAATGTTAGTATATAGTGAGACTACGTCTAGCGAGATTAAAGTGTGGTTATTTGGTATTTGGATGTTTTTTATTTTTTCTTTAAAATCCCAAGAGTCTTTGATGAAAGTATCAGTTTTGTTTATGACATTTGCTAAAATAGTTTTCAGGAATTTTGAGAGACCATTTAGAGGTGATTGGATACATGAGATGATAGGCCGTAAGGGTATACCATCCTTATGCAGTTTTGGTAGCCCGTATATTTTTGGCGCTTGAGCGTTATGTATTTTTAGATTTTTTGCTATGGTGGGAGAAATATAGTTTTTGTTTTCCCAGATTTTGATTAGTTCATTTTTTTTTTGTAGTATATTAGTGGGGTCGTTAGAGATGAGTTTATAAGTTTCCTCGTTATTCAAAAGGGATTCCAATTTATTATCATATTCGTTTTCATACATAATGACTGTTTTGTTTGACTTATCTGGTCTTAAGATTTTTAAGTTTTGGTGCTCTTTTAAAAAGGATTTTGTTTTTCTTAACTTTTTACATAGTTCATTATCTATATTTTGGTTCTTCGTTTTATATTTTTTAGAATTAAGTTTATTTTTGTAAGATGTGAGGGCATTACAACATGTTCTGATCTCGTCTTTTTTTTCCTGATTTAAGTTGTTAATGGCTGTGTCAATGGATGAGATATTTCTGGAATAGGGATATCTTGTGAAGTGGTGATTGGACATGCAAAATCTGAGCCAAGACTTAGAATATCATTAGCATAACTTGGAATTTCGATATTAGTCAGATTTTCCAGCCAATCGCCCTCAATGTGGATCTCATTAGAGTCCTTTGTATTTTTTGCTTTTTTGAACCAAAGTTTTAATTTTTTTGATGTTATTATTTTTTATCTTATTAAATAGGTGTTCATATTTATTCGTTTCAAGACTCACGATATTTTGAAAAATATTTGGGGGGTGAATAGTTTGTAATTTGCTTTTATATTCCATAATTTTTTTATTTAAGAATTTTATGTTAATTGTTATGTCGCTGATTAATAATTTTAAGGTGTTAAGAATGAAATATTTTATGGTAGAATTATGAAATTTCCTTCCTAAGTTGTCACTCGAAAATTTTATGTTTTACATTAATATTTAAAAAAGTGGGTGTAAGATTTTCGGATTTACATCTAAGGAGGAATTGCAGCCTATTCTTTTGTTTCGCTAGTTTGCATAGGTGATTGGTAAGTCCATTTCTAAGGGTGTTTGGCTCTTCATTACGGACATTTCTGATTTCATTGATAGTTTCCAGATATTCTCCCATTCTGTATATATTTTTAGAGATTTTTTTTTTTGTTTAGTTCTGAACCTTTTATACATATATATTCTAATTTTGTTTTCTTGGGTATTTTGGTTCGATAGTAGGAATAAAATTAAAACAAATTTAATTTCATTTTTGTTACATTTTTATAGACGTTTCGACCATTTATGGTTGGTCTTCATCAGTATTTTTTTTGTGTGTCTGTAACAATAGAAAACCGAGATAAGATATTTTTCTTAAAAGACTATTATAAATTGTATGGACAAATTATTAATAATATTATTTTAACATTTTAGATGACTTACCATAAGAAGGATCTTTCAGAATTCATCTTTATGCAACATTTAAAAACAGCACGTTTTCCATACAACACTCAGAAACAGCACATTTAAAAACATTGAAAAGAACGTCATACAGATTAAAATTACTATAATATTAATTGCTACGAGTATGTCTATCTTCGAGCGACACTGCTTTAACTGGCAGAATGCATTCATGTGAAACGTCGGTTAAGGAATTCTATGGGTTTTTTTTATATATATTAGTTTAAAAAAGCAAAGATAATTAGATTTGTTTTGAACTGTTTTATTATTTAAAAGGTGATATATTGTTTATTTACTTTTGGGGCAAACCACACAGTATCTTAAAAATCGTTTGAATGGACACAAGTATGATAAAAAAAAAATAAAACAGCGCTTACAAATCACGAAACAGAATATAAACATACTTTTAACTTTCAAGATATTACTATTCTAAATACGGAAACTAATCAAAAAAAGAGAGAGTTTCTGGAAATATTATACATAAAACGGGAGATCAATGCTATAAATGACAAAACAGACATAAAGAATTTGAGCCAAATATATTATAACGTTATCAAATAACTCTTTGACTTCATATATACATTAAATTAATATAAAAAAAAAACAAACTAAATTAGCCCCCTTTCTTCTAAATTCAAAAGTAAATAAACAATATATCACCTTTTAAATAATAAAACAGTTCAAAACAAATCTAATTATCTTTGCTTTTTTAAACTAATATATATAAAAAAAAACCCATAGAATGCCTTAACCGACGTTTCACATGAATGCATTCTGCCAGTTAAAGCAGTGTCGCTCGAAGATAGACATACTCGTAGCAATTAATATTATAGTAATTTGAATCTGTATGACGTTCTTTTCAATGTTTTTAAATGTGCTGTTTCTGAGTGTTGTATGGAAAACGTGCTGTTTTTAAATGTTGCATAAAGATGAATTCTGAAAGATCCTTCTTATGGTAAGTCATCTAAAATGTTAAAATAATATTATTAATAATTTGTCCATACAATTTATAATAGTCTTTTAAGAAAAATATCTTATCTCGGTTTTCTATTGTTACAGACACACAAAAAAAATTCTGATGAAGACCAACCATAAATGGTCGAAACGTCTATAAAAATGTAACAAAAATGAAATTAAATTTGTTTTAATTTTATTCCTACTATCGAACCAAAATACCCAAGAAAACAAAATTAGAATATATATGTATAAAAGGTTCAGAACTAAAAAAAAAAAAAAAAAAAAAAACTTTCTAGAAATATATACAAATATATATATATATATATATATATATATATATATATATATATATATATATATATATATATATATATATATATATATATATATATATATATATATATATATATATATATATATATATATATATATATATATATATATATATATATATATATATATATATATATATATATATATATCCCGTTATAGCCACGTGTATTCATTGACCTTCAGTCGCATGGGAACGGATATGGCGATTTCAACATTTCAAGGAATGCATTGCAAGCAGTATTTTCGAGTTGCAGTTCTCACAGCTTGAAGGTGCTGCCTCATCATTTCAAAACATATAAATTAAGCACCAATTGTAAATATTAGTTAGTTCATATCAGATACTGTTATTATGTCAGTTTAAGTTTCAAATTATACGGTTTAAGTTTTACAATTATACAAAGTATTTTTAAGTGAATAAATAATATTTTTTAAAAAGTGAATTTTTGAAATAAAAGTGTAACAAATTGGCGCAGTCGGTAGGATTCGTCTAACGTCGGCAGAACGGGGAAGACCTAACTGTTGACGGCGGATCGCAAATCCCTTAACGAAGAAAAGAACCATATCAAGGCGTCCTCACTCAAAGATAGCTGCGGAAGGAACACCTGGTGAAACCCCTGGCAGTCCTAAGAGAACAAGACGACCAATGCTCGTGTTTACGTAAGTGACATTGAATTATCCCGTTTTAAGTGTTGTATTTTATTTTATTTTACTGTTCGATTGTCTATACGTAATTTTCTACCCTGATTTTAATTTTCGTATATTCTACCCTGAATTTGAAGAAAAGCTAAACCTTTATTTACCAATTTTGTAATTTGAAAAATAGCCTAATATTTTGTGTTTTTATTTTCAAAAAGAATTTTAATTTGTATTCTTATAAAAATTTAAAGCAATTAACAAAATGCCCGAAACACGTTCTCAACAAATTCAACCAGCTGCACAGCAAACATCACAAAGTGCTGAAGTAGAAATCGAGCCTTACAGGCTATCCGAAATATTTTCTATAGTGCCTGAATTTGAAGGCGATCAAATCTCCTTAGGTACCTTTTTAAACGCGTGCGATTGTGCCTATAAAATGGCAACAGCGGATCAAAGACTCTTGTTAACGATTCACATAAAAAATAAACTTAAAGGAAGAGCCGCACAATTAGTAAATTCGAGAAATCCAGGAACATATACCGAAATTAAACAACTTTTAAATCTCCATTTTGGCGACTCAAGGGACTTCTCGTCTCTTATACAGGATCTTCAAAGACTCCGTCAAGTTCCCGGCGAGTCCGCCCTTACATTTTATAATCGGTTACAAGTTTTAAATGCAAAAATGCTTTCGAGTATTCAAAAAGCTTCTAACCTCACTAATGATCAAAAAGCTGCACAAAGTAGATTAATTGAAACAATGAGTTTAAATACGCTTTTAACTGGACTAGAACCTCGTCTAGGCCAAATCATTCGTGCAGGAAACCCGGGAGACCTTTTAGAGGCCCACTCCCGCATTAGAAGAGAATTACAGCTCTCCTATTTTGAAAACCAAAAAATAAACAAACCAAATTCTCCGAAACCTCCTCAACCGATTAGGAAACCTTTACCACAAATTATAAAATGTCATAAATGTGGACGCACCGGACACATAGCTCCAGAATGCCGTACACAACCAATGTCCCAACCTGGTTATTCCCAAAATAGCGGTAACGTAAACTACCAAAGACAGTTTCCTTCTTCCAGCCAACCTCATTTTTCTCAGCAAAACAGACCCAACACATTTTCATCTCAATATAGACCTCCTGCAGCTGCCCAACAAAACCAAGCTGCATCCCGTCCTCCTATCATGCAGAGAAACTCAAATTTTTACCCAAACCAACAGAGAGCTCACCACGTAAATTATGATAACCCATATTACGAAGAACCCCAATATTACGAGTATTCTCAAGATGATAGTAACTTCGAAAACCAAGAATACTGTATTCAAAACGACCAAACTTTTACAAGTCATTCTGAAGAATTTGACAGCTCAGAATTTCAAAATTTTCCTTCTCCCCTTCACGAGAACCACCCTCCGGACAGCATTACCAAATCGATCGACCCGATGTTGGAACTACAGAGTCAGATTCAGACAATGAATTTAGACGATTTCGACCCCAATGTGAACTTTCCGGAACAAGCGTTCCTTTGAACCCATTTCTTACTGTTAATCCCAAGAACCTGTACTATATTAACGATGCTTCAAATACCTTCAAACTTTTAATCGACACCGGAGCAGGGATATCTATTTTTAAAGAAAACACCGTCAAGAGATTTCCCCATCGGACAGCAGAAAACGTTACTATTCAGGGCATAACAAATCAAAAATTGTCTATATTTGAATCCACCCTTGTCCCTTTTGAGATAGGTAACCCACATAAAGTGTATATTTATAATCTAGATATCGATTTTGATGGCATCTTAGGACTTGATTTTCTTGAGCATTATGAATGCATAATCGATCTTAAATCAAAAAAATTAATAACCAATTTTAAAACGATTCCATTGCACAAAGTCGGTGCTATTACAACCCCAAATAATGTCCATAAAAGTGAGATACACAATAAAATCTCTATCGATGCCCGCACAGAGAAAATATTCAAATTAACCTGTAATCTAAAAAATACTGACGCCCTGTTAACGGCTCAGGAAAAAGAAAAGGTTCGTTTACCTAGTGCGATTGTACATGTTAACGAAAACGGTGAATTTATGACTTCTATTTTAAACGCAAACGCCATCCCGAAATCCATAGATTTTTCCGATCTTTCTATAGAGCCATTCACGTCAAGTAACGTCATACTAAACTTAAATACTCAAGATGATTATGCGTCCGACCAAATTGATAGAGTACAAATAATCCGAAATGAGCTAAGAACGGAACATCTTAACTCCGAAGAAAAGGAGATGATCACAAACCTCTGTTTAGAATACTCTGACATATTTTATATTGAGGGTGATAAGCTAACGTTCACCAATGAAATCAAACATGTAATAGAGACTAACAACGCAAAGCCTGTATTCACGAAATCTTATAGGTATCCTCAGATACACAAAGAGGAGGTGAAAACACAAATAGGAAAAATGTTAGAACAAGGAATTATCCGGCCCTCTATCTCACCGTGGTCTTCACCGGTGTGGGTGGTACCCAAAAAACTCGATGCATCCGGGAAACAAAAGTGGCGTGTAGTTATAGACTACAGAAAGCTGAATGATCTTAGTATTGACGATAAATACCCTTTGCCAAATATTTCAGATTTATTGGACCAACTTGGTAAATGTCAATATTTCTCGACGCTTGATCTCGCGTCCGGCTTTCATCAAATTGAGATCACTCCCGATGACATACCTAAAACAGCATTTTCAGTCGATAACGGACACTATGAATTCGTCCGAATGCCATTCGGTCTAAAGAATGCCCCGTCCACGTTCCAGCGTGTCATGGACAACATTCTTTTGGGCATCCAAAACGAGCGTTGCCTTGTATACATGGACGATATAATCGTCTACTCGCCCACCATACATGAACATATAGACCGACTAAAGGAAGTTTTTAAACGTCTCCGAAATGCAAATCTTAAAATCCAACCCGATAAGTGTGAGTTCTTGAGAAAGGAAGTTGCTTATCTGGGACATCTTGTCACGAAAGATGGTGTAAAACCCAATCCCTCAAAAGTAGAATGCATTAAAAACTTCCCAGAACTAAAAAATGCAAAGGACATTAAGTCTTTCCTGGGATTAGCGGGATATTACCGAAGATTCATCCCGAACTTCGCAAAAGTGTCCAAGCCTTTAACCCAACTCCTAAAAAAGGACGTCCCATTTCTCTTTGATTCTGAATGCAAAAAGTCATTCGAAGAACTAAAGAAAGCCCTAATTACAGACCCCATTCTCATCTACCCTAATTTTGAGGAAACCTTCCTCCTGACTACAGACGCAAGCGCATTCGCAATAGGCGCTGTGCTGTCACAAGGGCCAGTCGGAAAAGATCTACCAATAGCTTTCGCATCTAGAACACTTTGTAGCGCAGAAACTAAATACTCCACCATCGAAAGGGAGCTACTGGCAATTGTATGGGCCGTAAAACATTTCCGCCCTTATCTTTTTGGACGAAAGTTTACACTTATTACGGACCACCGGCCATTAACCTGGCTCTTTTCGATTAAGGACCCTGGTAGTAGGCTTGCTCGCTGGCGTCTAAAATTAGAAGAGTACAACTATAAAATCGAACATAAGCCCGGAAAGATAAACAAAAATGCAGACGCCCTATCCCGAATAAAGATTAATTACTTCCAAAAATGCGCAAATTTCCAATCAAAATGTGCCATTTTTGCCGCTAACGAAAATGATAGCAAAAATGACGACCAAAGTCAACCAGACCCAAATGCCGTCGAAATAGACGACGAACACATCACACAAGAATATAACAAATTTGTAGATCTCTACCAAACGAGATCAATAATTGACTATTCCAAAGTCGAATTCTCAAATTCGCAGCTTTTAGATAAATCGCATAAATTAATTATTACCTTTTTCTGGCAAAACAAACTAGAGGAAATGCATTACAAAATAATCGAGGATATCTTCGAAGAAAACATTCATTTTGAAAACATGAGCGTTAACATTGCCTCTAGCAAAACTGTAAAAGATAGAAAATACTTTATTATCCCAATACCATTCGACCCGGAAATTGTAGCCCAACACCTGTTCTATGCTCTATTTAAGGCCCAAAATGAATTCGATCCCTCTAAAACATTTTATGTAGAAAATAATTTAGCACTGCCCATTCTCGAAATGTTCTCATTTATCTTTGCCGATAAAGAAATAAAACTTAAAATCTGTCAAAACGTAAGATCCCCAGACGCTGACGAAATTCCCCAAATTCTAGAACACTACCATTCAGGCAAAACCAATTTGCATCGGGGAATAAACGAGACAGTCAGGCGCATAAGAGAAAAGTATAATTGGCCGAACTTAACAAAAGATGTTGAAAAATTAATTAAAGCCTGCGAAATATGTCAGAAGGTGAAAATATGTCGGAAAAATTTAAGCACACCACTCGTTATAACGGAAACCCCAAAAACCCCGTTTGAAAGAGTAAACATTGATATCTTCGAATATCCAACCAGATATTACGCACTCACAGTTCGAGACGAACTTACGAAGTTCACGCAAGCCTACCCACTAGACGACAAAAAAGCGTCAACGATTGTAAATACCCTATTAGTATTTTTCCAGCATTATGGAACACCCCTAAGAATACATTGTGACTATGGGCGTGAATTTGATAACTCGTTAGTTAAAGACCTTTGTGAATTGTTTAACACAAAACTAACATTCTCTAGTGTAAATCATCCCCAGTCTAATGGGTCCATCGAAAGGTTCCATGCAACCTTATCAGAAATGATTAGAGCGAACGTAGCAGAAAACCCTACAGAACATCCGTTTAATGTATTACCCTATGCAGTAATCTGTTATAATAATACTAAAAATAAAACACACGGGTTTACTCCGTTTGAACTCATTTTCGGTCACACGTCAAGTAGGCCACCTGAAACATTATACAATCAGGAAAAATTAATATCGAAATACATACGAGATCTTAATAACCGCATGGAATATTATTACAAAATCGCTAGGGCAAAAACAGAAAGACAAAAAGAAAAAGCAAAAGTCAGGTTCGACGAACACGTATCTCCTATCCCCGAATACAAAGTTGGCGATAAGGTATACGTCAAAGAGTCACAAATAAAATCAAAATCCGAAAACAAATTTAATGGTCCTTTTGAAATTACACAAGTGTTTCAAAATTCCGCCATTCTTCTTAATCCTCGGACAAATCAGTCATCTAAAGTCAACTTCGATAGGTTAAAACCCTATTTTGAATAAGAATATTCTTCTTTGCAGATTCCTCGGGCTGCTCTCGGTAGGCCTGTCCCAATTTTCCATAACACCTATCAACAACACACTCGGAATATTCTTCCATGAAGAAGGTTCTGTCAAAGTGTCAAACGACAAATGGACACTCCTCGTGTATAAAGATATTTCTTACATAAAAGAAGCTATCGTGAATAACGATAAAATCCTAGAAGGATTACTAGACGGCTTCATAAACGTTGACTCGCCTAGAATGATATCTTTCAGATCCGAAATACAAACACACGTTAGCCTGCTTAATCAAATATCCGATTCTGTCAATTTAAAATATAAAGAAATAATCGCAGATACGAAAAAATATAGTCACAGGGAGAGGCGCGGAATATTTAACGGAATTGGCACGGTCTGGAAATCCATAACTGGAAACCTCGATGCCTCAGACGGTGAATATTTCAATGAATGCATTGATAAAGTCAACCAAGACGAAAGACATATCGAGAACCTCCTTAAAAATCAGATATCGGTTACTACTTCAGTCATAAAAACTTTTAACGCATCAATACAAAAACTTCAAATAGACGAAGAAACATTTAACCGAGACATAATCGAAATCCATAAATCGATAATAGACATATCTGATGACCTTGCATTTTACGATGCTCAAATAAGAACATTAGACTTATGTGAATCATTAATGGAGAGTTACTCCTTTCTAGAAAACTTTCTTAACGACGCTCTAAATGCTATATCATTCGCTAGACTAAATATTTTACATAGCTCAATAATAACCCCAGGAGATCTGATTAGTTCCCTTCAAGAAATTTCACAATCTCTTAGAAAAAATAATCTACCTCTACCTGTGTACTCTTCAACACTCGCACAATACGTTGAGATTATCGAACTTGAGGCATATCAATCAGACACTAAAGTAGTGTTTATTTTAAAAATACCTTTAGTAAATCCTGAAAGCTATACCTTATATCATCTTTATCCAATACCTGTGTTGGATAATCGAACAGAATTTCACCATATAATTCCTACAACACAAAAATATATAGCGCGGGACGATGATTCAATGTTATACGTTTCTTTTCAAAACCTAGAAGGCTGTAAATCAATAGGACGAAACCAAAAGATCTGTTCAGATGTTCTACCCTACCCAATAGACAGCGAAGCGATTTGTGAAGCTCAGCTCCTTAGAGGACCAAACCAGTTACCTAAGACATGTCAAGTATCAATTCTTCTGGCAAAAGGTTACAACGTCAAAGGTATCGACCTAAACTTTTGGTTGATTACTGTGTCAGATCCATTACCAGTTACTATCAAATGTGAAGGAAGAGAAGTCAAGACGAACATTATCAATGTCAATTCCCTCCTTAAACTTCAACCGTATTGTAACGCCTTTATAGGGAGCACACGCGTTCACGCCAAGGCAATCATCGACAAGTATCAAAACGTTACTTACAAAAGCCACCCAGTTTTGATCCCATACAAGTGCTGCCAACACATCTCATCGAAGCTTCATATCCCAGACCTCAAACCTCTAAAACTGAACAAGATAGATGTAGAAGATCTCAATATTGCTCAGCACAAACTAGACCAATATTCAGAAGAACTGGACAAACTAATAAACCAACCTTTTGTCTACAAACACTTGTCTTGGTTCACAATCATCACAATAGTACTTCTAGCCAGCCTACTCGTCCTGTACATATTATGTAAGTGTCGTCGTAAGAGACTACCCAGCATCACCATGGCTCCACTAGATGATGGTTCACCACCTCCGCCCAGACCACTGCAGCGAAAGACAGTCAAGAGCAGACTAAGCAGTATTCTTGCGAGAAGACGGCCAGCTATCCATCCCCAAGCCGAAGAAGAAGACGAAGACGAACTTTAAGTGATTTTACAAAAGTTAAAACATTGTATTAACTTTTGACTAAAAGGGGGAGTTGTTATATCCGTTATAGCCACGTGTATTCATTGACCTTCAGTCGCATGGGAACGGATATGGCGATTTCAACATTTCAAGGAATGCATTGCAAGCAGTATTTTCGAGTTGCAGTTCTCACAGCTTGAAGGTGCTGCCTCATCATTTCAAAACATATAAATTAAGCACCAATTGTAAATATTAGTTAGTTCATATCAGATACTGTTATTATGTCAGTTTAAGTTTCAAATTATACGGTTTAAGTTTTACAATTATACAAAGTATTTTTAAGTGAATAAATAATATTTTTTAAAAAGTGATTTTTTGAAATAAAAGTGTAACATATATATATATATATATATATATATATATATATATATATATATATATATATATATATATATATATATATATATATATATATATATATATATATATATATATATGTTATATCCGCTGATAGCCACGTGCAGGTGATGACCTTCGGTCACACGGTATCTAGCACAGAAAATTGCGACACCTCCGAGAATGCCGAGCCAGCAACCAGCCGTTGCAGTTCGCACGGATAGAAGACGCTGCATCAGCATTCAAATTAATATAAATTGTTCTGAATTGTAAATAAATAGTTAGTTGATATTTTAGGCTGTTAGAATGTTAGTTTAATTTTTGAAATTATAAAGTAGTGTTTTTTAAGTATTAATAAAATATTTTTTAAAAAGTGAAATTTGGAAAAGTGAATATAACAATTGGCGCAGTCGTGGTAGGATCTGTCTAACGCTGTCAGAACAAGTAGCGGCGGATTCCAATCCCTAAACAGAAGAAGGACGAATTAAATAAGTTACAGAACCTTTGTAATTTTTCAAAATGCCTGATTCAACTCAAAATAATGTTAGTCAAGTAGAAGTAGAGCCTTATAAATTATCAGAAATATTTTCTTTAATCCCCGAATTTGAAGGTGATCAGATCTTTTTAGGAACATTTTTAAATGCGTGTGATTGTGCATACAATATGGCTACTACAAGTCAAAAAACTCTATTAGCTATTCATATAAAAAACAAACTTAGAGGTAGAGCTGCACAGCTCGTTAGTTCTAGAAATCCAGGTTCGTACCTAGAAATAAAACAATTACTTAATCTACATTTTGGAGATTCTCGCGATTTATTTTCCCTGATACAAGATTTACAACGACTTAAGCAATTATCCAATGAATCCCCACTCACTTTCTTTAACCGCCTCCAGGTATTAAATGCTAAAATGCATGCAAATATCCAAAAAGCAATTAACCTTACAACTGAACAAAAACAGCTCAAAGTACTCTTATAGAAACTATGGCCCTAAATACATTATTAACAGGGCTTGAACCTCGATTAGGCCAACTTATTCGTGCCGGAAATCCAGTCAACCTTTTAGAAGCCCATTCTCGAATTAGAAGGGAACTTCAGTTGTCATATTTTGAAACCCAAAAACAAAATAGGAATCAACCCTCAAGACCCACTGTACCTATTAGAAAGCCACAGCCACAACCTATGCGATGCTTTAATTGCGGACGCACAGGTCATTCTGCTAGTCAGCCGCACTCCCCAATCGGGACGGCAAAATTTTCAAAATAATTTTAATTCAGGTTTTCAAAGACCGTATCAACACCAAACCCAAAACAGCCCTCAGCAGTCTAGTAGTTATTCCCAAAATCAATCTAGACCACAACAAGCAAGCGGTTTCTCGCAAAATCAGCAGAGGCCCCAACAATTTAATAATCCACCACAATATCGCCCTCCGATAATTAATAAAAATTCTAATTTCCGTCCTAATCAACAAAGAACATATCATGTAAACGCTAGCGACTATTCGCAAGGTCAAGCTTCTAATCCTATTGAAACATCATATAATGATTATGAATACCAAAATGTTGACTACCCACAAAACTACCCCAACCAAGATTACGATTATGATCAGTGTCCAATAGAGCCGATAGGCCATACAAATTACCAGGATTTTCTTTCTCTCCCAGTGAACCCTCAGCCCCCGGACCAAAACTACCCAGAAGTAGATCCCCTAGTAGAAATCCAAACTCAAATCGAAACAATGAACTTGGACGACATGAACCCCGATCTGAACTTCCCCGAACAGACATTTCTTTAAGCCCCTTTCTCACAGTAAATTCTAAAAACTTATATTACATCAAAGATGCCACTGAAAAATATAAGTCACTTATAGATTCCGGAGCTGGAATTTCTATTTTTAAGGAAAGTACTGTTCAGAATTTTCGAAATAGATCACCAGAGAACGTGACCATCCAAGGCATTACTAATCAAAAACTTTCAATCAACGAATCAACCCTTGTCCCTTTCGCTCCTAATGACCCTCATAAGGTCTATATTTTTAATTTAGACATCGATTTCGATGGTATTTTGGGCTTAGATTTCTTAGAACATTACGAATGTGTGATAGACTTAAAATCAAAGCAACTAGTTACCAATTTTAAAACTATTCCTTTATTTAAAGTAGATGGTGAACAAAAAATCGAAAATCTTACGTTAAATAATAATTGCAACAAAATTTCAATAGAAGCCCGAACGGAACGAATTTTTAAATTAAAATGTGATCTCGTTAACACTGATGCCTTGTTAGTTGCGCAAGAAAAAGACAAAGTTAGGCTCCCACATGCTTTAGTGCGAGTTAACGAATACGGTGAATTTTTCACTTCGATTGTAAATACAAACGCTATTCCAAAAAATATCGATTTCTCCGATATAACCTTAGACCCGATTAACGACACCTCTGAACCTGTCTATAATATAACCGAACCAAATTTAAAATAATGTCAACACGACAGAGTCTCACAAATACAAAATTTATTAAGAACCGAGCATTTAAATGAGGAAGAGAAAGAACTTGTGACAAATGTTTGTTTAGATTTCTCTGATATTTTTTACCTTGAAGGAGACGCCCTTTCTTTCACGAATGAAATAAAACACTCAATAGAAACAAACAACGCTCGTCCTGTTTTTACTAAATCGTACAGATACCCACAAATACATAAGGACGCAGTAAAAAATCAAGTTAACAAAATGTTAGGCGAAGGTATCATACGTCCGTCTATCTCACCCTGGTCTTCACCAGTCTGGGTTGTCCCAAAGAAGCCCGACGCTTCGGGAAAGCAAAAATGGCGCGTAGTTATAGACTACCGCAAGCTTAATGAGCTTACTGTGGACGATAAGTATCCTTTACCGAACATATCTGACCTCCTCGACCAGCTAGGGAAGTGTGAATATTTTACCACCCTAGATCTTGCCTCCGGATTCCACCAAATTGAAATCGACCCTAAGGACTAAAGGATCCCAAAGACTGTTTTTTCAGTAGAAAATGGTCACTACGAATTTATTCGTATGCCCTTCGGCCTTAAAAATGCGCCGTCCACCTTTCAAAGGGTTATGGACAACATTCTCCTTGGCATTCAGAATGAGCGTTGTCTAGTATACATGGACGATATAATTATATACTCTCCCACAATCCACGAACACATTTCAGCCCGATAAATGTGAATTTCTTTTGTCGCCTACCTTGGACATCTTATAACCCAAAATGGTGTTAAACCAAACCCATCAAAAGTAGATTGTATCGTCAATTTTCCCGAACCAAAAAATTCTAAAGGCATTCAGTCATTTTTGGGACTGGCCGGCTATTATCGACGGTTTATTCCCAATTTTGCAAAAATCTCAAAACCATTAACCAAACTTCTTAAAAAGGACACTCCTTTCTCATTCGACCCTGAATGCAAATCAAGTTTCGAAGAACTGAAAAAAGCCCTTATCTCTAACCCAATTTTGATATACCCAAATTTTCAAGAACAATTCTTACTAACCACGGACGCAAGCGCGTTTGCCATTGGCGCTGTTCTATCGCAAGGACCAATAGGCAAAGACCTCCCTATTGCGTATGCGTCTAGAACCTTATGTAGTGCGGAAACAAAATATTCGACAATAGAACGCGAATTACTTGCAATCGTTTGGGCCGTAAAGCACTTTCGCCCCTACCTTTTTGGGAGAAAATTCATTCTCATTCTCAAAGACCCAGGAAGCAGATTAGCTCGTTGGCGTCTTAAGCTCGAAGAGTATGATTATAAAATCGAGTACAAACCCGGGAAAATTAATAAAAATGCCGACGCGCTATCTCGGATTAAAATTAACCATTTCCAAGAATGCGCAAAACTCCAGTCTAAACTTCAAATATTTGCCTCTAACAAAGTCGACGTACGAAACAGACCGTCAACTAGCAAAGAAACATTCCAATCAGACAACGAAAATGGAGACAAACCAGACACAGAACAACTAACAGAGGAATATAATCGTTTTGTACACCTCTATAAAACTAAATCCATTATAGATTATTTCAAAATAGAATCATCAAACTCCCAACTTTTAGACAAGTGTCATAAAAATAGCATTACCTTCTTTCGTCGAGCAAAATTAGAGGACATCCACCTTAAAATCATTGAAGATATTTTTGAGGAAAACTTTCACTTTGTAAATAACAAAATAAACATTGTGTCCAGCAAAACCGTGAAAGATCGGAAATATTTTATAATTCCTCTGCCATCTGACAACGACATCGTAGCCCAATACCTCTTTTATGCCCTATTTACTGGCAAAGACAATTTTGACGCAAAACATCCGTATTGTGTCGAAAATAACTTAGAAATCCCAATTTTGGAAATGCTTTCATTTATCCTTTCCGACCTAGACGTTAAGTTCAAAATATGCCAAAATATTGTAAAAACACCTGATGAGGATCAAATCCCCATTATCCTAGACCACTATCATTCCGGAAGAAACAACCTTCACCGCGGAATAAATGAAACTATTAAAAGGATAAAGGAAAAATATAATTGGCCCGGATTAACGAAAGATGTCGAAAATTTAATCAAAAAGTGCGAAATATGCCAAAAAGTAAAATTTTGTCGAAAAAACCTCAGTACACCCCTCGTAATTACCGAAACCCCGAAAACACCATTCGAGAGGATTAACATCGATCTTTTTGAATATCCTGTTAGTAATTACGCTCTCACTATTAGGGATGAACTGACCAAGTTCACACAAGCTTATCCCATTTCCGATAAAAAAGCCTCGACAATCGTGAGCACACTCCTACTATTCTTCCAACATTTCGGCACCCCCTTAAGGATACATTGTGACCATGGCCGTGAATTCGACAACGCTTTAATGAAGGATCTTTGCGGACTCTATGACGTAAAATTGACATTTTCTAGCGTCAGTCATCCACAGTCAAATGGATCTCTTGAACGATTTCACGCGACCCTGACCGAAATGATACGAGTACATAAAGCTGAAAACCCAAACGAACACCCATTCAATATTCTCCCTTACGCCATTATTTGCTACAACAATACCAAAAATAAGACACATGGTTTTACACCGTATGAGCTCATCTTCGGCCATACATCTAGTCGTCCACCCGAGACCCTTTATAA